>OY744612.1:35821381-35911381 GCA_963556255.1 Allolobophora icterica | reverse complement strand
AGCAGCACTATAGCTTTGTCAGCATCAATAGAAAATCGTCGCTATTGTCGCTAATAGTTGTCATCGTCGTCGTTTGGTGCTGCAAGACGTGTATAGCTCTCGGCAAGTAAATCTGAAGTAGAGTACTGTGTTGTATTGTATTGTACTGTAGTGTATCTAGAAATTTCTAAAGCGCCTCTCGTGTAATAACTATTCAGAGGCCGCGAGGCGCTCTCATAACAGAAGCCCCGGGGAAACAGAAATGCCTTCAGGGAACGCGAGACCGATGAGGAAAAGCGTAAACCATTAGTTTGGCCCTGAGCAGAGGGGGAAAGTCATTCCAGATCGTGGGACCCACTGCAGCAAACGCCCGATGCTGGGCCAAGGCAGTTTTAGCCCTGAGAACAAAATAAAAGTAAGAGCTATATTATAGACAAATGAAGTACGAGCATTGTTATCACACATTATTAAGCTGTTACATTGTATTGCAGGAAAGAGTTAACAGAGAATATCGTCATCGAAAAAAATCTTCACTCTTGACTTTAGCTGTTGCGATGACAAGTATACAATGCTCATCATATCCTTTAATATTAAATACCGTAAATGTCATCACTCGCTCTCATCAGTGGGCTATAGACTGTATAGTTCTACTCATTTCCATCCATCGACGCCAAACGGTTGCAGTACGTGTTTGTCAGAAGCTAACGATAAAGGAAGGCCTAGTGGTGATGATGGTGGTGATAATGATGACGATGATAACGATGATGACGACGACAATGATCATGCATGTTTATCTCATCAGTGCATATACTTATAAAAGTATAGTGAGGATATAGGCCTACTATTCAAAGCATTCATAGACGACAAAGTCTAAGCCTGTGGGCTGCAAACACTCCTATGAATATGTCTTTGCCACGTGCTGTCTTGTGCATATTTATTCAATGGATTCTTTCAAGAAATTTATATAGCGCCCCTTTAAGATGCAATATGTCTATGTTGTGCATATGCCAAGTCTATATCTCCTCTTTGCTTTGTCTCTGTTGTGCGTATATATATACGCTGTGTGTATATGCTATGTCTATAGGCTATGTTTTCATGTCCGTATTATCCGTATATGGCCCCTATCTAAAAGCTTTATATAGCGCTCATCTACAGGCGCAAAGGAACGCAGGTGTTGATATGCGGCATATGCCTATAGCTTAAATGGTATTAAATTTGTCTATAATGTGCGCTATATATGTTCATGGACATAGCTTCAATGATGGCCTTATGATATTTCGGGCCCTGTGCGGAGTGTATACTGATAATACTGTACGCCAGTGTACGGGCCCCCATGACGCAAGTCAAATTATTGTTTTTCATTGCTAATCATTTGTTCATGTTAATTTTCTGTTCGATTTCCTGCATGGGCCCTCTAAGTTGTGGGCCCTGTGCGACCGCACGGTTCGCACACCCCTATATTAAAGGCCGGCACTATATATAGTTATCTTGTTATGCTATATAAAAGTGAATGCTATAGCATGTTCTAATAGCAGAGTATACATTAGCTGAATGTGGCCTATACACTCTCGTAAAAAGTGTGGAGTTTTCCTACACACTTTCATCCACATCAGTGTGTAGCTAGCACTCTTCCACACAAATGTGTAATTAATCTACACAAAAGTGTGGAGTTTTTCATAGCACACTATTGTGCATCATGATTGCACAGTATTGTGCAATTATAAAGTGCACAGTATTGTACATCTTTCTTCCACATCAGGTGTGTACCTTAGAATACACACTAATTGTGCATTTAAACTGTAATTTAGGTTTTTGTTTTCATTTGTGATTGTGATTTGTTATTTTCATTATTTAATACTCAGTGAAGCATAAATGAACTATAATCACTATTTCACAAAGAATGGACCCCGTAACAGCACTGAGACTTCCTTGACAGAAGAGATTTTCAATTAGGCCTATGCAATTCAGACAAAACATCGCTGCACTGATATATATATATATATATATATATATATATATATATATATATATATATATATATATATATATATATATATATATATATATATATATATATATATATACACACACACACACACATACATACATACATACATACATACACGGCAAAGAACCAAACAAATGGTATTTCTGGAAAAAGGATTTAATTGTGTATAACATGAAAATAGTAAGTAAGTAAAATAAAATACTGAACGATGAATCCTAATTGTTCAAAATTTTCAAATATATTATATCAAACATATTACTTTAGCAGAGTTTCAAATAACATAATTATGAGAAATCAACATATAAAGTCAAAATAATAGCAAATCAATTAGTCAATAGTAAAAATAGCACTGGTACTTGTGACAAAACCAATTTTGTCAGCATCCACAGAAGCTCTGTCAGTATTGAAGTCTTTACTGACGATTTACTGACAAGTATTTGCACCAAGAAACTTCAACAGATGCAGAGCTCGTGGGGATACTCGACTCCACAGACAAGACACCATAAACAGAATGGACAGAACATTATTTTCAACAGTTTTAGACACCAACAGCTATTTTATTAAGATATATTAATATATAAAGTTAACATTTATGTAAAACAAATATACTGGTAAAAATAAAATAAAAAACTAGTATGATGAACTAAAGGTTGAATAATCAAAGGGCATTGGCCAGCAGCATCACTGTCTCCGCGTCATTATTAAAACAAGACGATTTGTGTGGCGCCGTAACACAGCCGAAGGAGAGGGCACTGTACATGAGTTCAAAAAGTAAGGGACAGTCGTATGATTGTTTAAAAAGATAGGTCTTGAGCTGTGATTTAAATGGCGAATTCTTCAAATGGTCGAGCGGATTGTTCCTTGTAGTGTGCTCAGTGATAGAGTAGCAACAGTCACAAAACCTGGTTGAAGACTTGTGGTTGATTTTAGATGTGCTCAATCACTGGAAATTTTTTGATTGGGCCATTTTTGTCAGCGGTTGCAAACGGTCTGCTATACAGTACCAAACTTCTTACTGACAATTAAGCAGCAAGGAATCCGTTCCAAGCTATCATAAAAGAAATGAAGCTTAGAGGGACAGTCCAAATACCAAACATTATGTAAATAGATATTCAATACACAAGATATTCCTCTACACAACAGTTCGAGATGCAGTCGGTTTTGACGAAATACTGCGACTTCACTTGTCTCTTTTCGAATGGCCAGTGCATTGTCTACATCATCTTGCTCCTGTGGAAAAAATAAATGTTTTAAGTATACAGCTGTAGCGGTTAAGGTTCCAGACCTATAGTAATAAGGCTGTGAGTTAGAAACTCACATTCTTGGGTCAGTTTATTAAGACAGAGGGACAGCCTAGCTGCCTATGGTGGATAAACAACCCGGAAAAGATAACTTTAAGTTGAGCATGAAATGACACAAGCGACTGAGCAGATCGAGAACTTGGAGGGAATTTTAAAATTTAGGTCCAGCAACTGAAAGAACTCATTCACCCAGCAGTTTTAAATTTAGGTATGACCAAAGTCAGGCATTCAGATGACCTTGTTGAAAAGTTATGAGACTGTCGTCATTAAATACAAATTCATTCCAGTTCTAGCATTTCTTGGATCCAGTTTCAAGTCATCTATAAGCCCAATATATAGAGTATTAAGGGTTACATTGCAAATCGATAATTATCAACTGAGTAGAGAAATGTTAGAAGTCAACGTTACAAATTTAAATCTACATCTACCCGGGCTAAAACTTTTACAGATAAGTATAAATGTTATCAAAGATGACTATACAATACAGTGAAACAACACAATAAGAGTGAATCATTTATCAAATATTAATAACATACATTAACAAACCTGACAAATTTAAAAATGAATTGTGATGTTGGACAAGCAAAAAAAATTGACTGAAACGGAAAATTTAAAACAAACCTCAAAATCAACAAAGAAGCAGTCCAGTCAAGTACAGCTTCGAGTGAAGTCGTCGTCTTTTCACAGAATTCTTTGGAGGTGCCACCTTACTCTTTTTGTCTGCAAATGTTAGACAGATAATCTGTTACATATAATCTGTTACTGTATATCGAAGCACAGGATCCCTAAAATATTAAAAGTAATGCACTCCCATCGAGTCCAAATCCAGGACTTCATCAGCAATCCATAATTAGACAGAATTGACTCCCAGTGGATGAGATTTGAATGACAATCAAACTTCCAAGGTTGCTCTGCAATGTCGTCATTGCCATAGGCATAAATTTGTATTGTGCTAGTGGTGTTCACTGTCACCACCACTTTTAAAAGTGGTGGTGACAGTCAACTGGCATCCATATGTCAAACATGCTGAAGCTGTAGAGTTCAGAACTCTTTGACTAGAGCCATAACTAATACATGTACATTTGAACATAACCGCTGTGCTTAAATCTTTGCATTGGCTTCCTGTTCAGCGAAGAATTCGTAAAAAAATAGGGCTCATAGTTTATAAAACTGTGAACTCCGGTCAGCCACAATATCTAAAATCAGTTCTTACTGCCCAGACTTGTCATTATTCGACAAGGTCATCTATTACCAAAGGTTGGTTATACCTAAATCAAGAACTGTTTGTTCTTGGTTAACGAGCTTTTTCGGCTGCTGGACCTACTTTTTGGAACTCTCACTGAACAAAGTGCACAGACAGAGAGAGAGAGAGACAGACAGACAGACAGACAGACAGAGACAGAGAGAGTCTCCCTGTGTCTGTGCGCTGTGTTCAGCCTCTTGTGTCATTTCATTCTCAACTTAAAACTTTACTCCGTAAAAATTGCTTATCCACCATAGGCTGCCTCTTTGTCTTATATTGACCTGATTATGGCATGGTTTTGGTGCACCATCGGTTGATGCCTTGTGCATTACATAGCGGTGCAACAGAAATTACTAATTACAATTACAGTGATATAGATGCCTTCCCGTTAGTGTACTTACTTATTGTTTGGTCATCCATCTTGTTGTAGTTGACACAAGAGAGAGGGATTGGTCACCACCGCTTTGTGGGGCAAAGTTATGCCTTTGACCAAGTGAGAAATAATTGGAGGGTCTCTCTACATGCAGTTCCATCTGCTAACCAACCCTGCACTGAATCTTTCATGAACCTAAACATGCAAAACAATAAGTCACTAGATTAGTTTATGCTAAAAATAACAATAAATATCCGTTTCTCCTGTTTAGTAGCAGTGAAACAAGTGACCAATCAACAGCAAAAAATGCACCATGACAACAGTAAATCACCATTATATTGCAACTAGCGGATTTGCCCGTCATAGTGACGGGAGAGGGAAGGAGGGAGGGAGGGAGAGGAACAGAGGTAGGGGGGAGGGAAGGAAGGAGGAGGGAGGGAGGCATAGACAGACTTACCTATGTGTGTGTCAATCCGTCTGTCTGTCTGACCTGACCGTCCGTCTGTCTGGCTTTACGTTTGTACGTCTCTCTCTCTCTCTCTCTCTCTCTCTCTCTCTCTCTCTCTCTCTCTCTCTCTCTCTCTCTCTCTCTCTCTCTCTCTCTCTCTCTCTCTCTCTCTCTCTCGTGCCCAGTGTTCGTAGGCGGTGCGAATTTCGGGAGTCCATTTTATATTTCATTGGCTATAATCAGTCTTCGCCTCGTCCTCCTCCCCCTCAAGAAGGACAGAGATAGGGTGGAGGGAAGGAGGCACGGACAGACTTAATAACCGCTGTTTGTCTGTGTGTCAATCCCTCTGACTGTCTGTGTAGCCGTCCATCCGTCTGTGTGTCTGGCTTTTCCGTGTGTTCGGCTATCCCCGCAGTGCCCAGTGTTCATGGGCGGGGCTGATTTCGGGCACCTGTTAGAGCGTTTATCGACACACAGATCTGAGAAACTATATTAATGGATATAATGCATTGCTGAGGGATGTTTGATGGGTTACTGTGAAGGCGTGGGCAATGGTGTTGCTGATAATAATAATAATGATAATGATAATGATAATGATAATGATAATAATAATAATAATAATAATATACTCTTTATTATTTCAAACTGACAGACACAGTAAGATAAATAACATTGAAACATGACAGTTATATAATGAAGATCTTAATTAAACACACATTTGGCAGCCATGCAAGGCGCTGAGGGGCTACAGGTTTCGAACCGCGTTCTAATGCTCTCCTGGCCATGAGTGTTACCACTACTCTACCCCCCCCCCCCCCCGTTGTGCAGGCCTATGTGGTGTGAAAGGCTTTGGTGTGCTAAGCTTGAGTCTGTAATTTTTGCTAACGAAGTTGCGATATATTGCAAGACAATGCAGCATGAATAGGAACTTTAAAGTGAATACGAATGTGTATTCTAGCTTGACATACATTCCGGTTTTCAGACGAACCTACTTCAACGATAACGAATTCCTGATAGAAAGAATGTTACCGGCTGAATTAAATTAATATGCTAAAATGACCTAAATTCTCATTTATTAGCAGTACTTTAATTTTTGTAATATACATTGATCAGTCGAGCCGGTTGGGTTTTAGGCAAACCATTTCTTTCGAACGTCGGACTAAGCCTATATCATGAATGCGTAAAATTAATTCTACAAACATGACTTTTTCTCAGTGTTTTAACTTGTGATGATTCTAATTACTTAACAACTTAAATATTCCAACATTGATTTAACTGCACTTACCTTTCTATTTTCCAACAGTATTGAAGAAAATGTAGCCTACCGCTCGAAGTTCTTTGTTCACACAAAGGACCCACGCACGCGGCCTCCAGTCGCAATGAGTCACCGATAACGCTGATACTCTGGTTAAGCCAACAGAATTTACGCGCTAGCATGGAGCCGGCCGATGCGGCCGGCTCCATGCTAAAAACTACACACTAGCTACACAAAAATGTGTAGAAAGTCTCCTCCACAATAAATGTGCAGACATCGCTGCACACTTTCCGCGAGAGTGTAGGGACAGGGAGAACTGCGACCTATAGGTTCGACTCCAGAACGCGTCATTGGAAAACGATGTATACAGATTGCATTACGGTATCGAACTGTGTTCCTCGGTGGTCATCACTAATAAGCTCTTATGTGCCTAACTTCCAAAACACAACATTCTGAATAAAGTGTCATATCTAAGTATTTAACACAATGCTTTGTTACAGTGGCGTCACTAGGGGTTGTGTCACCGGGTGCGGTAATTCATGGTGACACCCCATGGCCCTCCTTCCTTAGTCCCTTACCAGATCATACAGTATCCTTAGTAATGTTTTTTGAACTAATGTTACTTGTAAATCATAATTCCTGTATATCACTGAATGTAATGGTAATAGTAGTGACATAAACAATTAGCAGAATCAAAGTGATAAATACATATTTTTATTTTATTTCTTTATTTTAATCATTTACCATCAGATCAGAAGTTGCTTCACTAAATATCAATTTAGCAGATATTAATATAATGTTTGAACTATAGGCCTATGGAGGGAAATGAAGGGGCCTACAGCTTATACAGGCCTTGTTATAAAATAATATTCAAAGAATACAGAAAATTATTAATGTCAATCGGCAAATTTTATATAATGAGAAAAAATAATTGGAAATTTGGCTGATTATTTCTTAAAACATTGTAATATAGTAATAATATCAAATAAAATCAGGTTATCAATTAAAAATATAAATTTATGGAAATATACTTATAAATGAAATAATACAACAAAAAACAGTAACAAATACGTTAAAATTTCAGCACTTAGTGAACAGCTCGACTAAATCAGAACTTTCCGTTTCTGGCTTTCAAAGATACGAACTTGTGAATCACGTCATCGAAATCAATGCCTTTTGCCAAGTCACTTTCAATTGATAATATTAATCGCAAATTTTGAAAGGCTTGACTGTCCCATGATAGATCGTATAGTTCTTTTTTAAATTTCAGCTTTGAAAAGCTTCTCTCACATGAAGCCACAGATCGTCGGAATTAATTTTAGGCTTAGTGAAAGGGTTGGGAGAGATATATGAAGTCCCATTCAGCTACGAATGTCAAAACGTCCAATATTGTCCAATCTTTGGCTCCTTCCAGGTTAATCTCTGCTGCTGCTTTCAGATGCCTTCTCAGCCTTGGTATTTCTTTTAAAAGTGCACTCTCAGACACTTCATCATAGAAAGTCGTCAATTTTGGAATGGACACCTTTAACTCTTCTTCAGTGGCAGATATCAGACTATTCACTTGAACAGCCTCAAACATGGCTGCTACTTCTTTGGTGGCTCTTGATCTGATCTGGATTTCAGAATGAAAGCGATCAATGCACTCAAGCATAGCCCTCTTATTTTCTTCTTGCATAGTGAGTCCAGCAACACTTGCTTGCTCTGCCATCCTCTTCTTTAACCGAATGCTACAGTAATTCCATATTCATCTGGTTTTAAAAGTGAATGCTGCACTAGCTGACTGCGCTCCTCGTTTAGAAAAAATCCTAGTGCCTCTAAATTTTTCACCACCTTGTCGAGAGTTGAGCCCTTTGTTTGCAGGTACTATACTGTGTAAGATCAGCGTTACTGTAATTGGGTAATAATTAACGGCACTGACCGAAGCGCATTAGAAGGTTCAAAAAAGTAAATTAGCAGAGAGTTTCAGCTTTAGATAAATTGATAATGATACAGTACATGTAAGCTGGGCTTAAGAACAGTTTTGTTGTTGTTACCTGTTATTGTTAACTCAAAAATAATAAATCTCTGCTGAAACTCTGCACGAAATGTTTTTAGACATTGCTGTTTTTTTGTTTTTGTCATTTTTGTGTCACCCTCTCTGATGGTGTCACCCGGTGCGGTCCGCACCCCCCGCAACCCCCTCGTGACGCCACTGTCTCTGCTGCTGCTTTCAGATGCCTTCTCAGCCTTGGTATTTCTTTTAAAAGTGCACTCTCAGACACTTCATCATAGAAAGTCGTCAATTTTGGAATGGACACCTTTAACTCTTCTTCAGTGGCAGATATCAGACTATTCACTTGAACAGCCTCAAACATGGCTGCTACTTCTTTGGTGGCTCTTGGTCTGATCTGGATTTCAGAATGAAAGCGATCAATGCACTCAAGCATAGCCCTCTTATTTTCTTCTTGCATAGTGAGTCCAGCAACACTTGCTTGCTCTGCCATCCTCTTCTTTAACCGAATGCTACAGTAATTCCATATTCATCTGGTTTTAAAAGTGAATGCTGCACTAGCTGACTGCGCTCCTCGTTTAGAAAAAATCCTAGTGCCTCTAAATTTTTCACCACCTTGTCGAGAGTTGAGCCCTTTGTTTGCAGGTACTATACTGTGTAAGATCAGCGTTACTGTAATTGGGTAATAATTAACGGCACTGACCGAAGCGCATTAGAAGGTTCAAAAAAGTAAATTAGCAGAGAGTTTCAGCTTTAGATAAATTGATAATGATACAGTACATGTAAGCTGGGCTTAAGAACAGTTTTGTTGTTGTTACCTGTTATTGTTAACTCAAAAATAATAAATCTCTGCTGAAACTCTGCACGAAATGTTTTTAGACATTGCTGTTTTTTGTTTTTGTCATTTTTGTGTCACCCTCTCTGATGGTGTCACCCGGTGCGGTCCGCACCCCCCGCAACCCCCTCGTGACGCCACTGCTTTGTTACCATATATACATATTTATAGTTTGTCTTGTGTATATGTACACGCTATGCATCTGGCCACTGTCACACTTGAGATGTATATGTAGTGTTTGTAGTTCGCATGCAGACAGCAATTGGCAATTTTCAAAGATCACCCTCCCTCCTCTCAAGAACCGCTTAAGTTATCTGAAGATTAAGACAACAAGGTTTTCGTTAAAATGCGAGGTCGCAAAGTTAAAAGAACTGCGTCTCCATTAATGGCCCCCGATCGGTTTGCGCAAATGCATTAAGCTCCTTCTAATCAATCACACACCTATTCCCAAGAGGGCGCTTCGATTCCACAGACACCCCATGCCTTCTAGTTTCCCATCGCCTTAATTAAGAGACGATCCCATTACCACGGAATCACAGATACCTCCATCCAAAACCCTCGATGAGAACTTAATAACCTACTCCGTAATCACGTGACCGGATATACTCGTGGACGTTATTTGTTTCGCAGGAATGCAGGCAAAGACGCCTTCATGCATTAAATGTAACAGCTTCCTATATTAAAGTCCGTCAAAATCTATTAGCCATGATTTTCTAATCCTGGATACTAACCTATCCTAATCTAGGATAATCGTGGATAATAACATTTAATCAATCAATCAATCAAATAATCGATCAATAGTCAATAGTGACGCTGCAAGTATCCAAGATTAGATAGTCTTTGGATAATAGATTATAATTTCTTATGAAGATTAGATTTCGACGACTTTAATCGGAAGCTGTCCAGGCTGTTATCTTGAATAATTAATTTGAGCGCCTCTGTTATAATGGTGTTATTATTTCAACCTATATAATCTTGGATAATTGCAGCTCCACTGTTATGATGTTGTTATCTAAGATTATCTAATAATTTGTTCATTAAGGCGTTATTATCTAAGCTTATCTAAGCATGGATGATTAAGCGTCATTGCTATTACGCTATTATCTACGATTACCTAAGCATATAGGCCTAGTTATAGCGTCACTGTTACAATGCGCGAGTCATCAGCCGAAAGTCGTTGCGATGTCAAGTCTTTGCGCCGGTCAAACTAGTAACTACATGACTATATGTGACCGGAGGGTTGCAGGTTCGAATCCCACTCTAGCCGCTGCGTACGGACCTTGGGCAAGTCATCATTCACTCACGATTGCTCGTGGCGCTTCGGCTTGAAAACTCCGACACAGTATCAATGCTGTAGGCCTAGTTGGGAGCGCCTCTGAGTAGTAGTAGACTTGTGGAGGCGCTATAGAAATATCCGAAAAATATATATATATGATTCAGTAAAAACCAGCAGAAGACATTTGAACAGCCAACGGGGGAAGCGCGTTTAAGAAGAGCGAAGCTTTCAGTTGCCATCTAACGGCCAACATAATTATAGAATGATGACAAGAGTGGAATGCACTTGAAGCCACAATCGATGTGCTTCATTACAGACAGCGTATATGTATATGTACAGTTGTACACAAATAGGCATTTGCATCAAGACTGCGTGTTGTATCTAGCCACATTAGAGTCTGCTGCTATCCCATAGGCCCATACTTGCAAATGCACTTGATCACACTCACTCATATATATATATATATATATATATATATATATATATATATATATATATATATATATATATATATATATATATATATATATATATATATATATATATATATATATATATATATATATAAATATGAAACGGAGTCAGATATATATGTATGCATTTTTATGCAATTCCTATACTTATAAGCACAGAATACATCGAATGTTTTTATATAATTATTTATAATGAAATTTCTATAGATATTAATATATGCACTAATTGGACTTCATTTACGTAATAGTTTGCCATAATATTATGCTTTTCAGTTGCTGTTAATATTTCTGCTCATAAACTTTATCTCTCCAGTGTTGCTATTATATCTATAGAAGCCGATTTTATCTGATCACCTGCGAACCATTCCCTCCACACCAACAACCCACCTACCCCACCCCTGCTGGGGAAGAGGGTCGGAGACAACAATTAGCCTCTGTGCGGCGCTATCTGATCCTCCCCAGGAAATTGCGGTTCAATTAAAGGTAAGCTGCTGGCACCAGCCTGACTGTGTGTGTGTGTGTGTGTGTGTGTGTGTGTGTGTGTGTGTGTGTGTGTGTGTGTGTGTGTGCGCGCGCGTGCGTGTAGGTGTGCGCGCGCGCGTACGTGTGCGTGTAGGTATGTGCGTGTAGGTGTGTGTTTGTGTGTGTGTGTATGTGTGTATGTTTGTGTGTTTGTAGATATGTGTGTAGGTAGGTGTGTGTGTATGTGTGCGTGTGTATTAGGCCTAAGGAAGAGAATTTACAGCCGGGGTAGTGACCTCGCTGGTGGAACATCCGTTCGCCGCTAAATTTCGTTCTGAAAGAATGTGTACTTTTACTGGTCTTTTGCTTGCAAATGTCTCGTCTATTCCTGGGTATATTGTGTCCGAGTCTACTTCTTTGATGATTTTCATGTCAACCGCGTGGAACTTTGTCGTTTTGGATGATTTTAATAACATCTACAATCATCACCGCAAGGCAGCCGCCAGAGGCTTCTATCCGTGTATAGGGCGGGCGCAAGTTGAGCCCGGTGAAAAAGTTGCTCGATTTTTTTAACATACTGCATGTGTTATGGAGTTACCCATGAATTACAGACACACCTATCTACCGGTAATCAGAAATTAGCTAACACTCACATCGGCAATTATATATGGGATCTGGGAGAGAGGGAGACCCGGCCCGGGAGTGGGAAGGGAAGGAGAGGGATGAGCCCGGTTGGTTAGTGGGGATAGAAGCCACTGGCAGCCGCCACGTGGTTGGTAACAACTAAAAACGAACTGTCCAAATTTCCACGTTCTTCTCCTGGAAGCCTTCAGGACTGACTTTAAAGTAACGCAACATCTGTTGCCATGAATATATTGCGGATGTAGTCTTATCGAGAACTATATTTTGAATAGCCTATGTAGACTTTGCATCACTGCAAGCTCCCTGTATATATAGACCTCTTATGATTTTAAATATATATGGTCATTGTAATTGCAAATTTATATAGCGCGAATACAAGAGATCGAGACTCGTCAGAGGCGATGCCGGCCTAACGCAATGAAACCAGGATCAAAAGGAATGATCTTCAAGCGCTTGCGGAAAAGAGGTATACAAAGAGAGGCTGAGAATGTTATAGGCCTATGTCGCAGGTTTTAAGCATCTCATTCCAAGAAGGTGAGCCGCGACCACAGCAAACCTTCTATGCTATGGTATAGACCGTGGAAGTTGCAAGGGGTCGGTGGAGCAACCAAGTCGCCTTGCGTGGCAGGGAGGAGAAATCTGCGACCAGATAGGCTATATCATGGAGATACTGCAGAGACACAAAGCTCCTTGAGATAAGATGGAGCAGAGTCTATAGTAGACAATTACACATGAACATCAAGATCTTAAACTCAATGCGAATTGGAATCCAGCGCAAATCGTACCACATGAACTTGGATATATATGACCATCTAGAATGCTGCCGAGTCGCTTCGTTCAAGACAATAGGCCTATTCAATATGTATAGGCACGTGACTTACACAGAATCTCTCAGACTGATAGGACAGCTATATACAGCCCCAGTGGCGTCACGAGGGGAATGCGGGTGGTGCGGACCGCACCGGGTGACACCATCAGAGGGGGTGACACCAAAATGACAAAATGTCTAAAAACATTTCGTGCAGAGTTTCACCAGAGATTTATTATTTTAAATTAACAATTTACTGGTGACAAAAAAATTTTTTTTCGTAAGCCTAGCTTACATGTACTGTATCAGTATCAATTTACCTAAAGCTGAATTTCTATGCTAATTTACTTTTTTGAACCTTCTAATGCGCTCCGGTCAGTGCCGTTAATAATTATCCAATTACAGTAACGCTGATCTTGCACAGTATAGTAAGTAAGTAAGTAAGTATTTTCTTTATTAAAGAAATTAGTACCTGAAGACAAAGGGCTTAACTCTCGACAAGGTGGTGAAATAATCAGGAAAATTTACAATTATATTTTCTCGTTATAGGGTCTATTAAATTTGGCAAGTGACAGAAATTTTTTTAATTTCCACTCCTCTGGAACCCCTAGCCTGCTCAGTTATGGCGACTGCATTGAGCGTACGCTGTCGGTGAGAAGATCAGCAGGGGACGAAAGAAGAAACTGTATGGCCACTTGCCATCATATGCTGAGGCTAAGAAAAATGAAGTCGCTAACACTTCACAAACATGTTTGCCTCTATACTGCTGGCTTAAGGGAATCTCTTGTTCTTGTTCTTCTTCCTGTTTTTGTTCTTCTATTTCTTCTTCCTGTTTTTCTTGTTCACCTCTTTTTCTTCTTCCTCCGCTCCACTTTCTCTTCTTTTCCTCCTCCGTCTCCGTCTCCTCCTCCTCCTCCTCCTCCTCCTCCTCCTTCTCCTCTTCCTCCTCCTCCTCATATATATATATATATATATATATATATATATATATATATATATATATATATATATATATATATATATATATATATATATATATATATATATATATATATATATATATATATATATATATATATATATATATATATATATATATATATATATATATATATATATATATATATATATATATATATATATATATATATATATATATATATATATATATATATATATATATATATATATATATATATAGTGATGCGATGTAATTAACTGGCTGCGGCTGCGCCTCTTGTGTTGGTACTGGAAATGTTGCTGCAGAGCAGGTCGTGCCAAGCTCCGAACCGCTGTCTATCAGCCACGCTCCGTCAAGCACGACTGACCGCAAACCTAACTTAGGTTATCTGATCTCGTCCGTCTACACGTAGCACCTGCCTGCGAGCTACACATACGAGACAAACATTCAGACAGCCAGTGAGACAAACACACAGACATTGAGGGAATCTCTTGTTCCCATGGCATGCAAGGAAGGATAGTAGGCCCTAATGGAAGGAGCCTTGCAGGATGGAAAGAAACTCGATAGATTAAGATCAGAGGAGGGAGTGAGAAAGTAAAGAAGCAGGGAGAGATGAAGAGAGGGAGGAAAGGACTGAAGAATGTGTGGTCAGCATAATAATAGGCATGCAGAACGGTTAGGCCTATAGGCTATAGGTTATATAGGCCTATACAGTAAGCACAGTATCTTGATGGCCGTGCTATATAATAAGTCTCTCTTTCTCAGTTCTTATAAGAATAAGTGAACAAAATCATATAGCATAGCCTTTACAGACACGCACACAAACGCAGACACACAAAATTTACACGCAGAAACACGCACACAGACCTAGACTGCATCCGTTTGCCCTTCCTATCAAAGATAATAGGAACATTTTGGCTCGGATGACGTATAAAACATGCAGTTACTGACAGGAACAATCCGACTTGCATGATGTTTTAAAAACGGTTAGTGGCATATAATCAGTACCAAAGTGAACTGTACCTCATTGCGTTCTGCTGGCAGAATTAACAAAATAATTGCCGACCACAATGCAAAAACATTTGGCAAGCTCAGGCGCGGTTCCAGGGAGTTGTGGGCTGAAGTGAACAGGCTGCGAGGGTCTGGTCGCGGCCTGGCCGCCACCCCCGATAACATTACTGCTGACTCCCTGAACTTACATTACGGGTCTATATCCGATGATCAACATTACGTCCGACCCCGGCCTAAGGCTACAGCCGTCGGAAGTGACGACCTGTTCATCGAAGAATACTCTGTCTTCCGCATGCTGGAGGCTGCCGGAAGGACTTCAGCTGGACCCGACGGAGTGCCACCTTGGCTATTATGTAGAACCGCTGCGGCTATGGCACAGCCAATCGCGGCTCTTTTCAATCTTTCCATTGGAGCAGCGTATATTCCTCCTCAGTGGAAGATTAGTTGCATCACTCCTGTCCCAAAGGTTTCCCGCCCGAAGACGGAGGCCGATTACAGGCCAATCTCAATCACTTCAGTCCTCTGTCGTATACTTGAGCGGATCGTGGTGCGCAAGTATTTCTATCCGATGTTGACGTACGAACAGAACAACCGCGACTTTCAAGATCAATATGCGTTTCGGCCCACCGGGTCTACTACTGCCGCACTTAGTTCATTAACGCATCAACTCACTGAAATGCTGACATCCAGCCCCTATGTACATCTGATAGCGCTGGATTTTTCAAAAGCATTTGATACGGTGAGGCATGACTATCTGGCTGAACAGATGGCGGACTTACCCATTCCCGACGTTGCTTACAATTGGATCATTGCGGCCCTCCACCAACGACAACATTGCACTAAGTTTAAAGGAATTACCTCTGCGGCGATTGAAATCAACTGCAGTATTGTCCAGGGATCAGGAACTGGTCCGATACTGTTCTTAACAGCAATATCCAAACTTAAACCTAAACATCCAACTAACCGGATACTCAAGTACGCTGACGATACCTATCTCCTGGTTCCTGCTGCCAATAGCAACCTGATAAACTCGGAAATCAGGCACATCGAGATCTGGGCTGCGAGATGTAATCTGAAGCTTAACCAAGCAAAGACCCAGGAAATGGTTGTCCGTAAGCCTAGAAGAAAACTGAATGAAAACCAGCCGATGGAGATTTCTGGTCTTACCAGAGTCAGAATCATGAAGATCTTGGGTGTCACGCTCTCCGATGACTTCTGCTTTGATGTGCATGTTGACAATCTATGCACTGGTGCAAGACAATCAATGTATGCCTTACGGATCCTGACTACTCATGGACTTCTTGGCCCCTCAATGTATGATGTGGTGACAGCTACCACAGTGGCGAGGATGACGTACGCTGCGTCCGCTTGGTGGGGTTATGTGGGGCAGAGGGGACGTGAGAGACTACAGGCAATATTTAGGAGACTGATTAAAGCTGGTTATCTTCCTGTGGACTACCCTAGATTCGAACAATTGATCCGTACTGCTGATTCTAAACTTTTCACGGCCGTCCTTACATGTCCTACACATGTGCTTCATGTGCTATTACCTCCTGTTAAGCATACTGGTTATACTTTGCGACCCCGTGTTCATAATCGGGTTCTCCCGACTGCTGACAGTCTAGCTCGTAAATCTTTCATAATTAGGATGATTTTCACCGGAATATAGACCTTAGTACTTTAACCTGGACGTGATATACATGTGTAAACCAAAATGCGGTTAGCAGTTGGATTAATAAAGGATATACTTACTTACTTACTTACTTACTTACTGTCAGTGGGATTTGTATGAATAAACGAAGATATAATAATAATATAATAACATGATACATGTATATATATACTCAGGGTGAGAATTGTCGGGGGGGTTGGGGGGGGGGGGGTTCAACCCCCCTAGTCTTTCTTAGGATCCCATAGTAAAGTCTTCATTGCACACCCAAACTCCACATGAATCAAGGTCTAACCCCCCCCCCAGTCTTTTTTCTACAATTCTCATACTGTATATACTACAGGTAAAAACCCGGAATTGTTATCTTTAAAAATAATTTCACATCACTATAGCGTAGACGGTAGACGGTAGACCTATAACGCAACTTAAAACGAAAATTTCAGTGAAACAGCTCCTAAGTCGTTAACTTACACATCTAAACACCAAATCTAACTCGTATACGATCGACCCAGTTCACAACTTCACACATACCGTGATACGCCTATTCTTGTCGCACAGATCGAGTGACAGAGTTATAACAGCTGCAAGTGACACAAATCAAACGCATAGGCTATATACTCTGTCACATAAACAATCTCTGTCACTGCCTTCAACGCTCTATCGTGACTGCGCTTGCGCGATATCTACAATTAACGATAACCGGTTGCCTTCAAATATAGACAAACATGTGTAGGCCTATTTAATATATTTAGACACGTTTGAACTTAGAACTCGTTTAAATTCATAAATAAATATAGGCTACGTAAAACCAACCGGTATACAATTTCAGAATGTCTGTAGAATACGGAGGTTCATTTTGAAACAAGAGAGTGGATGTATTGTCGAAGCTCTATCTTTCCAGGTCGATTGCATTGGTATAGGCCTACATGCATGCATGGTTGCATCCATAGAGAATAATAGTTGGATTGTTGGCAGACAACCACGCTTAGCTATGGCTGAATGACAAACGTACGGTATTCATGAACACCAGTTCTGAGAGATATACATTTATGTATGGGCCTAATGAAGGGCCTATGTATATTTATATGCGTACCAGGTACCTGTGCCAAATATGATATAGTAGGCCCCTATATATAGGCCTAAGCATATGCATGGAACGTTGCAAAGCCTACGATCCAGCCACTCGCCTGCACGACAAGACCGATGTGGAGACTCCGCCAACCGATTATAGACACCACACTCAGGGATAAGATCAGAGATCTACCTAATGCTGCTAATGTCGTTGATTTTTCAGATTCCCTCAGAAGGAAGTCCATGGTCGAAGACCACATCCGCTCTTACGATGACCATGTGGCGATCTACACGGACGGCTCAAAGAACACCGCAGGTAATGCATCGTGCTCCGTCTACGTGCCCTCTTGTGGCCACCATGGAAGCTACAGGATGAGCGACGGGTCGTCAGTCCTGGCAGCAGAAATGGAGGCCATAGGCAGGGGAATGGAATGGGCCGCTAGCGCTAAGGTACCAAATGTTGTTATTTTTTCAGACTCCCTCGGTGTCCTGCAGAGTCTGGAGAAACAGCAGTCCGGGACAAGACAACATCATCTCGTCGACCTGATGCACGCCATAGATGACTATGGGCAACACGCAGAGTCGCCACCGAAGATCGTTTGGATCCCCGGTCATCTCGGCATCCCAGGCAACGAGACGGCAGATGCCCTGTGCAAACAGGCGCTTCACAACACCGCCGTGGACCTCCCGATGACGCTCGAGTACCCAGAAGCACGACACCTCTACCGCGACCACTTCCTCCGGAAGTGGCAAACAGAGTGGACCACCTCAGACACCGGCTCCGACTACAGAGTCGTCGAGCCAGACGTCAGCCTGGTCCGCAGATACACCGACCAAAACCGGAGGAAGGAAGTCACCATCACCAGACTCCTAATGGGGCACTGCTGCTTCAACGCGCAGTTGAAGCTGTGGGGTCGCCACGAAACCGGAAACTGTGACGAGTGCGGTGACGCCCAGGAAACCGTGCGTCGTTTCCTCTTGGAGTGCCCTTCTCAGGCTGGACTTCAAGACCAGCTCCTCCGAGAGTGCGCACGGAAAAACTGGTCTTACGATCTGCACACCGTACTCAGTCAAACCAGCTGCTTAAACACCATATACAAGTGGCTGGAGGTCTCCGGTCGAAAGATCTGAAGGCGACCAATGCCCCCACCGGGAAGAAGAAGACCAAGAAGAAGATAGAAGAACATAAACTTTTAGTGTAAATAAAACACGGAACAATATTAAACTACCGAAAGAACTAACACACTTTGAACTCTCGAGAACGAACATTCTAATGTAAATATCAAGCCCCACAGATGTAACCAAGACGGGGGAGGGGAGAAAACCCAACTCCGCTGACCGTGCATGGGAAAATCCTACCACCACTTTCCCCTACAGGGGTTTTCTTGGTTGGCAGCCGGCCGTCAGCTTAACCTGTCTTGGACCCCAAACGTGATATATTATGTACCTGTACATATGTTATTGTGTATGACGTCAATCATCTTCGATATGACGGCGTCGTTAAATAAACGTATTACACGCATGGAACGTTTACTCTGTGTGTACCGACCGAATATGCTCCGTCCGTCCGTCTCTCCCTGTCTCTGTCTGTTTGTCTCTCTTTGTATGTCTCTCTGCCTCTCTGTCTCTCTCTCCCTCTATAGGCCTCTGTGTGTGTGTGTGTGTGTGTGTGTGTGTGTGTGTGTGTGTGTGTGTGTGTGTGTGTGTGTGTGTGTGTGTGTGTGTGTGTGTGTGTGTGTGGTGTGTGTGTGTGTGTGTTTAGGCCTATGTGTTTGTATGCATCGTTTCTAGATGATTTTTCTTATTTCAATCTGATTCGCAAATAGATATGTATTTGCCTGAACTCTCTATACAGAACGAGTGTAGCACCATCGGGACTGAGTGCTGCAGCTGGTGGTGCTGCTGCTAAATGATGACGAGTGCCGCTTGGGCCTGGACGATGGACAATAAAAGTCACAATATAAACGAGGACATAATAGGACTTCGACCAAGCTTGAGAACAACAATGACCGAAAAGAATGGAGATTATTCATTCGCACCCACCGCCGCGTCAGTAATAATTGATGATGATGATGACGACGACGACAATGATGATGATGATGGTGGTGGTGGTGGTGGTGGTGGTGGTGGTGGTGGTTGTGGTGGTGGTGGTGGTGGTGGTGGTGGTGGTGGTGATGATGATGATGATGATGATGATGATGATGATGATGATGATGATGATGATGATGATGATGATGATGATGATGATGATGATGATGATGATGATGATGATGGTGATGAGAGTAGGTCCCTATTTGCCAAGCACTCTCCATGAAATGAGTGTGATAGCATCGGGACTGCTGCTGCTGCTGCTGCTGCTGCTGCTGCTGCTGCTGCTGCTGCTGCTGCTGCTGCTGCTGCTGCTGCTGCTGCTGCTGCTGCTGCTGCTGCTGCTGCTTATAATGACGATGAGGCCACTTAGGCAGCAAACTAATCTGGGGTGACCATCTTGCTGCTGTATGGGCCAACTGCATCTCTGCTTAAAGTTTGATGTCTGACACTTTAATCTCTATGTCTCTGTTTCTGTCTCTGTCTGTCTGTCTGTTTGTGTGCCTGCCTGTCTGTCTGCCTCCCTCTCTCTCCCCTCTCTCTCACTCATTCTCACTCACTCACTCACTCACTCACTCACTCACTCACTCACTCACTCACTCACTCACTCACTCACTCACTCACTCACTCACTCACTCACTCACTCACTCACTCACTCACTCACTCACTCACTCACTCACTCACTCACTCACTCACTCACTCACTCACTCACTCACTCACTCACTCACTCACTCACTCACTCACTCACTCACTCACTCACTCACTCACTCACTCACTCACTCACTCACTCACTCACTCACTCACTCACTCACTCTCTCTCTCTCTCTTTCTCTCTCTCTCTCTCTCTCTCTCTCTCTCTCTCTCTCTCTCTCTCTCCAAAGATGAAGTTCCAAGCGCTGACCCTCTGCCACCCGTACCGCCTCATTACCGCAGGAATGACTGGGAGTGGACCATAAAGATGAAGGCAGGCAGCCTTCAGCTTGCACAACGAAGGTACTCTTCCACCACGGAGCTCATGTACCAGAGCTGTTTTGTTGGCAGAGATCGTCACTCCCTTGGCCCGTTCCGGTTCCGGTGTTTTGAGCAACGATTAGACCTGATCTGTGCTGGTGTCATAGTGGTGTGCTGATGACTTCCGAGCAAACTTACATCGTCCGTCGTCCTTGGCAAACCACGTTTCCCTGGCATCAACTGTGTTCATTGCTGGGCACCAGTAATGTTGACAACGGTGGTGTGAATAAACAGTTTCCAGCGACTTAGCTTTTTTGGGCGCTGTCAAAATTCTAGATTTCGCTAACGATACGAGTACAGCATGGGAGCACTAGTCCATAGATGGGCAAAATGAACTTAGCTGTTCGAGATGTAGGCCTATAGGCCTAGGACGTTGTGTGTGGAACTGGGGTGGCGTCAAACCTTAGAGCATGCATCCAAAAGCAGTTAATCTGGCTGCAGGGTACAGGCCTACGTAATCGGCTGCAGCAGCTGATACTGCTAAATTGTGCTAATCCATTGGATCTTATTCGATCAATTCATTGAAAAATGAGAATACGGTCAATTCCATACGGTCGCTATAGAAAATCTTCTACATTTACATGTAATCCCGCATAAGCTATAGGCCTATCTTTTTCTTTACGGTAGGCCCCCATTTAGGCTATAGAAGAAATGTCCTGTAGGGCCTGTCGAGCACATCTGTCAATGGGCATCCCTTTTGGAATGTGACTTTCAAGGCGGTTTTTTGCGTAAATGAATGATGGGTTAAAACAATTCCTGCAGTCTGAACTCCTTAATTCGTGAAGATCTCGAATCGAAATTTCACCTAGTCCTAGGGTGTTAGGCTTGATTCAGGGCGGAACTGCTGCATCAATGGTTCTCATGAAAGTTTCGTGAATATTTCACAAACAGACTACACTAGCCTAGCGAAAAATACATGAAAGACATAGGGCTAGGGACACCTAGATGTAAATGTACATATTTTTCTATAGCGACTGCCAGGCCTCAACCCTGATCATTTTTCAATTAAGAGAAATCCTGCACCACGGTGCACCGCTGCCTGTTCGAATGTTTGTTGCCACTATCTAACAAAAGTAAGAACGCATTTTAACCTGGCATCTCATCTGAGTGTTTCATCGTGAACTTCGTGGTGTTTGTTATTTAGTTAGCCTAGTGTTTAATGACGCTGTGTCATAACAAAGATGATTATAGCGTCACCCTCCTCTCTATCCAGGCTGAGGCTGACCCTGCCAGAGTACGGGCAGTTGCGGATTTGGTGTTTATTTGCGTTAAGCTCTAATACCCACATGGCTAGGCCTACATCTGACCTATATAGGCCTTTTACGTTATTCTGCTATCCGCCTACGGCACAACGTGTCAACAACCTATAGCAAAAAAACTCCCAGTGCATCTCTCACGAGATAACGCGACACTTGCGCTACGTCATAACGGTCACGTGACACGAAATCGGGCGGCCATGTTGGGAATCGGTTGATCGAATCGCTAAGATATTTCTGAAAATTGTTGCTGAAGTGGAGACTCGGATGCTAAACGAATCGGAAGTGCGCGGAAGCAGAAGATTATTTTTCTGATCGGCAGAGCAAGTGACGCGGTGTTGCAATGGATCACTGAGTGATTTTGTTTGGATTTAGGATCTAGCCTGGTGCGGATAATCAATGATCGTGTATTGTTATGTTTCGCACTGACGGTAACACCGACCCGTTCTCCTTTCCCTAATCAGAACTCAGACTGAGTTTGACGGAAGTAAAATGATGGAATTGTAAGGATTGACGCTTGAATTCCAGCATGGCGGCCGCAGGAAATGACAGTCCTAAGAAGAAGCGGACGGCTGATGATAATATTAAGCGCCACAAACACGTCAGCGTTAGTATTTCTCGGTTTCTTAATAAATATTTTATGGTATTGAATTTACGGTAGCAGTGGAGCTCATTCACGTGGTTAATTGGTGATTAAGTAGATGTTAAGTGCAAATTATCAGTCATTTGTTTAACGCCAGTACGTGACGCGTCTAGAAGCCATAATTTGAGTAAGTCACAAGCAAGTCGCTAGTGGCTTGATTTTAACTGTCTAATTGGTTTGGTATACCGACGATTAAAGTTTACATTTGCACTTCTTGAATTCTGCAGTTCAAGAGGTGCAATAAATTGCACTGAGTAGCCTTGGTTTAGCAAAACCACTTTGAACACAGTATAACCAATTAGTACGAAGCATTTCTAATTGTAGCTCTCTGGGTGGTGCATATTGTTTATATGTATTTATATAGAACATATGTTCTGCTAAGCTAGTAATATAGCAAAAGATTTATATTGCAAATTAACAGACACAAGTTTGTAAGTGCATTACGTGATGTTTTAATTTGGGAAGCCGTGGAAGAGCCAGTAGTTGAGACAAAGTGGGGTATGACAATTTTTACACTGGTTGTGATCTTGTGTGGTGGAAAACCTCTGATGACATCATTTAATCACTACCACTTTTGGAGCTGATTCAAAGGTTTCATGTCACCAATATTTCTGCTTAATTTTTAAGACAGTTTCCCTACATTTGCATAACTTCCTGCTTGGTTTGCCCATCATTTATTTACATTTCCTGACTCTTTGAGCCACTTTCATGCAGCTTTGCATTAACAGTATTATTGTACACATTTTTATCACTACGCCTCTGTGGACAGAGTTCTTCTAAACTAATATATAGGGCCAACTCAATGGTGTGTGCCATAAAATCTGATGGCAAACATTGCCTGATTGGCCCTTGATCTACTGTTGTTGAAAAAATGCCTTGTTTATATAAATTTCCGTGTTTCTGCTGTTAAATGAAAGTAGAAGTTCTGCATCTTTTCAGAGACAGAGTCGAATGGAGCTGAGTAAGGCTGACATGCTGCAGCTACTGAGTCACCTCGAGACTGAGCTACAAGCCCGAGATCACGTCATCGCTACATTAAAGGTATATAATTATGTACGCTTGTATGTAAGCATTTATTTGGTGCATTTTAGGAACCTCTGCAAAGGCAGTGAAACTGGACTATAGAACAGTTCTAATATAGGTATGACTTAAAAGAATGTTTCTTGAGCTGTTTTGTGTAGCGCATTTATTTTCAGTGGAAGATTGTTCCAAAAGGACACTCCTTTGTGCAAGAAAGCAAGATGTGCCCAAGTTGTATGAAATGAAGAACTAGCATGGGAGTGGTTTTGTTTCCAAGGCTCCGTGTTCCCCTGACGAATTGCAAACAAGCTTTACATCACTGTCATCTCTTGAAGTATGCATAGGTTCTGCCAGCTGCTTTACTGTATGTGGACATGAAGTGTATAAGGAGAACAAGTTTTCGCTATTCTGTACGATGGTATACCTTCTGTGATCAATTTGTCTGGTATGGTCCGACGTATGCATCTTAAGGGCGGGCGCTGTTGTGCCACACCCAACATGAAACAGAACACTCAGTTTCCCACATATTTAAAATAAATTTAACCAAAATGAAAACATATGAACATTCATCATTTCATCAGCAGTAATTTCGTTCAAAACAAAATATTTTACATGTCCAAGAAAACATGAAATTTTAGTTTAGTGCCAATATGGCCTTACTGTGTGTTTCCTTGCCAAAGTGCAGCACATGTAGTTCATTACATGACACATTTGAGGGATACTTTGCGCTGAGACATCATGTCGTTAGTTTTTCATTACGGCATGGCTTTAACCATAGGTTACATTAACATATTAGGTAAATGTAATTGTAACATTTAAAGAGTTACACATATATTGTAAACATAATAAATAAAATTTAAATATTGAAATGCTATTTGTAGCAGAAGTTTAACATTGTGCTTTAGTTCTAATGTAAATGCAAGGGCATTTCATTTATCCATGTAACCATGATTTTTTTTGTAAATAAGATGATCTTTAAATAGGTTTTATATTTTTGGTCTGCATACTGTTTTAGGCAGAGAAAGCAAAGCATTTTCTATACCAGGCGAAGTATGGTCGATTCAGCTTAAGTGATCCGCTGTATGCACTACAGCGGGATTCGGAGGCTGATAGGGATGCGGCAATGAGAGCCATGTATGATGACCCATTGACCCAGCTGGATAAGCTCATTTGTACTCAACATGAAGCACAGAAACAGATGAAGGAACAGCTACAGGTTATTGACAAGAGGTACTACAAGGTAATTATGCAGTTGTTGTAAGTCACAGTTTGAGAAATGTGTTTTTAAAACGAAATCCAAACCATATTGCAAAAATTTTTAATTTTTCATAATATTGGTATTTTCTTTAAGTGAGATAACCTCAACTGATTTCTTGTTTATCAGGTGAGAGAACAATTTTTAAAGGTCAGTTTGTGGTTGACCCTCTTTGAGAGTGTATGACAATAGGCAGCAAAAATTGTCACTTCAAAGGTTGCCATTTATGTTGCAACTTATTTTATTTTATTGTATGTCTTTGTTGTGTTTTTTATTGTTGTTAAACTGTTACTTTTGTTTACCAGTACTATTATGTTTTGATATTACTGTAATGTTCATTGTTTATTTTTGTTACTTCTGTTGTTAATATTTATTGCTATGGTTCACTTTGTTGGCTTAGTTTAGTTTCTTGGTTAGATTTGTGTTGAATCTTTGCTTTTCATGTTTGCTGTATTGGTTTATTGAAGTTTTTGTCATTTATTGCAGCTGTATTGCTGTTGTTTTCATTCCTTAATGGTGTTTGCTATTCATTGCTGTTGTTCGTTTGTTTTTATTCATTGCTGTTCTTTGCTGATGTTGATTTTGTCTTTTCTTTAGATTTGCACTGAACTTGAAGATGAAAAATGGAAGCATAATCATGACTTAGAACAAGGTGACAGTGTGGTCTTCATGCTTGAAAAAGATCGAGAACGTCTTCAGCACGAGGTATTTATGGTTTCAAAACGGGTTGGGTGTACCATGTGGTTAAAGTAAATACTTTATTGTGGGTATTTGGGAGGATTATTGACTTGAGGAAGTATGGTAAACTGTCAATACTCTCATTGGGTCTGCCAGAACAAGCAGTTGGGTGTGGTTAGAACCCTAATCAGAACATGTATGGTAAACGGTCAATACTCTCATTGGGTCTACCAGAACAAGCAGTTGGGTGTGGTTATAGCCTAATCAGAACTTGTATGTACGTATCTGGCCATATAAAGCATATGTTAGGAACCCCTTTAAAGCTACACATGTTAGCCTTATCAGCTGGTTAAATGATAACAGAAGCTGCCTTGTATAGAGGAACTTAATGGGAATATGGTTTGGATTTGACTTTAAAAACATATAAATTTATTTTGCAGATGCAGTTTAACAGTTGCAGTAGAATGGCTGTATTAAGTTCTTCTAGTACGTTTTGTGTACTTGAGAGGGTCAATAGTTTGCCCAGTTTTGCTAAATTTAGTACTTCTGAGAGAGTTGTGTGCTGTTAAGTGGAAAAGAAGATGGCTGTTTTACAAGTAAATTTGTAGAGTCTTAGGTTTTCATTTGCACTGGATTGTTGTGTATAGTGCCATGGTGAATTTTATAGAGAACCACTACTGAACAGTTTTACTGTAAAACCTGAGAGTAATGGTAATAATCAAGCAGCAAACATAACACTCTTAGTTTCATGGATGTGGCGACACTCTGGAACGTGGTTCCAGAGTAAAGGGTCTTTCAGAGCTGAAATGTGCAAATGCCCACATCCAAACAAGGGGATACATTTTTAAAATGTCTGCAGTTGAGCTTTGCCAAAGTGGGCATTTGATAAGACTGAAAGTCTGTTAATTAGTGTTTATTTATGCATTGGATATGAGGTATATTGGCTTTTATGCCACAGATTATGTGAAACATTAGTACATTTTGCAAATCTACTGGTACCCTAGCCATTTGCGTTTAACATTATAATAAGATCTGATCAACTGAACTTTGTAATTGAATGCAGTTTTATTGTTCATTTTAGGTGGAGCTGGAAAGAAAACAGAACAAGAATCTAGAAACCGAAGTTCAGAGTGTATCAAACGAACTGGCAAAGTTTGCTAGACACCGGGAGGTTGTCCTCAAGTTGATAAAGAAACGCTCACAGATAGTGACTGATCTGAGTGAAACACAAAGCAGTATTGTCAGTTTAGAAGAAGCCTTGCAGAAGGCAGAAGTAGATGCACAACAGACAGAGGAGCGCCTCTCAGAAGAGTGTTCCAAGTGTGTACACATAGAGGCCGTTGCCGAACAACAGCTTGGAGTAGCAAGCATGGAACGGGAACAGCTCCTGTCACGGCTTTCACTCATTGAGCGACAGAACCGGGAGCTCTACGTTGAGCTGGAGAGGTTACGAAGCGCAATTGGCCCAAGGTCCAGGCATAACCCAGCACCTGTGGTGGCATCGGATGGCATTGCTGTGATTAACTTGAACGATGGTGGATCGGCATCTCAGACGAAACATATGCTTGCCTCTCCAGCAGAGACACGTGTTCATAGTTCCTTGGCCACCGGGGATGCGAGGCTACCGCATGCAAAAGTTGTGGCACATGTTGCACCGATTGGGGTTACACCCCAGCCAAGGGTTGTAGAAGCTTCTAGGACTGGACCTGTGCCAGAGATAAATACCGGTTCAAAGTTTGTGGCCGGCCATCAAGTTGTCCTTGCCAAGCCGACGGACGTACGAATGCCGCCTGTGGTTGAACTGGGTTCTGCTTCATCATCTGGCATGGTTTCCATGACAACGACATCTGGAACACGAATTTCCATCGCTGTGTCTGGTTCCTCAAATCAGCTACGGAAGCCGACGCCAGCCGTGGCTGGGCGCGTTGTCCCGCCTCCAGTACCTCCAAACAAGCCTCAGGTGTCAATCACTCAACCGCGACTTCCGACGGCGCCTCATGTTGGCGGTTCCGGTCGAGCGATCCCGAATGCTCAGCCTTCCAAACCCCAACCTCAAGCAAAGTACGGAGTAGCTTTTTCTCAAGACCGAATGTCAGTACCTGACAATAAGCCGATCTTGACTGCAGGTGGAGCCACCTCGCGGCAACCGGCGGCACCATCTAGTCAGACGGGCACCAGCAGCCACATAGCAATGGTTGTTGGCGAGACGTCGGCCGTTCACAAACATCCGTCTCAGGTCTGTGTTAACATTAAGTAGCGATTATCAGCAAGGTGTGTGCACTTCTGAGGTTGGCGGTTGTGGATGTGCGCTTGATAGGGGTTTTAAGGCATGCCAAATCACGATAACATTATTTGGATGTGATCTTGCGTAAGCTTATTCATCGCACGTCCCTGTGAATGAATGTTTAAAAAATTCTCAGTGTTATGTTTTAGATATTTGAAGTTCAAATAGCTCTCTCAGTTGGTCCGAAGAAATGGAGATTTTATAGGGACTTTCGTGTAAGAGGTTTTTAAGTCACTTGAGTTATTCTACAAAAAATTAACTGCTTTATTGATGGACAGGTAAGAACAATTTCTGTGGCCGATTGTGTGTAGGTCCTACATGGGTTGTGCAATGTATGCTTGGAAGGTTTGATTTCATCATCGTCTTTTTACCTTGAATGATTTTTTGGTTTATAATTACTTGTGAAGTCTGTTTAATCGCATCCAGTTAAGAAGTCTTATTAAACATCACAGTGTGGAAGAATGATCTCTGTTGCATTTGTTATACAAGTGCAACAGCATTATAAATGGCATTGCCACAACAGCATAGTCTCAGAAAAGGGCAATCTCTATCATGACAAAATACAGCAATTACCGCTTCACTTTTAGGTGAGTTGACATGATGTAGGAACTGCTTAGTTGAAAATCCAGTTCCGATATAAGCTAATGAGAAAACGTATCGTGAATTTAGGCTGTAAAAGTGCAACTTTGTTAGAATGTGGTAATAATAAGGCTCCCAAAGATGACAGCGTATGAGGAGCTTTTGCTAGTAGTTCATAATTCTTTTGATTATCTTAGAACCATTGCAATTGCTGTGCAACTGCTATCAAATCTTAATAAATTTTTTAATAAAATGTGGGTTTAAAAGACTGTGCAACAGTACACTACTCAGATTGTTGAACAGTAAGAGGCACTTCAAGCTTTAGTTTACTTTAGTTTTACTCTGATGGAATAATATTGTTAGGGATATTTGACTGCATGACATGATTTAGTCAACATTTAGGAAAATTGGGGAATCAGATTTTAGACCTTTATGATATTTGAATTTATAAATTACTGAAAGCAGTTTTTATCACTCAAACCATGGTGTCTTTAAGCAGTTTACAAACTTCTCATTAATCTAAAACTAAAATGCTTACTTTGTAAAGTAAGCACTTTAGTTTTTATCAGGAATTACTGTCTCTTATTTTTGTGTTGGTAATTTTGCCATTTAAAGTAAGTAAGTACAAAAGATTGAAAAGGTTCTGTGTAAAAATTGAAAGATGGTACCTATAATTAGTATGCAGATGAAGACAACCGTGTTTTGAACAAATAAGGTGTTTTGAACAAATAATTAAAAATTTTGCACCTGTTCGAAGTGTTATCCAGCATGAATGATAATAGTGTTAAACACTCTATGTTTGGGATACTAAATGCTGGCAAATAACTTCAGAATAAAAAAGGTTCTTTGGTAAAGGTGGTGTGCTGGGGTTTAGTTTTCAAAATCAGAACAGTTTTGGCTATTGTTTTGATGGTCTATAACTGATGGGGAACTACAGGGAATTTTCCCAGAAGTGATGTTTTGCCAAACTAACATGCAGGTCGTCTGCACAAGAGAGGCTAGTTTATATATATTTGTATATTACACATACGCCTTTCGTGCATGTATATATACACTTATATACACCTAGATTTATACCCACACTTCTCTGCTGTGAGTTTAATCAGGCTATTGTGACGGGTTGCTTGTAGAACTTAATATTTGCAATGTAATGACTAAAACATGTTTTAGGGAGTTAATGGTTGAATCATGACATGCATAGTTTTTCTACTTATTGTTTGGAACAGACTTGGCATCCTCTCTGCTATTTTACTTTCTTACTGCTGTTACTTTGTGTTACAAACTTACAACTCATGCATCACAAGTTGTCTAAGGCTAATCTTTATTTTAGTGGTGTAAGATTGATATCGAAATATGGCTGACACCTTCTGACTTGACATGACAAACAGTGTGCAGTTGTATCTAGTTTGTCTAGTGACCTTGGAGGTCAGTTGTGACCTGTTTCTAAGCCAAAATGCTACATGAAAATGAAATAATCTGTACCATGTGTGTAAGTTTTATGAACCACTGTTCTTGTATAGCATCTGAGGCTTGAGATGACATCTTGTAAGATAACTGTGTATGTACTGACGTTTTGCTGCTCGTAAACACAACTTTATTTGCTGTGGATTTTATATGAGTTAGTGGCACATTTGAGAGTTTGACTACAGCTGTTTTATATTGCAGTATTTATTTTTTCTTTTGCATTTTATATTTTGTGTCTTCAATTACTATATGGTGACTTTTGGTGAGTGCAATGAAAGCAGGGGAATTGCATTTGTAATGTATGACATGCTCTGCATTCTTTGTTACTGCTGTTCATATCTCAAGCATAATGTCTGAAAGAGATGACAACTTGGGTCTTTCCCTTAAAGTCAGATTACTTATGGTCAAGTGTCGTGCACAGATCTGATCGTGGTTGAAGATATGAACACACTAACAGATCCCAAGATTTGGTTCATTGATTAAATACTAACTTTGGTATGTACTAGTAATCCAGACGAGTTAATTGCTGTGACCAATGAAAGGTCAAAAAAATCAATAAGCAACTTCCTGTATATACATGCCACTTGTGTCTCTGGAGTGTGTATGCTTGCAATTGCAAATCCTGCCTTGAACGCCTGATGAACAGACTTAAACGCTCCGGTTACATTCACCCTACTTCTCCCTCTACAGTAGTGCTTGCAAACCAGGCTGACGCTTCATTATTTAAAGCTGTCTTGTGCAATGAGAACCATTCACTTAGCTGCCTCTTCCCTAACCAACATTTTACTCCCTATTTCCTTTTGGATAGACCTCATAACTTTAACCTCCCAGATAAGGACTCGCAAATTTTTTTATCTTGTATGTTATTTGTGCACTCTTACTTTAGAAGCTAATACTCCCTTCTGTTACAGTTTTTTTGGTACATCTATAGCGTTTTGCCTCTTGTTCCACTTAATAAATGGATATAAACATGCGTTTTGCATGCTTGTGCATGTGTTGAACTGTATGAATAAGTTTTGCTTTATGATTCTTTGCTGGAGTGAGATAAGGATGTGCATTAAAATACTCTTATTCATTTCTATTTATTTATGTGCTCAACATGGGAGTATGTAAGCATTACGGAAGTTGACTGAAGTATTAATAACCAGCAGAAAGGAAAATAAGTTTAATGTGATTCATTTGATTGTTTACTGAAATGGACTGATTGAAAACTGAAAATGGTAAATGTTGTATGATTAACTGTACAGATCATGTTTCATTAGGTTTGACTATGTATGTATGACTGTATCGGCTGTGTTTCTTAGCTTCCTTTTTCAGTCCATTAAAACAAATGACTTTTTTATCCTTTTCATTATATCAACCATTTTGATGTAACAATTGGGCAAACTGGACAGTTTTCTTCTTTTGAACAAACTTGTTAATAGCACAGAAATTAGCTGATTGATTGATTATTATGAACTGTCGAAGGGGAGTTTAAATATTCTCTTGTTTCAGGCAGCCCATGGCAATGTCTTTTGTGGGCTGTAGATTGTATATTTCTTTCAGTTTGAACAATGTGATACGAGTTCAAGAAATTTATTGAATTATTTAATGATGTTATAGAAATTTCTATTTTTAAATTATTGGGTTATTTTGCTTTTGGGTTCTCGTACTGAGATTAACATGAATACGATTATTGTTCTTTGGTTTACTTATCATAACTAGTCTAACAAATGAAATTGCTCGCATTGTACTGTTGTTGAAAACGTAATAGCAAATAGTTATGAGGAGTTTTTACTCCGTACTACCACAAATAAATGATTGTTTCAACTACATTCTTAACTGCTTACGTAAAGCAGTTTAACTGGTTCATGTGTGCTTACTTTTGTACAACTCTTCCATGTGCAGCAGAACACCATTCAGCTGTTATTGGACCAAGCCTTTAGCTGTCCACCCGTCCTAAAGTTATTTTGGACGGGCATAAATTGTGCATGATTCTCCTCCAGCACCACCATCCAGCTTCTTCTTTGAAGCCGGTCCGAGCATTCAGATTACAGTTCTGTAGGAGCACGGGCTGATAATTAGGCTCTGTAAACAGCATAGGGGCACTGCAGTCGGACTCATACGGCGGCGGAACTTCGGGCGGTCGCGACTTCGTACGCTCACGGTGGCGGTCGGTCACGACTTCGAAATGCTTTTGGACGGGCTACTCTGTATATCTGGCTAAGGGCCTGTTTTGGACCAAGTCGATGAAAACTTCATGTAAACTAAGAATGGAAAGAAACTGGATACCTGTAGTATAAATACATGCACTGCTGAAGCACTATAAATCTATGCATAACCATTAGTGCAAAACATTTCATTTTAACAAGAAAATGTGAGTCATATATGTAAACAGTAACTTGTGAAATACCTTGAATGTATAAATCAGTGACTTATGAAGAGAAATGTTATCTTGTTGTGCATTGTCAGTATAACGTAACATAATGAGGAATTTAACATTTCTTAGCACTCTGTGTTAAAGAAGAATTACGGGAACACCAGGCAGTGGTGTTCTGCTGTGTAGGTGTGTATGTACTGTTATTTGCTCAAATGCAAATACAATTACACCTGTAGGTGTGTACAATGGTTGTTCAGATATGTTTCCCAATTGAAAGCCCAGTGATTTGTACATGGGTTATGCAGTGTGGGAATAACTAACTAGAAGAAAGTAAAGCCCAATTGCACCATCACTACTTAACAAATTGTTGCTTTATCTTGGGAGTAAAAGCAACTTTATAATGCACATTGCACAAACTGTGCTTTGTGCAAAAATATAAATTTTTACTTGAGCTAAGTGGCCATTTATGCCAAGAAGTCACTGATGATTTTAAACAATTTGAGATGAAAAGCAGCCTGATATTATACACACAATACTTTTTACGCAGAGCAACAAATTGGATGCCCTAGTTATATTAATCTCTCCCATTTCTGCCATTTTTATTTTCATGTATTTGGTCATTCTGTGTTTGAATTTATATTTCCAGTCTTCTGCCAATTTTATGTGGTTCTGGACAATGTTCAGACCTCTTATTGTCAACGTCAGTGACAATGATGATCAATTTGGATTAAATGTGAGTTAGTGCTCATTTATTCTTCATCCATGGCCAATTCTTTTGGCAACAGGGGCTCTGAAGTTATATGCCACTTTTGACAGAGCATCACAAGTTCAGTGCTGCTATTGTAGGGCAGGGTTTAGGGTCAACAACGACGAGAGAGGTTTTCATAATTCGACGTTCTTTAGGCAACACAGATCCAGCAGTTCGGGGAACCAACGTCTGAATGTCCGCTGTTAATCTTGGAATAATAGGGCAGTGAGCTTAACCATGTTCTGAAAGCACATAATTAAACTGTTGTTCGTTCTACATATTTGGAGCAATCCAGACTTCACATTCTGAATACACATAACTATCAACCATTCATTGGTCAGTCTCTACCAGAGACTACCCGTGAAGGCCGTTTTATTTACATCAGCATCATTCACGTATTAGAGTACTTGTTCCCTTTTGGAACTCCCACATCGGTTAGCTTGGCATGAAGAGCTTTGAGTTCTTAAACTGCTCTGTAGAAACGTCGAAATAATACTCGACATTTGCTTCTTAATTTCTGCTGAAGTTTATGCAGCAAGACTGTGTTTATTTAACGCTGAAGATTAAGTGATTAAGTTCCAACCAATACAAAGTAAGCATATCGTTATCCTTCATTTGTTAGAGTTTTCCATTGGTGGAAAAGAAAAAAAATGACATTTTAATAATAAATGACATTTTAATGTGGAATGTAAGATAATCTGCAATTTAAGTAAGGCTGGTGCATATTGGGTCTAAATGAGTAAGCATATAAGACGTTTCATTACAAATGAATTATTTTTGAATTAACTGTATTTTACAAGGAATTGTGTTTAGTAAATTTTCTGCATAAACTGTGGCCATAATTTGGTTCATTACTGATACTGATGAAATTGATTTGTTATGACTACTGACGAATTAAGTGTTTTAATTTACCTGTAAATAATTCTGCAGTTTTCTGGAAACTTGGATGGTAAAAATCTTTTTACTGTCTTTTGATTTGTTACCTGTTAACGATGGATTGTACTTGTGCCAATACACTTACACAATTCCAGCTTGGCCTACTATATTCTGTACGAAAGGCAGCTAAAATAGGATGTGTTCTCTCAAAGTGAACTGTGAAGTACACACAAGGGCAGAGGCCTTCATGAAGAGAATTTTACCCAATTTATAACTCTTAGAACTGAATGGTGGGTCAGGATTCGACTGCTTAAGATTTTCTGTCCAGAAAGTAAAGTGGAACAGGAAGAATCACAGGACCTGGTAAAAATACTGGCAAAACGTATGAATGTCCATGGCTACAATGGCAGTTTTGCTTTGCAAAAGGGCATATGTGTGTATCTTTGACAGTATTGTTTCTTTTAAAACAGCATGCAGGCTAGGCTTTGAAAGGCTTGTGTTTGCTTCATAAAATGCTGAAGCCTTATGTAAGAGTTTGGCGAAGTATTGATTCATTTATTACCAATACATGTCCAACAGAAAGTACTGTAACACAATTAACCATGAGCATAATGTATAACTCTAATAGTAGCCTTGACCAGTATGGTTTCTGTCCTAGTTTAGCACAGTTTTAACATAAATTCTGACCAAATAATTTATTGTACATTCCATATACGATTTACTGAACAGTTGAAAACAAAATTGTACAAAATACCAACTACTGCTCACATATTAAATCACAAATTACCAACTAAACCACTTCCCACCAACTCTCCATAAACCACAAAAGCAACTTCTTGGTCACTGTATGACAAAATCTTGGTTGATTACAATTCTTTGATAAAAGTTGTTCTTTCAGGAGCAAGCTCAGTTATAATACAGTTCTCACATGTGTAAAATTCAATTACTAGTAATATGTGACAAGGACGGTCAGAAAAGTGGTGGGTTAAAGCAGAATGTTAGGGTATGATTTGCTGGCCGAGGTATAATGTAATAAGAAATTCCTTTCAGATCTCTTACACTTGCTGTGGGGTTTCTAACTCAGGCATAAGAGTAGATTCACAAACATTATACCCCAGTGTGAAAGTAATGCTTACATCAGTGGTGCACAACGTCCGGCCCGCGACGAATCGTCATGTGGCCCGCGATGTCCAACAGGCCCCCGAAGGATTTCAGAAATCGTTTAGTGACCCTTGGCCGAAAAAAGTTGTGCACCACTGGCTTACATGGAACAATAATTCTAATTGAAACTAGGAATCTTCTAGATTACCTTTGAGGAAATTAAGGGTTAAAATGCTAATGCACTGTCCCTTTTGCTTTGCCACTGGACTTAATTGAATCTAGACGATGAACATATGTACAAATACAAGCAAATTTGATGCTATGAACAGGCTCAAGTTTTTAGTGAATTAACTGTCTACTTGTTGGCTGACATCTCTGTGTATGTGTCCATTTTAACTGATTGCCTTACTTTAGCACTTGTGCTATTCACCCTGCCAACCCTGTTATTTCCAGGTATTATCTGTCCAAAGGTGATCACATGTCATTTGACGGTGCCATTAATTTCTCCGACAGGTGGCGCCAGAAGGTCTCCATATTCCATGAGTGCTTCCTTGAGGGCTTTTCCGACATTGGCAGATGACGAAGTTGTACAGTCTACTAACGCCGGGTAGAGGTCAATCACCTGTTTCCAGATGTTTCGGTCCACTGACAGACAAGCACAACAGAGAATTAGTTGGCTTATTCCAAAGGAAGGCAAGACAGCACCTAGTAGGGCACTGTGTTTGTTACCATATACCAAGACAATAAAGGCCAGATCGGGATAATCGAGGATACAAAATATCCTCCCTCAATCATGTAAGTGCATCATGAGGTATGTATGATGTTTACCCCTCAGTTGATGCTGACCACTTCTCTCGAAAGAGACAAGTGTGGAAGAAAACTAGTCCACAGTCATCACACAGTGTCTGCTCATCAGGTTTGTTATGCAGCGGTTGTATTAGAAAGCAAGAACCCCAAGGATTTCTGTTCAACAAGAATAATTATTTTTTTAAACCCTGAAGCAGACTTTTCCTCCATACAGACTGACTCTGTTCCAGTGGACTGATATGAAATTTTATCAGAATAGCAAAGCCCATAGCATGTCGTTGAGTGGTGGTTTGAGATTTAAAAATTACTACAACAGAAGCCATTAGATTTTTATAAAGATGCAACTTGAATGTCTAAGTGTAAACAGATGAGTATAGCCTAGCTCACCGGCTGTTGCTGTTTTCTTGAGTGTAAAGACGAGTGTGCTGACTGCCTTCAGTACAAACGACATCTCCGTCATTCGAGGTCTACTTAAAATGCACAAACATGCATAAGTTTATTCAGTATTACTTAAACAATTACCTGTACCTTCTTATGCATCAAATTCTTGTACTTGACAAAAGTTTATGCAATACTGGAATATTTTGTAAAATATTCGTTACTTTTCTGATCAAACTTAAAAGATCTGTTTCATGTCATGCAATAACAGTATCTGAAAAGTATCATTCACACAGTCAAGTACATGTACTAATGAGCAACCAGCCAATCCAGCACAGAACATCCGCACGTTAGCCTGGCACACATATATCCCTTCTGCTCCCTGTTTCTCTCTCTCTCTGTCTCATTCCGCCCCCCCCCTGTTAATTGCCAGACAGTCTAGGGACAGCCTACAGATATCTATGTGTGTCTGTACACTCTCTCTCTCTGTCTCTCTCTGTGTCTCTCTCTGCTCATTTCTTCCTCAGAGCAGCAGCATTTCCAATAACATTCAACCAGTTAATCATCTAATTAGCATCATACAAACTGCCAGGTAGCGCTATTGCCTGACCCACATACACATGTCCGAGACTACCTTCCCTTGTGTGACAATTTCTTCCCCATTGTTAAATTAAAGCAGTTATGAAGACAGACCTGGGCAGAGGACATTTTCCGCTGAGTCGTTCATCATTTATAAACTTTTGCAGCACCGTCTTGCACCTGCTCAGCAGTGATTCGATCGCAAGGTGAGTTATGGCACCTTCTTCGAGGGTACCATCTCCGTTGGGAGGACTTATGAAGGAAAACTGAAGCAGCGTTTCAAAGCATGCCTTGGCAAATTCCTCTCTCAGTTTGTGACTTGATTCTATGTCTGAAAGTTTCAAATGATCACAGAAAATTGGACTCAAATAGGTTCACTTAAAACTAACGATATTATTCACACAGTCTTAACAGCAGATAAATTCTATGTTTTTTTACATCCAGCTCATTTAACATAAAATTTCGTTAAGGTATTTTATGGTGTTACTTCAGTAAAAATTAGCTTGTGATCTCTGCATGTATAATCAAACTTCACTGACAACAGTTATGAACACTTACTGTTTATGATCTTGAATCTATGTTTCTAGAACTATTTGCATCTGTAGCACAGTTAGAACATGTTTTCTGTCTTTGAGTGTAATAAAGTGCTAATTTCATAACTGAGATAGTTATGCTAAAAATTATGCCAAAACATAACAAGAAATAAACAGTCCTCCAATCACTAGGTCCAGCAGATAACTAAACACATTAGCCTAAAACCTTTCACCTAAAAATAATCAAAAAAATTTCGTAGTTTTACAGGGCTGCCCATCTGACTTACCGATGAAAGAGGAAGAGGTAACAGAGTGAATGGAGCCCTTGTTGAGAATGGACATGATTTTGACAATGAACTCATGCGGAAGCTTCTTAGAACTCGGCAAGATTTCATCACGAATTAACTGAATCACCTGCAAATGAACTCAGAACCTTATGATCAAGTCATTGTGAACTTTTGACAACAGTTAACGAACTTAAACATTCAGACCTCTGTAAGTTGCTGTAGTTAACAGTTCAAGTAGACATCTGAACTGTTCTCAGATAAGGCACAATTCTCATTAAGACCCTGATCTCCCTAATTCTGAGACTGGTTGTTACACGAACCTAGGCTTAGGACAGTTGTACAATCATGCATATGCCCAGTTACACTGTATACATCTGCAACCAACTGCCAAATTGCTACTAACTGTTCAAATAACAACTTTCAATTCATATATATATATATATATATATATATATATATATATATATATGTATACACATACATTAATGCATATATAAATACATACTGGACCTTTACCGGTACATACCTATGTACTTTACCGGTACATACCTATGTACTTTACCGGTACATACCTATATACTGGTAGATATACTGTTCACACACACACATACTAACCCTGCAGTCAATCGCTTCGTCTCGCTGAAAGTCATCTGTGGATGAGTTCATAAGGGGGCTATAAAAACAAACACATCATCTAATGAATTACTCAAATACAAGCATCAGCTACCACAGTGCTACTACCATACTTTTGCAAATAACTTGCTTCTGCTTCTACAGCTAGTAACACAGACAAAGCAGAGCTCGATTAGTGCTAATGATGGCAGTAATAACAAATAACAATAAATAAATAAAATAAATAAATAAATAAATGATCTGCCAAACTTAAATTCAATGGTAAATGGAAATGGCAGTAGATAAGCACACCTCATTATAATGCAAATTCTGACATACGTGGATTGGACACATGAACTCCAACTCTAATTCAGTTTACAAACATCACCTTGTTACAACACAACCTCATTAGAAGGCAACATTAGACAAGGTAGCATTAGAAGCAGGTACTAGTATACCATACTTATATTACAAATCGGGGATGACACCAACCAATAAGGGCATACTAGATTCATGCATCAAATCAGCCAGCCATCCACCACAAGCCTGCCTGGCAAGTGGCATGGACATTTTCTTTCTGCCAATGTATGGACATGACGATGCCAATTACGATTAAATTTACGAACACTAATGGGTCTGCATGCCATGTGCCCTGCAGGAGTGGCAGGGTCGCTCAGGTCACCATCCAGTGAAATCTCTGCAAACTCGAAGTGGGTTTGATAAAGGAGACAATGGTTTGAAGGAGATGCTTAATAAACAAACACCTTCCTTATCTTACCATCGCCATAAAAAACAGATCAGATGTTAAATACCCATAACTTTGAAATAACTTTAAAGTTCGACAAATCTTACTGCTGTGAAAAGAGGAAGTCTTCCAATGTGCATCCAAGTTCCAGCCACATTCCATGAAAGGCAGACTCTGCAGTAATGAAAACAAGAGCTCTCTACTTCCAAAGAGAAATTCACATAAAATTTCAGCTTTCAACAACAACAGCCAAAATCCACAAAGCACAAACCAAAAAATCACAGCACAAGTATTAAAGATGCAAGTCTACATTGTACATAGCATACTTTAAAAATCACAGTATTTAGAGATGTGAGTCCACATGATATGTAACATCCTTAATAAACCTTGCATACGTACTGCTAAAAAGTAGTATAATTAGCATAGTACACTAAAAGAGTTGAACTGAGTCTTGTAAAAAGACACATATAAAACACAGCACAGTAATACATCAATACCTTCAAAATAAAACACAGCACAGTAATATATCAATACCTTCAGATTACAGTAATGATTACAGTCATTCAATCAGCTGATCTTTCTCTAGCGTATCAGTGATCCCATCTTTTATTCCTTGCCTGTTCCCAAATCATATACTCTTTCTCTTCTCCACTGACTACAATCTTCACATTTCATTTTCTTCCTCTTCTTAGTCCACTTCTACTATTTGCCTTTTCTCCTCCCTTTCATCCACTTTCATCTCCTTCAGTCATCTAATACAAACAACCCTAATCCTACATGCAATGCACACCAATATCAATGGCCTCAGCAAAGTTGGCCTTGCAGTCCTTCCTTGGCCTTACCATTCTTCTTGGCAACCGGCAGGCCAACAGCTAGTACTTTAAGCAAAGCATTAATCGTCAGAAGCCAAGTTGACTGTGATGGGCAACTGTACTTCAGTCCAAGCGGCAGACGAAAAGCCTAAAACATAAACAAGCATCTATCATCATCAACCTGCTCTGAAAACTTCTTCAGTAATCCACATCAAGAACTGCCTTGTAAAGGGGTTGTACTACACAGAGGTCATTTTTAAAGCCAAGCTAGATTTGGAGTCAATATCCCCAAACAGCATCAGAACTTGTGCTATAACGAAGACTGTTGCAAGAAGGCTATGGCATATCAATAAAAAAATCTAAAATCAGAAACTACAATTAGAGACTGAAAGTACTTTTATGGCATATCAACAAAAATCTACAATTAGAAATTACAATTAGAGACTGAAATTACTTTAACGATATTCTGAAGAACTCGATTCTGGACAACAGATGGATACTTGGCTGTTGCCTGATAGAGCTCGACAATCAAGTCAATGATCGCTTCAGCAAAAGGAACATAGTTCATGGCAACCCAGTCAGTCTAAAAAGTCAGCAAAATGAAAAACTACTGTTACAATCTAGCTACACAGCCTTTAACACACAGTAACCTTTCAGGCTATTTGAGCAGCAACTGCTTACACTTAACATTTTCTGATTACACTCAGTGAGGCTAGCAAGGAGCTTAACTGAGAGGTTTTTGAAGTTCTTAGAGATTTTCAGAAGGTGCTACAAAAAATTTAGTTATATTTTAAATACTTAGTATTTACAAACAAGCACGCACACATACAAACATGGATATAATTATGTACAAAGTGTGCTGTTACACATACAGTGTTATGAGTTTTCATTGCAAGTTTCAGCTCCTATGTTGTTTACTATTCAGTAAAGTCTGGTAATGATGCATGCTCCATTAAGGTACTACGGTAATTGGTTAACACACATCAAGCCTCCCAATAGTGCCAAATTAACAGGTGAAAATCACAAATGTGCTAGCACTACACATAGCCAATTCATTTGCCTAGCAAACAGCAGTACATGTATGTGCAGTGATGTATCATTCATTAATTTGCATCTCTGTTTTCTGACTATCTGTACCATCATGCTACTGTACTTCACACATATGTATGTATTTATAAATATACCAGTATAATACTGGTAGATACTTGGAAATTATTATAGGCTTAGATAGCTTCTGAATGAGGCCGATATCATAAAGGCAGAGGGCAAGCATCAAGGTGCCTTCTCCATGGAAGAAAACCACCTTCCAAGGATTATTTCAGATGGCTAAACAGCTAGGCCAAACTATGGATCATTTTAAGAATTACAGATTCTAAAGACAGGTTTTGGCAAAAACGTAAAGAGCTATTCAGCAAAACCAGATGTAGAAAAAGCCATATACGTATAGCTAACCTAGGACAGACAAAAAAAACTGCCAATTATTCATAAATTAGTAAAAATTAATTAGGAATTTTAGTCATTTTAGCAGACGACTCAATACCTTTTAAAAAGTTTTAATCGTCTGCCATGATTGAACGTTTTACTGTGCATGTAACGTTTCATTATGGGCGCATTTCCATATGTGAAAATAAAGTCAATAGGTTCACAGTCAGAAGATGTGAATAATGAAACACAGACCTACTCAATCAATGTATAGGAACATTTAATTTACAAAGTACGAGATCTTTCAGCATAATTCATCAGCCTATGCTTCTACATGCAAGCTATATGCATATGGCTATCACAAACTTTCACAAAGTACTGACAACTTGATACCCTTCATCCGTGTGTTACTCGACTTTTACTGTACTACAAATTTTCCCTACCTGGTTGTTCCGGACAGTTGACAGCGACCGTGTGTCAACTTTACCAAACTTAGGAGGATGCACAGCAAACTCTATGAATGCTAGCAGCCGGTCAAACATCTCAGGATACATAACAGCCATATTGTCAGATCCAGACAGCGCATCCTGTAAAAAGACAATAGATAAGATTTATTATGTGCAACATAAAGAAGTCACCTAAAGATGGGTATTTTAAACAAGGTCCAGCAACACCAAAAGAAGTCATAAAATGATACTAATTATTGAATAACGAGGACATTTACTAACTGGGTTTCTAACAGTACTGTTATATCAATCATAAAATGATGTAAAACCAATGGCCAGAACCAAACTGATCTAAAACTATATGGTGGCTTCAAAACTAGCCATAAACAAAAACTAGCCATAAACAAAAACTAACCATAAACAACCCGAAACCAACCCTAAGGTAGCCATAAATCTTTAAAAAAAGACTGGTCTGATACCAGTTGATTACAGAACAATCTAAAACAGAAGTATCATACAGGGGCGCCGGCAGCCTGACACACTGAACGCACGTGCGTCCACCCACCAAATCAAATCCACACAAGGATTAGGCATCGCATCGATTTTTTGACAATTTCACTGTGTAATTTTTGTTTACCATGCATACAGTACGTTTAAATAATATCATATATCATATGCATGTGTTATACTGTACTTTTATGAGTCACTCTGAGTCATTTTCAGTGTATGACTACGAAAGGCAGACAGTGGACGGGTGTGGATGAGAGGAGACGGGAGGGTATGCCTCCAATTTTTTTAAGCCTGACGACGCCCCTGGGATCAGATATATATCTACCTTGTACATCAGCCTATCCGACTAGTCTTCCTTCTTCAACAAATGCCACAAACAAAACTTTTTCTTACCTTTCCAAGAATTCGGATAGCATCAAGGATTGCCTCCTGAAGTGGAGTCAACGAGGAAATCTCGCCAAGGGGAACAATGAATGGAGTTGATGAACTGTGAATCGGAACACACAGCGCCCTCTGGAGCACGATAAAGAGTTTCTGCAGTTCAGCAGCAACAAACTGATTCTTAATATGCGCATAGAGAGCAGGAAATGTCTGAACGAGAGCGGTAAGAAAGGCCTGTGATGGAATGTAGAGCTGCGTCCGGTCATTTGTTTCGGGTGGGTTAGTGGCAGCTGTCCCAATACTTCGCCACACCCTCCACGCATTCGACCACAGTGTTGTATCGTCAATGCCAAGATCATCCGGATTTTCACGATCAGTGTTGGATGCGAAGTCGTTTTGCTGGGATGACTCAGTGTCTGATGACTTCTGTTTGTTGAAAAGCATTTTTAGTTCTTCTGACTTTGTGTCACCATTGCCTTTGTTGATGTTCAGTATTTCTTGAAAGCTTTTCAAAGCGGCCAAAGATACCTCGGCATTTGGACAAAGGGCCGACGACTCAATGAACTCAAGAAGAAGTGCCCAGGCACGCAGAAAGTCACCTGAAGTTGAAAACTGCATTGTATCGGACAGTTATTGGAAAAAACTTTTTGTGTGCAAAATTACAAAGTTATACTTCAAATTAACACCATGTTAATTCATAGTTTTCACTCTCGGTTTAAAATGTTAAAATCAATATACCAATGTTCAGAATTTTCCAAGTATAATCAAATTAATTGCTTAATGACCTTTCCACGTACAAGGTAATGACTGAACAATAGTTACTTTACATAATATAGCCAACTGGTAATGCTATACAATACAGTGTTCAGATTTCATGAAAAGTAACACAGCATGCTGCAATAAAAGTAATGCAAAAATGATTGAGACCCTCTAGGGTATAATGATAGAAAGTAAACTTTTACACAGCTACATTCCAATAGCAGTATTTGCATTAATTGGTTTAAAACTAAATATTCATTACCTCTGATTATCACAGAAACAACTAATCTTTAGCTATTAGCTGCTATCAAACAAACTAAACCAAAGCTCTGAATTCGCACTCACCAAGTTGCTGAAGTACCCTGCGTTTCATGTTGAAGACTCGGGCAACACCGGCCAGCGTCAGAAAGCGTGTCTCAGCCCATTGCTTTTCAGCCGTGTCTCGCGAATGATGCATCAGAATGTTGCCGGACTTAACGGCTGCGTCTTCTTTGCTATCGGATGCAGTACTTGACAAATGCTTGACTCTGTCAAGAAGAGGAAACAACACCTAAAATAAATACAAAAACAACAATTTTCAGTCAGTGCTTTTTTCACACAAACAACAAGAATCTCTGTCAGTAACTACTGAAAGAAAAAATACATGAATATGAACGAAGAAAAAATAAACTAGTCCATCTCTTCCTCGACCCTTTTCTTGATTCATCCATATAATTCCTCCATGCAGTGTTCCATGCACAGCTCCGTGTTCTGCTCCAAACACTGACCCATCCGTCCATCCGTCCATCCATCCATCCATCCATCCATCCATCCATCTCATTTCTATTGTCAACCAACGTACCTTCCAGAGGACAGTGTGCCAGGTCTGCTGCTGTAGCAATGAACCATGAGCAGCTATCATCGAGAACAAGGTCTGCCCGGCACTCTTGCGTACAGCTGGTCTTTGGTCTACGCACAGGTCACCAAGTCGTGTATAGAGTACCATCCAGAGACTGTCAAAAGCAGGCAGTTCACTCAGCTTCCCAGACGGTGCCAGTTCACTTGTTTTACCACCAGTTGACGGTGTCTGATCACTGTTCTTTTTCGTGTCTCCACTTCCGTCCGACTCTTTGGCCAGACTCTCACAGATGCTGATGCGGTTCTGGCTTATATGGTCAGCAATGTTCCACTGCAAAATTGGAAAAAAACAGTAAATGAAATTCACATTTCTTCAAAACAAAAGTTTCTAACATGTAAAAACAACATTTAATTTAAAACCATGCTACATGAATCAAAAATGGACTGACGGTTGGGTGACCAAAAGCAGAACCATAATCATCAGTTTGAGGGTAATTCAGCCAATAAATGCCTTACCCTCAAAAGAGTAATTTCTATTTCGTCTCGTACAAATATCATTGCTTGCCGCAGGGAAAAGTTTGAAGTTCAAACTCTCTAACGCTATGCAGTATCATCACTAAATAAATCTTGCAATCTTATAATAAATAAATCTTCTAATGATAAATCCTGTAATACAAACTCTGCAGAGTTCATACCAGCAGTCCAACTGCAGTGAGGCTGATGTTTAGCTCTTGGTGCTGAAGTCCAAACTTAGCGGCAACTTCGATGCAGATCTGAAGACAGGAACAGGACATTGACGGCAGAAAATCAGTCACAACCAACTGCAAACTCTGAAATGCAGCTCGGATCAGACTCTCTCTGAAAAACCAAAAACACCATGCATCAAATAAACGTTTGGACTGTATAACCATATCTTAACTAATCTGGCCAATCTCATTACTTGTACTACATTATTTGGACATCTCTAAATGCCTAAATCTGGGCATACCTTATCCACATTATTAGAGTACCATATTTTCCAGACTACAAGTCACACCTTTCAATAAGACAGTGTGATGCAAAAATGGCAAAGTTTGTGTAAAGTCAATAAAATAGATATACTAATAATGGAGATGTGGCTCTAACGTTCCAATATGTCATAAAAAATCAGTATTATCTTATAATCACAATGATCCTGCCTCAGCACACCAAAATAAAACTGCTCTGAAATCAAACATTCAGTCCCTTTGCTAGTCATTCTAGTACCCCCAGCCTTTTATTTATTTGTATGGGTGTCAAAGTTTCAGAAAGCCATGTAACAGAGGCAACAGACTGTACTCCACTATTAAAAAGAAATATTTGCAACAGGTTAATTTCACATTTACATGTCGTTCAATAACACAATCAGCAATGAAAATGTACCCTTGATTGTTAGTTATGGCTCCAATTACACCGAGAACGAGCGGCCAGCCTTCGTTCAGTTGTTCCCCATTGTTCTGTAGTATGAGTAGGACACAGTCCAGCTGCTTTTGACGAACGTCAGCATGTGTACTGCTAGACAGCTCTTGAAGTGGACAAAGGAGCTTTGCTTGAAGCTTCTTCAAAAACAAAAACCCCAGAAAATTGCCTTTCAATCAATCAATCGTTTTTCATTTATTACTAATACAAGGTGTCAGAACATAACTTGACCACAATAAATGGTTGCAGCACGAGTTATAAAGGATTAGGTGAGTTGTATAAAGGTAGTTGATATAAGTAATCAATATATATTTTTATATAAAACCATAGGTATAAAGTTACGGTCGTCCTTGCAAGGGAGTGAAAAGTTACGAGGACACGGTCGGAGGACATGGCCACTGGGTCGGCTAGGGGGAACAGATGGCGTAAAACATGTCTATCATTATTATGAACTAGCTGGTTTACCCGGCGTTGCCCGGGGTTATAAGTTTCAATCCCTGTAGCGAATAAGCGAAAAATTTAGGTATAAGTTTCAATCCGTGTAGCGAATAAGCAAGAAATTTAGGTATAAGTTTCAATTTGCAGTCTTGGACTGCTTCACAGTTTTGTATACGCCTTCTGGCGCCTAGTGACCTCTGCCGTGGACTGACCGCTTCGCAGTCGCCCTCTTGCGGCGACTGCTTCGCAGTCTTGGAGGCCCTTGTGGCGTCTGGCGACCTGTGGGGGAGACTGCTTCGCAGTCTTGTAGACGCCTTCTGGCGTACAGCGGAGACTGCTTCGCAGTCTTGTATACGCCTTCTGGCGCCTAGCAACCTCTGCCGTGGACTGACTGCTTCGCAGTCGCCCTCTGGCGGCGACTGCTTCGCAGTCTTGCAGGCCCTTCCGGGTGAAACAGACGCCGAAATGTAAACAAATCTTCCGTAGGCATCCCTGGTGCTATTTTTAGGTATAACGTCATTGTGCTATAATTAATTTCTACACGCGCATGCATCCAATGCAGTAATCCTAAAGTCACTGCAGGGACTGCATCCAATGCAGTAAGCCTAATGTCACTGGAGGGACGGTAATTTTCCTATCGCTTGGGGCGATGTTTTGGCCGTTTTTAACCATGGTAGCGGTGAAAACGGGGGACGCGAACCCTTCCACTGGGTGTACGATGCCGAGACCGACACAGCAGTCAAGGTTTTGAGTGAAAAGGTGAGAAATTGTAGAAGTTAAGCCCGGTCAAACAGACAGACAGACAGACAGAAAGCTGGCTTTATTTATATAGATTGTCCGAGTTATTTTGCAATTCTAATACTAGTGATTATTGGCAAACGCAAGAAACCACTAAAAAGTTATTATACACTGCAATCCATAAATACCATACAGCACTTGCTTAGTACTAACTACATCTACCATTGCTTTCAGTTGCACAAGTTAAATCCAAACCAACACATATGAACTGTAATAGAAAATTATGATCTCGCAAAGAGTACCGGCTAATTGTAAACAAACATGTATACACGAAGTTCCATTGCAAACATAATAAAACACTTAATACAGCAAACTAAATTGTAAACAGATTAGAAACTTTGTTTGACTTCTTTTGCATAGTATGCAAATACTAAGCAAAATGAAACTCTCAGAATCAAATGCCAGCAGAAATCAGTTGTCAAAAACATGACCTATTCTTCTTTTATTTTCTTGTGCAAACATTTACAGAAATAAGCAGATGATTCCACTTCTTACCGGCTGCAGATGTAGAGGCGGATCGTACTTGAAAAACAGAGCAGCTTTGATTAGCGATGTGACGGCCTCCGCAGCCCACGTTCTCAGGCCCTGATGCGGATGCTGACAAACCTGAAAAAATTACAAGCACTAATCACGAATAGCTCTTTACGAAAGCATTTCATGGAAGTCATATGCAAGAAAAAATAACAGAAGCAACAAAACAAAACTGTTATTGAAGAAGAGCAATACCTTAAGCGAACCCTTAGAGGTAGACGTAGTTATAGCAACGTCAATATCTTTAGCCTTGGCCAATAAGGGTAAGTGGTCAGTCTTCTCCCTTGCCTCCTGATCCCCAAACTGATAGTGATTGGTCAGCATAATCACTTTATAGCCAAGTTCACTTAGGGACAGAAGATGAGCAGAAATTTTGAAACATCCTTCTATTCCTGCAGAGATTTAATAACACTTAAAAATGTAATGATAAGCATTACAAAGTACTGAGGTCCACAATCGGTGCAGCATATTCAATTGTAGACAGGAAAAATTTGTCTGGTGCTAGACCACAGTGGCAAAACTGGATGAACAGACAGTATCAGAAGCTTTACACTGTAAAGTAATTTCTGAAAACCATAGACACTGGCACTGTTATACAGAACAATTCTATACATAAATTGTCTGGTAATTAAAGCACATAAATTAAATGGTTAATCTGGTTAAACAACAATCCAAAGCAATCTGGTGAACAAAGACAATGCAAAAATCACTATCTAGAAGGTCAAAGTTCATGCCTCCAGCAGATGTCCTGTCACAGGTCGCCACAAAACTTCGACACGTGGCAGATTTACAACACCAGTCTCAAGCAGTTTTGCAACAGCGAACAATGATGGCTCCTAAAAAACCACAGCAAAGTATAGTATATTAAATCAAAATACAAAATTGTAAGCACTGTCCAGAAGTGCTATACAAATGTTTGATAACCTTACGTTACATGTAATTGCAGCATCATCAGCAGTTCTCAACACTCGGCTGAGGACATTTTCTACTGGTGATATTTTCCCTTTATCTTACCATAACAGTGCTTGTTAACTGATGAACTATTTGTTCTTAACGACAATGAACATAATTTTGGTTAACATCGGGAGCACCTCTGATTTCCTTCTCTTGCATTGGTGTTAAAATGTCCAATTACGATTACAGTCACAATCTGGTTAGATTGGTAAAGATTATCACTGTAACGTTTTTATTTGTACAATAAATATGATAACAAAAACTAGGCTGACAAGTAGTTAACCAGGGAAGCACGTAACTCACTCTGTTTGAGAATCCGACATCCATAGCTTCCGAGGACAGTTTACACAGGGCATCAATGAGGTGATGCAAAGCCACATCATCCAAATATCTAGAAATGATCCAAGCATCAAGACCATTGGGATGACATAGCTTGAGGAGTAGTAACAGCTCTGATTAGTCGTTGGTTGACTTCAGCTAATATGGGCTTATGATACATTGCTTGTTGCTTTTTTATAACTTTGATAACTACTTTTACATGAGTGCCGGTGTGCATGGACATAACACTAGAGCTTCAGTGATACCCTGGAGTCAATAATGCACAGACCAGGTTGAAACGATATACCATCAGATGCTCTGGTTCTTTTTTGTGGCACATTCTTCCTGCCAATTTGACAGGTATATCTTAACTCTTTGTCAATTTAAAATCAATGTTAAAAGTTATATGATTAATGTGTACTAATGAGTTTGCCAACAGTTGTGATGTGTTTGTTTAATGGTCTGCCTTGGAAATTAACATTTTATTGGTCTCTTGCAGTTGACCTGTATAAAATCAACTGAACTTGTAAAGCAGCCAGATGAGACCTATACAAGCCTGTTGGAACCTTTTTGGTTGACCTATTGCCCTCTGCATCAAGATCTGTAAATTTTATTGCTGCAAAACTGCACTGATCTGATGTTGACAATTCAGTAAAAGGCTGTTTATTTCGATTCAATTCTGCAAGTAGAAAAGTGCTCACCCTCAGCTCTATGCTAGCAGAAGAAGAATTCCAAAATCCTACACAGAGTAAGAATTTGCTGTCAATTAATTCATTGATGAATCCAAACATAAAAAAGTAAGACAATAAAATGCTCACTGAGAACTCTCAAAAAGCCGTGACAACATTGCCGACAAAACTGGCAAATCAGACATGATTGATGTCGTAATGACAGCATTTGGGTTTTCTGATGCCACCTGCGTAGGCTTAAAAGTTCCGCCGGAGGATGGTTTCAAGCCAAGAATCCAAACTAGGTGCTAAAGAAAAGAACAAGACCATCATACATACAAATGGCAGAGAATTGTAACTGTAGTTAAAAATTTAATATAGCACTACTTGACGAGGAAACTAATCACGGCGCTTTCTGTGCTGGCCTATGTGATGTTAAATGTCATAAAGAACCGGAAAATCATCAGTAATTAACCCAAGGGGGCGCAGTAGCCGAATGGATAGAGCTCTTGGCCTGTAATGCAGAGTATGGGTTCAAGCCTCCACTGAGGCAGTTACCATGTAAGGACGGCTTCTGAACAAGTTCTTCAAGCACAATTGCTCAGCACCATCGATGTTCTGTTGTATGGTCATGGGTGCACTTCTGAACTTTGGAAGCAGGCCAATAAGAGATACAGTTGTATTGTATTGTATTATAGTAAGTAAAACAATGTACAGAAGATGATAAGAGTCACCAGAATAAGAGAATCAAGCTCAGAACTAACATAAAGTGATAGATAAACCATTACGAGAAAAGCGACTCAAATAATTTATGGTCTAATTGTATAAATTTCTCACAAACAGAAGTGCAGCTGTCTACCTGTAAGGTTGTTAGAACCTGGTGCCAAGCCGTGCCAAGCACACCTCCATGGCAGTGAGCTAGGTTCAACAGTGCCCTCATACACTGGATGTTCTTAGCTGTAAGCTGAAATAGATTAAAGTTCATTTACAATACAACAACACTCACATTTGCAGAAAAGTCTAAAGTAGGCCGACTTACAATTGAAATGAAACACAATACTTCAGTAAATATTTGCAAAAGTATAGCACTGGATTCTTAAGCTAAGGCACTACTAAACAGATTATAACCGTAATACAGTTAAATTGAAAACTTTCAAGTCCAATTTACAGAATGTTTTAGAAAGTTTGGCATTCTTGTCTTGTGGTCTGAAGGTCACAGATTTAATTCTGTTAAGTACACTGTTTATCAACAATGGGCAAGTAGTTTTGAGCACAACTGCCCCTGTCTCCAAAGACTATATACTGTAGTTTAATATGAGCACCTGAAGGTAATTGGCAGTTCCTGTGATGCACTGGTTCAGTGTCTAGAACTTTGGGATTCATCTCTTTCTCACTAAGAACTTAAGAAAAGTTCACACTACAACCCACTACAGCCTATGAAATACCTCACTGATATTTTCCCACGAATCTCATTTTCCAGTTGGAAGGCTCAGTATAATTTAACTGACTGCGGTGCCAACCTGACATTGTCCATCTTGAAGATTCCAGCTACTCGCATTATGTGAGAGAAAATATTTGGTAGATCAGCTTAAAAAAACACCCACCATGACTGGTCCCTGATGTGTTCCACTTGGCAAAGATGATGTTGCCAGCGGTGTACCAACTGCAACCACCTGACTGCCCTGGACAGAATCCGAGTGACTGGCTCCAGGCAACGATCCCAATTCCATCTGGTTGAGGCCTCGACCTTGAGGACCTGAAATTGTCAGCAGTCATAAATGAATAGGATTAAATCACAGACTCAATGTCAATTTCATAAAGTGCAAAGGTTGTGAAAAATACTATGTTAATCATGTAATTGCCATTGCTTATATTAGTATTATAATTATTATTACTCATCTATTAAGTGCCACTATCTAACGACCATTAATCAATCATTATCTAACAAGCATTAATCAATGGTGCTCAGTAATTGTGAGTGAAGGACTTGCTCAAGGTCCCTACACAGTAACTGTGTAAGGAGAGGCCATACTCTCAGTGTCACCAGGCAAGCACTCAACCAATCAGCTACCATGTCCCACTGGAGCACTGGCAGCATCAATATGAGGATGTCTTTGTTAGATCAATAAATAAATGAATGAATGAATGGCTAAAATGAACTAATCAATCAATTAATCAATAAAAAAGAAATGTGCCTCATGGTCTTTCTGTTTACATTTGGTTTGCTGAATTTCTCTAATAGACTTACTAATTTTTTCTGAACTTATTCCCTTAATTCATCTTTACAAGTCTATGTACTGTGCATCAACAAGTGCCACGTCTTTGTTAAGTCAACAGAACCTACAGACTAGTGCAGTAGATTCACAGACAGGTCAGCCATGGTTAGCACTGCACCATACAAATTCTCCACAGATGTTACACTAAATCCATTCACAAGAAGTCAGTCAGAAGAAGAAAATACCTTTAGATTCAGACGAGATCTGACTGTTGAGGATTTGAAGAGCATAGTGAGCAGGTAACGACGCTTTACAGACTGCCGTGATGAACGCATCTCTTGGTGTATTCAACTCCATCTGGCCACACATGCTTGCATACGCCTGCAGCGACTTGAGTGTGGCCTCTGTGGCACTCTCATCCGTACTATCAGCAGTAAACAATCTCATCAAGTAAGTCTAAGGCCTCACAAGATCATATACACCATTTACGATACAAGAAATAGCTGATATAAAGTATACATAAAATACATAAATATATATACTCCTTCAACAACTCAGTGGAAAACTTTATAGCAGAGCATACAATTAATGCCATAACACACAGAATTAGAATTCCTGACATAGAATCACAAACTGCCTATAGATTTCTGATATGCAGATAGGTTAACGAGTTAAGAATAAGGTTTAGAATTGCAGATAGGCTTTGCGACTATGGACAAGGTTTTGGATAGGCAGATAAGTTCAGTAAACAAAAAATAGCTTCTGGATTTGCAGATAGGTTTTTGTGACTAAGAAATTATGGATCTGACAGGAATTCTTTCTGAAGACAGGTATTGTTGCACAATCGAATGCTGCTTTTCAGAAGCAATATAGAAGTCAATGTATACTGCAAATGTTACATTAGATTACACCAGATCAGTTACGACTACTCCAACTGGAAAGAGCCTTCACCTGGCATCCAGCAGCAGTGACATCGCTGCAAGAACACCGCACCAACTGGAATTTATCAGTTCCTCCTTTAGTTGGACTTCACCTGAATTGTGAAAACAAATTTTAATTTTTAACAGAATAAGTCAAACAGAAACAGGCTTACAAAACTGTCCTCAATAAATTTCAAAATGCTGATTTACTCAAAAAATTACTTTCAAATACATGCAGAAATAATGTCATACATATAAATATATTAAATAACATCACAAAAGATTATACTGAATATTTCAAATAACACTAAATGAGCACTGTCACAATTGTTAATTTTCCAAAAAATAGAAAAAAGTAAATAATGCAGCACGGTCATGAAAAATCCAGCAAACTTGAAAAAACCTTTAATCTGAAGACATTACTTTAGAAAACATTTAGTGTGACTTACAGGTAATATTATGATTATTTTTTTATTATTAGTATCTCTTTTGTAGTAGTATTGTACTAGCTGCACAATGAATAGTGGAACTAGTACTTAGTAACGATAGTATTCAGATGACGTGTATGGCACAAAATCTGCTATCTGGAAAATTTGACACTTACTGGGTACTCCATCATTCCTTGATACAGTAAAAATCCCTAAGAGGTCAAGGTCAGATTTATGAGAGTTCTGGTAAATCTTACACCGTACTTCATAAATGTACAGATACGCAAATACATGTAAATGAGTTCCTGACCTGAATTAAGAACTTACTTTTACCCACAGACTGTATCCCTGTCTCACTAGATTATTCTTCTGGGCTCTGATCATTCATCTCATACATTGCAAACACATCAATTTAATTGGAAGCAGCCATCAGTTGATGTCTTATTGGCACTGCAGAAGTTGTAAAAGGCAATAATATCACAGAGAAAGTAAGAAATTTGAAAATAAACTTGATACAACATCCCATGAAATAAAACAATCCCTCGTGAGATCTATCCCAATACCCAAGCTATCGAATCCACCATCTAGCCAAACCCACTAAATCACTATAACAACAAGAAGTATTATTTTCACAGTAGCCTTTAATGACTCTTTGACCGTAAAGGGTTAAGACACCATCCTATTCAAGCATCAACTCATTGGTGAGCTTAAAATGCAAAGAATCAAAAAGTCCAAGTAAACATTTCTGACCATGGACTGGTTCTGTGTCGGCTGGGGCAGCCGATAACAATCCAGCGGTCGGAGTCTGCACAAGGCCCTGAATGCTCTTGACGACGTCCAGCAAGCACAGGAAGGCAAGAGACATACCATAGCCATCAGGCACAGTTGGCGGCTCACTCTTATCAAGCATCTCCAGGCTTCAGGAAAACATAACCACAACCAAAAGGTAGAAATTTATTTTTTACAACTGAATAAGTCTTATGTTCACGGTCAATAATGCAAAGCATTTGCGCATTGTGAATATTATCACAGGGACCATGTCAGAGAAGACACAAACCTTCGGAGTCTCTATTGAAAATATAAATGTCACCGTAAATCTCCAAAATTTCTCAGCACCACACAAAAACCACATACAGGACACCAACTTATTCACCAGCACCATACCGAATCAATACCAAAACAGGATACCAGGATATTTAGTTGGTTTCGAAACCAGGTCAGAATCGTTGTAGGGCGAAGCTTAACCCAGCAACCACTGGGTCCCCACCAGCAATGAAATATCTGTCTTATGCACATTACTGCCAAGTTATCTCTGTTATCTCTCCACCCTATCAACACAACTTGGTCCAGAGACTCTGAACATCCATGCCATATGTTAACTGTCAACGTGGACCCATTGGTTGGCTCCACACGTGTGCATGGGCTGCCACTGTTGACTCTTCTAGTTCACTGTGCATAGTTTTGCTAACTGATGTAATAGCCTAGTTTAAACGACATTTAACATCATTATATATGCTAGCGCAGAGTGCCACTTATTGTTTCTTTTTAGTGGCGCTATACAAATGTCCAATTACAGTAATGCACAGAAGATTATTTAAGCAAAGTAACTACAAACTAGTAATTACAAGAATCTACAATCCAGCAAGCTTACATCAATCACTCATTTATTAATTGGCACTATACACAAAATTTATCAATGTTGGTCTAGCGAATCTTATGACTGAACAGGATATATGACAGATGTAATTCAACAGATAGAAGACAATGAACAATAGGTTTTCTTATTGATAATTGTTCAGACGATTGTCACCAGGTGACAGCATAATCGGTCACTTACTATATGGCTTTATGACTCGTCTGGATGGCAGTGAAGTTTATGACAAGCGGAATCCAGACATTACGATAGCAGAAAGCTGGTTGAGGTGAATATCCACCAACAACTTGCACTCCTCCACTAGCTATTGTCTGGGGAATAACCATTGTCTCTGGAAGCTTTGAACCTGGAGCGACAAATAGCCAAGAAATGGTCGTCAACAGTCATTATCACCACCAAACCATAATCATCAACAACATTCTCACCATAAACCATCTTCATCATGAGCAATATTGGTTTCTGGATTGCTGCTAGAATTGCTCTACTTATGCCAATTGAGCCTTCCACTCAAACAGCATGCCTCTGAGGACTACTATAATTTCATTAATTTGCTCTCAAACAAGTATTACGAGTTCAAAGTCAGCATAACTGAATTTCAAACGTAGACAGTGTAATGCAAGGCTTATTACAATACTAGTTCCTGACAAGTTATTAAAATGTACCATAGATATCAAATTCATGATTGGCATTTGGTTCCATATATGCTGGCATAATGACCTAAAGCACATGACATACGAGGTGTGTAACAAATGAACTTTACCTTACCACTGTCATCGCCATCAAAATCTTCATTCCTTCCCATTCTTCTCTTCCCAATCACTACCCTCATGTCACGTCATCACTGTCTTCATTGACAACAATTGTTGTGTTCATCATCATCATCAATTGTCATAATCATCATCATCATCATCAATTTCACAATGCAGTCTTTACAAAAGCCACCACATTCTGCATCATGATGGCTATTCACTGTATACTACCATCACAATCAATTACGATGCTCTAAAACTGCAATAATAATTACGGTAAATAGCACAACAATAAGAGAAAGCAGCATTGAATCAGTTGATTTCTGAGCAACACTTGCCTGTGCTTGGGACAGATGGACTTGAATTCATGAACTGCGACTGAATGAATGCTCCAAGGCCATTCACGATGTCTCGGAATATCTTTGTCGAATGTGGCTTCATGTCATATGATTCACAAAAACTTCTGCAGAAGTTCACCAATCAACAGATTTTAATGTCACCTAAGCATTATGCAATTCACTTCTATAAACAATGGCAATCTATCATTTTAGCATCCCCAGTAATTCGCCCATTACGGCATATCATTTCAGCATCACAAAATATGTATAGTTCTCACACACCGATTATAAGTGTGTAAAATAAGCAAAAAGCAACCAGAAAATAAATTTATTAGGACAACACATGACTATTTAAGAAGCGAAGCAAGTATTGGAGGTCTTTGGTAAATTTCCTTCTCAAGTCGAACAGCACTTCGAATGGTTGATAAACCCATTCTAAATAGCAATTTCTGTTGCAATTCTGTCACTTTTAATGCATTATGAAACTACTGGTACACCCATTCCGTACAAGTACATCTGTTTTTTTTTAGAACAACGAAATCATAGCTAATATGTTTCACTCCTAGCATTTGAGCAAGACTAACAATTCACTGTTAAGCCTGTCAAATTAATGAATTGTAATCATCATGTATACACTTCAGCTAAAGAGAAACTTAACATAACAAAAGCACATAGCAAGAAACTTCTTTAGCCTAGCAAATTACCTGACCTATACTAAAGCAAGAGCAAGCACAACATAACATGCAGTGCTGGATAGTTACTTTTCAAAAGTAACTAGTTACTGGAAAGGAAACAGTAACTAGTTACCTATAAAAAGTTACTTTAGAAAAGAATAACCAGTAACTGATTACAGTTACTTTGAAAAAGTCACTAAGTATTTTTAGTTACTATATGTGGGAACGTTAACTTAAACTTTCAGCTCCCTCCATGATGAAATTAGACTTTGAAATTTACGAATAAAAGGAAAGAGTTCAGAGACATGAGCACAAATGGAAATGGCCAGGTCATTTTACTTTTGACCAAAAGCAACACAAAGAAAAAATTAGTTACTTTGCGTTACTTTTAAAACAATCTATGTTTGCGTTGTCTAGTTCGATTGTGGCGCTATAATTATTATTGAAGGTGCTTTATCATCAACCTGCAAATTCTTTGGTTCACGTGTGTTAACTAGTTACCCAAAAATTTACCGCAAAATAGTAACTAGTTACACTAACGCATTACAAGTAACGCAGCAACACACAACACTGATAACATGGATGCACCAATGGTATGCACAGCAAGGTGTCCGATGTCTCAGAGATGTGCCCATAGTGTTAAAGGCATTAACTTACCCCATAACAAATGTTATTAAAGAATTAACTTGTAGATTCAAGAGGCTGGAAAAGCAATGGCTGACATAGCTGCACTTAATAAACTCGACATCTAACTAGTTATTCTGAAATTCACCTGACTAACTGTGGCTGAAGACAGAGCTTGCATAGGACTTCCAGCGCAGTAGCACGTTGCCACATTGGCTTCTCAGGATCAAGGAATTTCACCAGAAGAGACAGGAATATCTCACACTCGGTGATCTTAAGAGAATGCAGACCATCAGATCGAATTATTGTATTTTTTGGTAAATAATTATACAGGTGGTTAAATAATCAGATAAACAGGTAAACAATGAAACAAACCTGTGATTAATGATCAGATGCACATCATAGAAAATTAAGGTAAATGATCAAACAGACCTGTGGTTAATGATCAGTACCACATCACAAAAAATTAAGGTAAATAGTAGGTAAATAACCATACGTGTGGTTAAATGATCATAGGAGTGACTAAATGATCAGACGTTTTGAATTACCTAAAAGACCTTTGGGTAAATAACCAGTCATGGGTTAAATGATCAGAAACATTTGAGCAAATAACTACCTATCTTTTTTCAAAAGCACTTAGATTCAGATTACTTTCTATTACTTTTTTTCTACATTTTTCTAGCTGCAGTCAATTAAACATCATGACACAGGTACAAAACATCATTCTTACTATATTCATCATAGCTGCTTACCAATAAATTATAGTAGTATCGAATGAGAACTGCCACAATGCGCAGTAATCTCATGACGATTGGAAAATAGGGCTTTTCGACTTGCACAGGTGAAGGACTGACGGTAGCCCGTGATGACCGATACTTGAGACTCGGTGAAAACAGTTTTATCACCAAAGGGCAGACTTTCTCGGACAGAAGAAAACTGAACTCTGGATGCTAAAACAGATTTAAGAAAAACAGGCAAATTATACGACAATAACGAACAGCATAATTAGTGCTATAACAAGGCATTGTTACCATTACTAACAAGTTAATAATGGCATAAGCAGAGGACCTTATTAAGAGGTCAATGCTGTCACAAGCAGAAGGATACAAGTACAGTTAAAGTAGCAGGTTAATAAGTTATTACCTTACAAGTAGGCAACTATTACTGACTCTCTAACAACGTAACAAACCACTATGAAGAGGCTCAAAGGATAACCTTATTACATGATTAATAAGTCACCAACACTACTGCTACAAACTGATTTCTCATTTAGGACAATAAGACAGACATAAAATGTTAAAAACAAATGCCTTAGACATATCTAGAGACCTTGATGAAGACAGAATTGAAGTTGGACAGAACTTCCTCCATGAGTTCCAGACACAATGTTCGTGTCATCTCTGTCATTCCAAGAAGCCACTGCGGCTGATCAGCATTCAGCAGCAGACAGAAATCCTGCACCAAAGCAAACTCTTCGTCATGAAACTTATATTATAATGGTTGTTCTTGCACATAATTAATTTAAGACTAGTCTAAAAGCAATATCAAGAGACAGCTGTAATCATACAGTGTTTATAAATTCGATATCTTAGTCCTGAAATGTGGAATCAAGTGGCCAGCCCTCTTCCTATGAGTGAAAGTAAAGCCTAGTTCAATGAGCTGGATCATTAACTCCACTTATTTTCTGATTTTTATATTACAAAGGTGTAAAAGCCATTTATTTAACCAATATAAAACACTTAATCTGTACCATATCAATTAAATATCACAACCTCCTTTATGACCAGCTTTAACTTCTCATCAGCGCTCAACACTGTCAACAGGTCAAGAAAGCATGACTTAAATCATGACATTAAATTAAAAGAAATTGTGATACAACAATTACTTACTACAATTCATCATAAAATCATAAGGAAACAGGAAAGTTTATTACAAATAAGTAACTAAATATATTCTTTATTGTACCAACTGCATAACCGCATTTTGGTGTACATACATCTAAACGGAGTATATGCATGCAATGTAATGCAGTAAAGTAACTAAAGACTGATCCAGCAGCCCTCACGAAAACTTTCATGAGCAATTCTCAACATATTCCCCCAAGACAAAAGCATCAAACCCACCTGAAACAAGAGATAAGCATCAGATGCTGATGAGCGGAGGGATTTTGGAGGCTGCTTTCCTGCTGCTTTCAATTCATCCATTGACACAGATTCAGCTGTCACTAAAACAAATAATAATGCTTCTATGCATTATTTCAATTCTATTTACGTGCATAAAATCATCGTAAGTTTTTTTAAATTCATCAAGATTTCAATTTTGTCAGCAGAAAAACCACCAACAAGTATAGCTATCTGAAAGCTCTACAGAGGTGCAGCTTAGGTAGCCGGACATCCATATGCCTAACCTGTTGATGAAGTAGCATCTTCGCTGATCACTCGTTCAAATATGACGCTAACAAGCTGTCGAATCGTAGCTGCAGCCGTGTTTGTTGTTGTGCTGTCTTTGGCAAAGTGCAGCCGAAAGCAGAGAACCAGTGCCTGTAAGAATAACCACAAATGATTCTTCTCATCTACACTTGAATGACGAGTGTACTAAATGCGACTGGGACACCCATGCAGCACATAAAGTGCTAAAAGCACGAAATTTATATGAGTTCAACTACAGTCAGTTATCACTACCTAAAGATAAATCACCAGTTCACCACAACCAGTTACACAATCACACCTAGGTTTTAGCAACAAAATCATATCTTTGGTTTGAACATTTTTTTGGTTTAGTCAATCAACACACCTCTGGGTCTAGCTGGACATCTACACTGATGAGTTTACTTGAACAAATTACATAATAAATTGGTTTCAGTAACAGATCAGCATTAAGAAAAATATACAGATTCAGATACTTAGGTAACACTGTGATACATCAGGCATATCCTGCATACCCTAGCTAGAGTTTCATGTTGTACAACTGATGTTGTTGTGATAAGCAGAATGGCCGTCTGAAGCAGCTTCAGCTCCTCAACACCTGCCTCCATCAGCAGCCAAAGAGCATTAACGATGTTTTCGGCAGCTGCCTGCAATAAGGTGAAACCAAACAATGAGTTGTTGAGTCAAGCTAGTGGAGTGTGTGTGCACATGAATAAATAAGCAACAGAAAGAATATGTACAAGTGTGTGTAGTCATAATAACATATTTATATAGCACCTCTTCAACGGAACTCATCACAGGTACCCCGATCAAATGATAGAAAACCAGGATCAAACTAAATGATTTTCAAGCACTTACAGAATAGAGGTAAAGAAAGACCAAGAAGCCCTTGTCACAAGACGATAGGCAACCTATTCCAGAAAGTTGCACCGACCACAGTGAAACTTCTGTGCTGCACTTTGGAAGACCTGATTGGGAGACAAACCAGGTCACTCTGAGCATCATGGTGAAGAAATCTATGGCCAGCAATAGGAAGAGACCAATACACACAACTCCCTAAGAAAATATAGAGCACAGCCACCAAAGAAATCAAGCATAAGCAATAAGATCTTAAACTAAGAATGCGTATGTTCATTAGCGAGCGCAAAACAACTTTTCCACACCATGTTTATGGTTTGCTGTGATATCTGTCTCTGGATAGCGGTAAGTGACATCTGAACCACTTTCGGATTTTTCGTATCACAGCCAAGAATAAACGGCTGCAGAATATCAGGGCTTGCTGCAATTAACCCTACAAGAGAAAACAATAAATCCACAAGTAAATTCCATTTCTCTTCCATTTAAAATTTTTTTATTTTTCTTAACAATTCAAGCATCCGGCGTTACCTCAGCTGATCATATATAGCCTAATATCCTATCTTATTATTATTCTACTATTATTATTGAACCATTATTACAAATCATATCCTGATTCCTCCTATTCCCGCCTACCTCTCACTGCATCTATTCTGAACACCATCCACTGAAGCCGCGTAACTGTCAGCCTGCCTGTCCCCTCTGGATCTTGACCTGGAACCAATTTTTATCCTACCTGCCTCTTGATTTTTTTTGACTGAGCATCTGTGAACAAGCTGGTTCCTTGACTTGGGTTTTTCAGCTCTGTATATATCTAGAGATATACGATTATGATTACAACCCTAGCCAAGAGCAAGACCTTGCCATGACCAACTGTTTAAACCTGTCATAATAATATTAATAGCAATTTAACAACAGTAATAATAATGTACACAGGCAATCATCAACAGTGACTCATCTGATTTACCATGCACGACATTCTCCGACTTGGCGCCAATTCCTCGAACCTTTAACTGACAAGCCTCAGCAGCCTGAAAGCAAAACCAATGTAAAATAAACCTCAGCAACAATCAACAATCCATTTACAGAATTTTGTAACACCACTGATGGATTAAATCTAGCCTACTTTTATACTAACGATTGGTTCAGTTTAAAAAAAAACAGTAAACAACAGGCAACCACCTGGTCTTGATAGACTGAGCTCATTGGAACCACTGGCGTAAACTTGTCCAAAATATTGGAGGGGCATTTGGTGATTCATTCTACACTTATTGCATTAAATGTACAGCCCATCTCAATTATTGTGGGGCACTTGTCCCGGCTGCCCCTCCAGAGTCTACGCCTATGTTTTGGAACTGATGGAACTGAAGACAGGATTCAGTATACCATCTCTTGATGCCTAATGCATTAGATATGGATTCTATCCATGCAAACAAACTGCTTAGAAGACATTTTTTTGTTGTCTACAGATATTTTACAGTTTATTTAGTTCAAAATTTATGGCAAGTGTTGTGGATTTCAGATTAGCAAACTGAGGCAATCTATCAGATGCAAAGCATCCACAAAATCTTATCCACCTAACTTTAATAGCACCGATGCAAACATTTCTTGAAGCAAAAATGATAGGCAGGCAAGTCCTATAGTCAGTCCAGTGGTAAACTAGTGAGCATTCCAGTCATTAGCCATCAAAAGTCTAGCATAAGTTCTCAACAGTTTTTAACATGAAGATGCTGACACCCTGTTAAAAAAACGTTCCAACACAAAGTATGGGTCTGGCTACATCTCAGGTTCACCGACTTTCTTGGCTGATAGTCAAAGGCTCTGAAATTCGCTGTTGGTTTCCATCCATTCTTTTAGTTCAATGATGCCATCAGGCCCTTAGCCAGTCATCCGTCCACCCATCCTTTGGACCGGCGAAAATTATTTTGGACGGGCATAAATTGTGCATGATTCTCCTCCATTACAATCCAGCTTCTTCTCTAGACCAACTGCCAGTGTTCACATGACTGTTCCGTAAGGAGCATGGGTTGATATTAGGCACTGTAAACAGCATAGGGGCACTGCAGTCGGACTCGTAGCGGGTTGCGACTTGGGCGGTCGCGACTTCATACACTCAAGGCATTGGGTGGTCACAACTTCGAATGCTTTTGGACGGGCTACTCTGTATTTCTGGCTAAGGGCCCGGATGCCATACATTTCAATATTTGAAATTTTCACAAATATCTTTCAAATTTCACCTTTTCTGGACTGCCATAGGTCGTGACTTTGTCTTCAAGTTTCTACAATTTCTTGCAGTTATTTTGCCTCGTTCTATCCACGGATTACAATCATGGAATCTAGTTTTCACTTAGAGTGACCACGAACTGATGCTTACTGTACATATTTTATTGTAACAGCCTGTGGAAGCAGTGCCGTTTTAAGGCATAGGCACGCGAGGCCCGGGCCTAGGGCCCCGCGCAGCGGGGGGGCCCCGCGGCGGCCCAGAAACAAAATAACAATATTATAAGTTCTGTTCTAACAAGTAACAATTCTGCAAAGTAAAGTAAGAACAATAACACATTTTAATTATTTTTTTAAACAAATGTCTGCGGTCTGCATTTTTAGTTAAATATAATTATTGGTAATAAAATCAAAGCGCTATAGAAATAAATCAATAATTTTAACGCATGGCGACGATGGCGCACAACTTGCTGTAGGCTATTGGCTATTATGTTTGTTTTCATTTGTCTGCTTTTTCACAACGCTATTCAAGGAATTTTTATGTCTTGGTAAGTTAATATTAATTTTTAATATTAAATCTCTCTGTCCTATAATCTATTCTAGTCATTTTATAAATTGTTTTAAACTTTAAATTATAAAAAGGGCAAAAAGCGTATCAAATTTCGCACAGTTAATAGGATAAATAGAATGATGTTGGCGTGTCGACGCTCGGTACTGAGTCGGTAGTGAACTTGGCAAACTTATTTAACTTAACAAAATCACTTCATTTCAACCTCCTCCAATGTATAAGGTTGAGGTTTTTTGATAATTTCTACCCTTTTTGTTATGCACATTAAGATTCTGATTGTCAGTTATCACCGTCGTTCACGGTAAACCGATTTGCAACTTTTGGCCAATTATCACTAGGCCTACGATCAATTAAACGAAATATCAGACAACCCATCAAAAATGCGTAGAAATTATATGAGTGGTGCCGCGAAGAGAAAAAAGGAAGCAACTGAAATTGAAATGTTGAACAAACATCCAAAAGTATCTTCTTTTTTTCAAAGTCAGAAAACACAATCATCATCGCAGTCCGACATTGTTGAGACGTAAGATACTCTTACGTTGTCTTACTCGTCTACTGATGTCATTGTTTGCGATAAAGATGAACAGTTAGTGTCGCTGCAAGATGATGGTCTACCAGTCGAAAGTACAGATGTTGTCACAACACCAAAATTCGAAGCCTATATCGCAAGAGCCCTACGGAGTCAGCGGACTATCCAACTGATGCAGCCTTATGGAGTCCAATCACGGAGGAATTGCGATCTTATTGGATTCGTAAAGGTCCTGCTAGTTGCCAGCATAAAGAGTCTGACTTTAGTACGACTCAACGCGTGTATCGAACGGGAGATAAGTTGCATAGACGTTGCTTAACTGATTCCTGTTTCCGTCGTGAACTGCGAAATGGTGAATCAGTTTGTCGCGAGTGGCTGCTCATTTCTCCATCGCAGAAGTCGGTGTATTGCTTTGTCTGTCGCTTGTTTTCAACAACGATGGGTCATCAATCTTTCTGTCAATGATGGTGACAAATTGTACGGGTGAACGTTCTTTCTCAAAACTTAAATTAATCACGAACGAGCTTCGCAGCCGTATGATGCAAGAACGATTGAACGATTGTCATGAGCATAGAATCAGATGTATTGGAGTCTTTGAATTTCGATGATATTATAAAAGACTTTGCTCAGAGCAAAACACGAAAGCGATGTTTGTAAGAAACTGTCGTTACAAAGTCACAATCCATGTATAGCAAACATGTACTCATTATAATCACACTTTCAGTTTGTATAACAAATAAACAATGGAAACTGTAAAGTATGTTAAACTAAACTTTTATTTTACACTTGTAGTACAAAGATTCATCAATTCAAATCAATCAAATCATTTTATTGCAACCAACTGGTCAACATAAGCAAGTAAATTGACAACAGAAATTAACATAAAGTTGACATTGGCTACAAAGGGTGTCTCAGAAGGGACCAAGGTCCCGCTAGGAAGAGGCACCCAGTAGCTAAATAACGTAGCATTAATAGATCGCTGCTAAAACAGTTCACACACAAAACATCAGGCCTGAATTTGATCGGTTGACAAGCAGTTGACGTGATTGCCTATCTACGTTCACAACTGACGTGATTGATGTACAAAGATTGATGTGTTAGCTATGTTATTATGAGTTTAGTAACAGTATACTATATTAATAAATTTAACAAAATGACACATATGCACGTACAATGCACTAATGCAATACTCTGTATCTGAGACTGAGATATTGAGACGGAAATCGGATTACGTTTAAGGTTATTTATGGTTTGTGCGGGTTGTGCCTAGGGCCCCCAAACTCCTTAAAACGGCTCTGTGTGGAAGTCCATAAAATCAATTAGACAAAATCTAGGTCTTTGAAACACATCAGCGGTTACTTTACCTAATTAATTAATCAATATTCTTTCCTAGTGTTCTTACAGTCATTAATTAACATACCTCTTTAATGGGTGGGTACTTTCTTTTGCATTCATATGACAGAGTGATCAGGTCCGCAATCAATGGATCGATGAGTTTCTTGTCACCTGTCATAGTGCCTTGCCCAGCAGCATAAGCCATCGAAATGAATCAGAGTGAAAATACCAAAGATTATGCCTCACTTCAGAACAGCAAAACTCAGATCCGACTCTTGAATCTGAAGGAAGGACAATTTTGATCGATCTGACTTTCGACTGCTTAGGTATCTTTAAAACTCAGTGAGTTCAATTCAATCCATAACCTGAAAGTTAAGCCAGCAGCATTTTAAATTCAAACGCTTACCAATACTAGCAATTAAAAGCTTTTACACCTTAACCGACACCTTCAAAACTTAGCCCTGTGATAATACACTGTAACACAGATATGATGAATAAGAAATGCCTGCTCTAACAGCATTTAAAGCCTATCATCACTCTATGAACTGTTACCTACAAAACAGCACTGCAAATACAATTTTTACTTTTTTAAAGTTTGTTAACACATAGTCAAAGTAAGGAAACTTTCAGTTACTACACCATTACATATGGACATGAACACATGAAATTGGATACGTGTATACATATATGTATACTTGCATACACACTAATAAACATACACTAAGACGCCGACATTCACGTACAAACAGAAACTGATAGGCACGCACTGATTACTGTTTCAGAACTCCAACGCCCAGGCGTGTTTGAATACACTATAATATTGACAAATTTCTTATCTCGTGACTCTTCGATCACCACATCAATTAAAACGCCATCTATTGAATACAGGTGACGTAGTTGCCGAAGGTACGTGTCCGATCAGCTATTGTAAGTATAAATTTATCTTTACAGCTAGAATATCAGTTTCTCACTTTATCTGCTGGTCATTGTAAATATCAATCAGTCCTCGATTTACTGACGCCTACAATTATCCTTTCGCACAAATTCCAGTAAATTAAAACCTAGATCGTCATCGATACTGTATTAGAAGTTGTCAACATCACGGCCCACTGCCGCACTACTTACTTCCGTAAAACATCACGTCCGCGTTGAGAAATAGTTATGTAAGGATTTAGCTGAACTTCACGAGATATTTCAATTTCCATCGTAAATTTGGATGTAATATCAATACAGTAAATAATTTAGCACTTAGCAGTAATTCTTAAAACTAAAACTTCCTATTAAAATAATGCTCTAATTTCTGCGATGGTAAACAGTTTCCATGCAAAGACAGCATGGCAAGGCCTAGAGAAAACGTCTAAATCGCATCTACTGGGATAAGTCAACCCAAAGCATATTGCTACAGCGTGTGGGTGCTAACTGTTGCTTATGCCAAATTTAGACATAAAAGTCTAGCCTAGTCTAATTGGTAGTTGAAACTCAAGTAGTAGCCTTACCGGCCATTACTTTATTGGTCATTGTGCTATTGTTTGTTTTTATTAACCTTAATATAGTACTTGCCGCTGAGAGTTCTGGGATAATTTTGTATGTATGTTAAAACATGTAAAAACTCCATACTTTAGGAATAAATTAACCAGCAGTCCAGCAACTGCTAGGTATCACCAAGTCAAGGAAGGTGTCATGTTTTGGTGATATTATGATGTAACATATGGATACCGTCTGCAGAAAGAAATACTTCAGGATACAACATCGCGCCTGTGAATAAGCTGCATGATTTCCGCAATTTCGCTTTTTTGGGCGTTATAGAAATCTCGAGATTACGATTGCGATTCCTACCTGGATCGGGAGCACGTGCAATAGCCTGAATAGATTGAGAACATAGGCTACATAAGGACTTCGACGGGATTATAACTACATGTCACTGATGTCACTTGCTCATGGGGACAGGCCCGGACAGCAGAGAATAGAAACAGCAGGAGACGAACGGTTCGTGGTGCGCAGGGCGTAACTTTGGTCTAAAAAGTGGGGGTACCAATTATTTCTTACATATACGAAGCAAGGCTGAGACTCCGATCTCTGGAAAGACACAATAATAAAATATAAATTTATTGGCATTGTTCAAAAAGTGGGGGTACGCTACCCCCAGTCCAAAAGTGGGGTACGGGTACCACTCGTACCTCCCTTCCCCCCCCCCACAAAGTTGGCTGCGGTCAACCTTCGGAGCGAAGAGGGCTCAAGACAAGACAAGACAAGACAAGACAAGCCACGTTTGGTGGCTTCCCTTATAGGCCCTAAACATCAGCCAGAGGTACAGAGGCGCGTTTTAAATAAATGGGGCCCTAGGCGAAAATATCTTTGGGGCACTTCTGAACGTGTAGACTGAGCAGCGGCGGCGATCTTGTTTGACAGTTGGGGGGGACACGGGAAACTTTTGAACTGATTGATCAAAAAATAGGTGAACAAGTTTAAAAAAATCTGTTTTGGTGTTTCTTCCAAATGTGGGGGGACAACTGTATACTGAGTCCCCCCCCACTGTTAAAGTTGAGGGGTCTTGTCCTCCTCGACCTCCCCGGGATCGCCGCCCATGAGACTGAGAGTCTGAAACTCTGGTGGTGTTTAGCCAATCATGTGCAAAAATCCACTAAGTTGAACTTGAAGCCGTTTTTACGAGTGTTATTGACGCTGTCTGTAATTAAGATTACTTATAGAAGCTATTTGAAGGAATGTGAAGTTATTTGGTTTAATGGTTGAAAAAAATATTTTCATTCGTTTGGGGGCCCTCCGAGATTTGGGGCCCTAGGCGCGCGCCTAGTGCGCCTACGTGTTAACGCGCCTCTGCAGAGGTATGAGGGAAGCAATTGTATACCTATAGTGTGCATTATTGAATAATCGACTAACACTAAGCCTACATGAGCCACATACAGTTAATTTGTCTGACACTGCATCGCTCGATTTGTAACCAACTTGGGCAGATTGTGTAATGAATTTGAAAAGTGGTTCCCGTTGGTTTACAGCAATTCAAATGTATCGTGCTATCTCGAGCGTGCAGCGCTGAACCACATACATAGCCTAAATCAGAATCGATTCGTTAGAAAAGCTCGAGAAACATATATTTTCTTCTTAAAGTTCAGTTTCTAAATAGCTTATGCATTTAACTAAATTCATATTCATTTCTCAACATTCCAGACTTAGGCGACATTTAAAAATAAAAATTCTTCTGTAGAAATCGTAGACCTATATGGCCTATAGGGGCTTATAGGTTTCGACGTTCATGTATGCTTATTGCTCACTTAAGTTGTCAATGAATTGCGTGATTGGGTGAAATCTGCCTCACCACCGCTGCCCAAATGAATGGGTGCCATGTCACTTGAGGTCCCGGGGTATGGGGGGAGCAAGACCCACCTTTAACAGTGGGGCATACCCCTAAGCCGCCGCCGGTAGCCGCCGAGCCGAAAAAATTTCTGCAAGCCGAAAAACCGCCGGAAAGTTTGTGGCTTAGCCGAAAAACCGCCGAGAGTTATTTCACGGCTAGCCGCCGGAAAAAAGTTCGGCTAGAACATGCATACAGTTGTGATTATAAAGTTTCCACGCTAGCTCTGCTTCAAAGTGGCTGCAGTCCGTTACCAGAATTTTCACTTTTTTGTTTCTGTGTGTCTGTTTCTTTTTTTCTCCCGCTACGCGGCTAGGCCTACACCTATTAATGCATGTCTGGTGGCCTTGTTATTTTGTGGTTCTAACTTACAATCAGTATTACATACTCGTAAATCGTAATTGAATGTGAACTCAATGCAATGTAGGCCTGTGTGAACTGAAAACATGATATGTCCGTTTGTGTCTTAAGATAATTATTTGAATTTATTTCAAAAATTATTTTCAGACTGAGTGGATATTGCCCACCTTTCTATTTAAAAGTAGGCCCTAATGTATATTCTGCTACTGTGTTAATGATTATGCACTCGTAGCCGAAAAAGGTAGTTTACGCTCTTTTACGGCTAGCCGAAAAAGGCATACGCTCTTTTACGGCTAGCCGAAAAAGGTAGTTTACGCATTTTACGGCTAGCCGAAAAACCAGCCGTAAATTTTCTCAAGCCAGCCGTAAATCAGAAAAATTACGGCTTATGGGTATACAGTGGGGGACACAGTATACAGTCCCCCCACATTTTGAAGAAACACCAAAAAAGGTCAACAAATTTCTTTCGCGTTCACGCGCGAAAAATTCTTTTTACCTCTTTTTTGACCAGATCAGTTCAAAAGTGTGTCGTGTCCCCCACCTGTCAAACAGGATCGCCGCCTCTGGACCCCTTATCCCTCGGTGTGGAAACCAGCATCCTTACGCACAGAGGCACCTCGATGTAAGCCATAACTTTTTATTCTTATTTTATTTATTCCGGATATTTCTATAGCGCCTCTCGAAGTCAACTACTACTCAGAGGCGCTCCCGACTACAGCATTTGATACTGTGCCGGAATTTTCACGCCGAAGCGCCACGAGCAATTGCGAGTGATCGAAGGACTTGCTCAAAGTCCGTACGCAGTGGCTAGAGTGGGATTCGAACCTGCAACCCTCCGGTCACAAGGCGCCGAACTTACCACTGAGCCACCACGCCCCACGTAGCTAACCGGACAAGCGCAAAGCGTTATATTTATATACATATTTATGCTATAGGCCTAAGTGTATAGGGGCCTACAATATTAGGCAATGAGGCCTATTGGATTTAAACATGACGGATAACAATTCCAATCCTGGTTATATATCTATAGGCCTATCTGTCTCTACTTCCTGGTGCGCTGTAGTGCTAGACACCTCCATCAATTACCGTCTGCAGTGTTGAGCTAAGTAATGGATCAGGGTATACTAGTATAGGCCCTACTTAAGTGAAAGTAACAGTAAAAGTAGGCCTAATTCAATTTTATATTTACTGAAATGTAAAATGTTGGCTACAGATCGACTTATCACACAGGGTTAAAGCAGATATATATATATATATATATATATATATATATATATATATATATATATATATATATATATATATATATATATATATATAATACTGTACGGTTGTACACGCACTTTTATTATTTCAATTTGTGTTTTTATTTTTTCGTACGACCCTACGATATTATATTTATATAAAGCTTAAAGATAGTTTAGAGGCCCGTAACTGCTCTACCTAGGGACCCGTGACTGTTCTGCCTAAGGGCCCGTGACTGCTCTGCCTAGGGGCCGGAATTTTTGTCGACGACCCTGGCTGTCTCGTACCTCGGTAGGAAATGTGAGTTAATGTGTGCAAATAAGTTAACTGAACTACGGAAGCAAAATAATTGCAATAAACAACAATTAGGCCTAACTGAACTACGGAAGCAAAATAATTGCGATAAACAATTATACCTATTTTCACAGAAGTGATATTTACCATAGCAACACCCCTTCTTCGCATCATAGGCCCGTATACAGCTTCATCAGTAGTATCACAACTCAGTCTGTCTACCTTTCTCACGTTTTTGTTCCCTCGAGATCAGCTGTTTCTTACTGCCTGCAGTAGGATCAAAACTTAGTTTAAACCGAACTATGCTATAATGCTGAAGGATTCATGAATAGGTCGATATGCAGTGAGTAAAGCAGAGAGCACTGGAAGTTTCGTGATGGAAGTTTCTACTTGAGGGACTTGAATACGGTCACTCCGTGTTGGCGTGTTCTCTGGAAGTGTATAGGTACGTGCGATAGCCGACTGGTTAGAGCGCTCGCTTTGTAAAGCGGAGAGTAGGGGTTCGAGTCTCTTCTGAAGCGATTACTGTCGAGGGACCTTGAGCAAGTCTTTCACTTACATAGCTCAGTGCCATCGCTTGATGCTTGGCCATTAGATAGTTGCACCTAATAAATGCACAATAATAATAGTAGCAGGCCCTAATAATAATAATAATAATAATAATAATAATAATAATAATAATAAAACCATCTGCGAAGACTAGCCATTCCAGAACAATGCCCCCCTAATTTTTGAACTCCCGAGGGATCATATGTACCTCGGGGAAAGAAAAAAAAAAAAGAAAAAAAAAATAATAATAATAATAATAATAATAATAATAATAATAATGATGATTACGGTTTGGTTTTGGTGCACCATCGGTTGTTACCTTGAGCATTATAGACACCGTCGTGATAGAAGTTGTAGATTAATTATAGTTACAATAATAATAATTATTATCTCCTCTGCTAGTGTGGTCGAACCATTTCCAACCATCTGACTCCGCGCCGCAATTGACAATCTGCTCTTATCATTTGATTGAAACGAGAGTAAACTTAGGCCTACTAGTAGCCTATACCACGTATAGGATCTTTATAATAGGCCCAGGGGCGTAACTTTGGTCTAAAAAGTGGGGGTGCCAATTTCTTACATACACGAAGCAAGGCTGAGACTGTGATCTCTGGGAAGGCGCAATAATAAAATATTCATTGGCATTGTTCAAAAAGTGGGGGGTACGGTACCCCCAGTCCAAAACGTGGGGAGTACGGGTATCCCACGTACCCCCCACAAATTACGCCTATGAATAGGCCTATCAGAGTCTAGACTCTAGAGCATGAACATAACAGGTAACGTGCGGCTATACATGTCTTGCATAATTGAGTAAAAGTACAGCAAAAATTATTTCATTACAAGTAAAAGAATTGCCAGTTTTAGTACATGTATACGTCGAAAACTACTGAAACTTTTACTTAATATATATATATATATATATTTATATATATATAGGCCTACAGTAACGCGCTACTTTTAATAGGGCCTACTGCTAATAGGCCTACTATTATTAATAATGTTTTTATTATTACTCCATTGTTATTACTATTTTTATCATCATCATCATCATCATCACCATCATCATCATCATCATCATCATCATCGTCGTCATCATCATCATCATCATCATCATCATCATCATCATCATCATCATCATCATCATCATCATCATCATCATCATCATCATCATCATTGGTCTTCGGTTTAAAGAAGATCATTCTAAAAGACATAATTTGAATCAGCGTTTAGATGAGAGCAGAGAAGGAGAAAGGGAGGAGGATTATGAAGGGGATTTACAAAGGAGGACAGAGGACAAGAGGACAGAATATTTCGTCGTCAGAACCAATGTCGATTTCTGTGCCGGAAATTGTGTCCCGGGGGAGGTGGGCGACTGCAGCCATGCACGGCGCCCCTCTCGAATCGAGTCTGGGCCCCCATGCACGCATGCGGGCGACTATCGGATATTTCTCACGTTCCGACAATCTGCGAATATCCGGTGGCCTTTGTCATGCTGAAACGATCAACATGCCGAGGCCATGAACTCACTCCAGATATATATGTTTTGTGTCTGTTAATGTGCTAGGCATGTATATAAAGGGCATATATAGCGTTATATAATCTACATGCATGTTATAATAGGCCTATTCATGTTATGTCTTAAAATCATAGACCAATATTATATTATACTTAAAAAAGGGAATAAAGAGAATATTGCAAATTATAGGCCTATTTCAATCCTGCCATTATTTGCAAAATTTTTAGAAAAGGTTATGTACGATAGATTAATCTCGTATATTCAAAAAACTAACATGATACATCCATCCCAACATGGCTTTCAAGCGGGTCACTCGACCTTCATGGCACTCTTGGATATGGAAGAAATAATATCTAAATCTATTGATAATAATGAATACTCTGTGGGGGTGTTTCTGGACCTTGCCAAGGCCTTCGACACCGTAAGTCATAAAATACTACTAAAAAAACTAAGCCACTACGGGATCAGGGGAATACAGTTAAAATGGTTTCAGAGTTATTTAGATAATCGTAAGCAAGGTGTCGAATGTAGGGGTGCCATTTCGGGTTTGGGTAACATTGCCTTCGGAGTCCCCCAAGGGTCCAATCTTGGGCCAATCCTCTTTTTAATTTATATTAATGATCTAGCCTCTGTCTCCACTGCCCTTTATTGTATACTGTTCGCAGATGATACGAGCTTAGTATACTCAAATTCCTCGTATGAAAGTCTCATGGAAACAGTGAATCAAGAGTTAAGGAAGGTGAATGACTGGTTTCATGCGAACAAACTTACACTCAATACTGACAAAACAAATTTAATCATTTTCAAATCACATAGGAAAATCAAACCTGTAAACTGGCTATTCCATCTTAATAACCATCCGATTACACAAGTGGAGAATACTAAATTCCTGGGAGTCTTTATAGACCAACACCTTAATTGGAAAGCACACACAGACTATATTTCGTTGAAAATTGCAAAAAACACGGGTATACTGTCAAGAATAGCCTATTTACTCCCTCAAGACATCAGAAAAAGTTTATACTTGACATTAATATACCCCTACTTATCCTATTGTAATTTCATATGGGCATCCAATTATCCATCTCGTCTACAAAAACTGAACACTTTACAAAGAAAAGCCATAAAAATGATTGCTGGAGTGAAATACAGAGCCTCATCTCACATTATCTTTACTAAGCTGAAGTTATTAAACATCAATCAAATTAGAAATTACCAAATAGCAGAACTATTCTATCGCTTCGAGCATGCTATGCTGCCGATGTCTTATGCTAATTACTTCGCTAGAGCATCGATGACCCACACATATCACACAAGGGGAGCTCATCTATACAGACCCATAAAAACTCGCACGAATCTTAGAGCTTTTAATATTAAAGCACTGGGACCACAGATCTGGAATTCTATTCCACTACATATTCAGACAGCACAAAGTAGGCGACAGTTTAAGATTCTTTTGAAGGAGTTTCTCTTAGCAACATCTTCTAGTGCTGCGACTTAACCTAGTACAGTGAAAAATGTATCGAGGTCTGGTTTGGGGGGGGGTTGGGAGCACCCAGCGCCCGATAGTTAAGACTAGTTAAGTATAGTTAAGGGTAAGTAATGCATCTTTATCCTAATCAACTTCAGTCAATACATATAAGATGTGCAAAACTTTCAGTTTCTCTTCATGTTTTCTTTTAGATTTCTGTCTAAGAACCATCAACATATCTTGTACATGTCTTAGCTTGGGTAGCCCCGTCTAGCGGGACTTTGGTCCCTTTGGGGTCGCCCTTTGTCTCTCCTGGCAAAATTTAATGTAGCTCTGTCTAAAAATAGCAAATAAAAAATCTCTGCCATAGAAATTTAAATGTATCGATACTTATACTGCATCCTATCATTATTACTATTATTACTATTATTACTTACTATTATTATTAGTACTGAGTATTCTATTGAGGATTACTCTGGTCTTGCACAAAGTCTTCTGAGTGCATACGGATGCTCTATAAGTTGAATAATTTTTCTTGTTACCTGTAAATATGTTTTGTTCCTGGTTGTCAGTTGACACAATAAAGTTATTGATTGATTGATTGATATAGCTTAATTGTATAATGTGACCTTATATCAATATGTGCACGTGTTCCAGGCATAACGCTATAGGCCATATATAGCCTAACAATTTCAGCAGCAATCTTATGACTGGTATCCTATACATGTATATAATCATGTGCATCCCTGGATTACATACGGACCCCTGATATTGCTACTATTCTTGTTCCTCGTGTGTGTGTGTGTGTGTGTGTGTGTGTGTGTGTGTGTGTGTGTGTGTGTGTGTGTGTGTGTGTGTGTGTGTGTGTGTGTGTGTGTGTGTGTGTGTGTGTGTGTGTGTGTGTGTGTGTGTGTGTGTGTGTGTGTGTGTGTGTGTGTGTGTGTGAGTGTGGGTGTGGGTGTGTGTGTAGGTGTGTGTGTAGGTGTGTGTGTAGGTGTGTGTGTGTGTAGGTGTGTGTAGGTGTGTGCGTAGGTGTGTGTGTGTGTGTGTGTGTGTGTATGTGTGTGTGTGTGTGTGTGTGTGTGTGTGTGTGTGTGTGTGTGTGTGTGTGTGTGTGTGTGTGTGTGTGTGTGTGTGTGTGTGTGTGTGTGTGTGTGTGTGTGTGTGTGTGTGTGTGTGTGTGTGTGTGTGTGTGTGTGTGTGTGTGTGTGTGTGTGTGTGTGTGTGTGTGTGTGTGTGTGTGTGTGTGTGTGTGTGTGTGTGTGTGTGTGTGTGTGTACACGAGGAACAAGAATAGTAGCAATAGCATATATATATGTATGCATAGTACATATTTGTATATATTTATATTGTTCTATATATTTGTTCTTTGAGCATGCTGTCAACATCATCTCAACCCTTGATGTGGCTCTTTTGAGCTCGCCGTGTTTTCAAAAGCCCGCCTGATAGAACTTTAACATGCAGGCCTTTTTAGGTCACCGAGAGTCATTAGTCATTATTATAATGGTTAATAGTAACGAGTATAGAGACCTTCGCTTCGCTCGTCTTGTTAACAGCACAATTACAGCACAATTCAGTGTCCAGCAAAATTATCTTAGCTTGCATGGAGTGGACACTAGACAAACCCATAACATCGAACAAACAGGTTCACATGTCCATGTGTCTATTGTGGACTTCAAATGCGATAAGCATAATAAAAAATAATAATAATAATGACTGATAATGATATTGGTTATAATAACAATAATTATTATTATCATCATCATCATCATCATCATCATCATCATTCTTTTCCCGAGGTAGGCCTACTTGTGATCCCTCGGGAGTTCATAAATTAGGGGGCATTGTTCTGGAATGGCTTGTCTTCTTATATGGTCTTTATTATTATTATTAATATTATTATTATTATTATTATTATTAAACTAGATAGGCCTACTTCTTGCCACATTTTGTTCATCCGGAACTCGACGAGTTTTAGTCGTTCCACAAATAACTTTAACGTCTCTGGAGTCTGGAAGCTATTTAAGAAACTGAGGGATCCTTCATCTCTACATCGGGTGTAAAGACTATAATTCTACTAGCAATAACAGCTATAATAATTGTAATATTAATGGTAATGGTAAGCCTAACGTCAGTGGTAATAGTAATCATTATTGTAATCGTCATAGAAGGCCTAAATGTAAAATGTGTTGTATCTTTTGTGTGAAAGCAACGTAAGCATTTGCGCTGATTGCGAAGATTCGGAACTCATTTCACTGATAGTCGAAACTCTAGAATTAATAAGTTCCAGCGAAATGATTTTTCCATAGAATACGATGAGAGCAGCGCAAGAGTAATCCGGGTGTGAACCGGAAGACCAATTTCAGGCGCTTGGAAGAACTTCTTCGACCAAGACAGAGACGAGAGTAAGTATAATCGGCCGATATTTTCGCCGGAATAATGTTGACTCTGCGCAGATCAATAACTGAAAGCAATATCGATTATTTTCCTTTGCTTTCCCGTCTTCTCGTATGGCACTCTTCTCATCTGTTCTTCCATTTCTCCTCTGCCTTCGTCTCCTTTTCTTTGGTGTGCTCTCTCTCTCTCTCTCTCTCTCTCTCTCTCTCTCTCTCTCTCTCTCTCTCTCTCTCTCTCTCTCTCTCTTCTCTCTCTCTCTCTCTTTCTCTCTCTCATTCACTCCATCTCCCTCTATCTCCTTCTCTTACTCTCCTCCTTTCTCTCTTCCACTCCCTCTTTCCCTCTTTCTCTCACTTGTTCTCCCTGTTTTTCTCTCCCTTTCTGCATCATCCTTCCTGGGTTGTTCCCACCGTTTCCTCTCTTCCCGTTCGATGTTTTCTCTGCCTCTCTGCTCTCATTCCAGTCCTGCTTTCCTAAAACAAACTAACAAAATGTAATAAGCGAAAATTATAAGTCTAACTACACGTATCTAGGGGGAAGCGCTGTACATAATATAACGAATATTCTATCTAGTAATCTAATATAATAAAAATGTTTTATAGTTATTGAGCTGACGTCCATGTTCACTTCTTTCCAATCAGATGTCTGGAATGTGGAAGACGAAAGTCGATGTCTGGACCAGCGGAAACTATTCCACACGGATTGATTTTCCTCAAGGACGTCTCGTAGTGCTTCTTGATGTGCTCCATGTCAAAAGTGCTTCCAACTCCGTCTACCTGGAACACATCCCTCACGTAGGGCCAGAGTTTCGGATAGTCCACGATGCGCTTCCGGTTGCACTTAAACAGACCGACGTAGACGGCATCGAACCTGACCAGGGTCACGAAAAGACCGAGGTCCGCTTCCGTCAGGCTACTTCCGGTCAAGTACCACTTGTCGGCGAGGATCAGTTCGGCTCGGTCGAGGGCCGAAAAGACTCTGGCAACGGCCTCGTCGTACTCGGCCTGGGTTGTGGCTTGTCCAGCTGCGTAGACCCCGTGGTTGAGATCCGTAGAAATCCAGGAATTCAGCTCGTCGATTTCCGCTGCAAGGTTCGCGGGACGAAGATCCAGAATCCTCTGCTCTTCCGTTTCGCAGAGGTCTTCGAAGTTGGCGTTGAAGAGGCGGACGATATCCGCTGACTCCGTACTTATCACCTTCTTCGTAGTCTTGTCCCAGAGTACGGGAACGGTCACCTTGCCCGTGTACCCGTCATCTGGACATCCGCACGAGGCTAGGGAATAGACCTGGCGCATGTAGCGACACCCGTTGATGTCCGGGGTGCACCAGGGGCCCCGGTCTGAGAACTCCCATCCCTTCGCTTCTTCCATCGCCCAGTCCACGATGGTGCACGTGACGGCAGCCTCTAGTCCTTTAAGTCGACGAGCGATCAGGGTCTTGTGAGCCCATGGACAGGCCAGAGAGGCGTACAGGTGGTATCTACCACTTTCACCTTTGAAGTTCTCATTTGCCTTGTCCGCTGAACCCCGAAAGTAGATCGACTGCTCCACGTCTTTCGCTCCGACCGGCTGCTTGTCAACTGCAGCCTCGCTGTTGACAGACGAACCCGCCATCTTCCGACAATTATCGACAACTCTAGATTTGTGTTTTTGTCCACAATCGTTTACTTATATAGCGCGGTGTTGTGTCAAGCTCAGAATTGAGGCTGTCCAGAATAATACCTACAAACCACAGAGAAGAACTATATATAATATATATATATATATATATATATATATATATATATATATATATATATATATATATATATATATATATATATATATAGCCTAGAAATAAATCATACATATGATATTTATACACAGTCCACACTAAAACATTGTCTGGGAAAAGCAGAAACCATAAAGTGTGCTTTGAACGTTTATGGTCTATTTTGCAGACTATATCCATCTCGCTATACAGTCAGTAATAGGCTACTATCTAAGGCTTCTAAGCATTCAAAACGCTTTTAAAGCTTTTACGAACCCACCCAAAGCGTAGACAGGCTGAAAATAAATTAGTACTTGTCGACATAATTTAGACACTTCGTTAATTACGCATAGCTTGTCTAGTGGTTAAACAAAGTGGACTACAAGACAATGTAGGGCCTACGTTTCTCGGTTGCTGTATTTAACACTAACACAACGTGTACACATTAATTTTATAGATTAACGTGTACATAGTCTGCTTGAACGCAGTACAGCTTCCAGTAGAGGGGTCAAATTATTCTCGCTGGATGGCGCTTTTATTTTCACATCCGGTCGCCATTTTTGCCTCAGTCGCCGCCTCGGGGACTTTGACCGCCACGCAGGACCAGAATGCATTGTCTGCGTCTCTCTACCTAAGGCAACGCACGAACATTAGCACGCATCGTCTGCCACCGAACCATGCAGAACCACAGCTGTGCTTATTATTGTACTAGTTACAATTCACGGCACATAAATAATAACGAGAACATAGAAGCACCTGATGAATCTATAATTATACAGACTTGCAGGTAGGCAGATAAGTAAGTAAGTATGTAAGAGGGTGGTTGGTAAGTGGATCACGTGGTGTTGGGTAGGTGGAGGAAGGTATGAAGGACATAAGGAAGGTAGCTGGTTATCTGTGTAACGTCTTTAACAAACCGCTAAAAGACGCCAACACGTGACTATATAAAGATCCAAGAATATGCAACAACTGAAAATGAGTCTTGAGCTGCATGGGGGGGGGGGAGGAGGATTTCAGTGGACGTTCTGTTCCAGGAAGACGGTCCTATACACTAGACGACACACCATGCAGACCCTGTTGAATGGGAGCGTGGAGCAGGTGGATCCCCTGGGCTTGCAGAAAGTAGGCATCATCGACCGCCTTCCTTAAACACGGACGAGAATTTCTTATGCATGGGAGGCCTTGTCGACTACTACGGTGCTTAAAGCCACAGGAACGGTGGTTTAAATAAAAATTGTGAAGGCCTGTATGAGCTGATAAAATAAGCTGATGATTAGAAAGGTCCTAAGAATTTTGTTGACTTTTCGCGCCTCTTGTAATTAAAATCCAGTCTTGTTGTCCTCGAGACCAACAAGTCTTGGTCTTGGGTCTTGGTCTTGAGACCAAAAGTCTTGGTCTTGGTCTTGAGGTTCAAAGTCTTGGTCTTGGTCTTGAAGTTCAAGTCTTGGTCCTGGTTTTCCGAGACCAAGACCAAGGCGTTTGTCAATATGAACAGTCATTTAACAAAACGCAAGAATTAAAAAAATCCAACAATTGCTAATACAGTTGCTTTGGTATTTACGCGGTGTGAATGAGGCTTTACTGTTGTTTTGGACAATTATTTGACTTCCGGTTATTTACCATGGAATGATTTCAAAGCAGACTTGCGATTTGTACATTTACGTCCAATGCTTGAAAAGCTGCTGTGTGTGCCAGCGATTTCAGCACCTGTAGAAGGTATTTTTTCACATGGCAGAATTTTTATGAGGCCCCACAGGTCACATTTTGGTCAGAAAATTCTGAGCGAATTGGTTTTTATAAAATGCAACAGGCATTTGGAATAATATTTCGCATGAAGAACTTTTATAAATACGAATTTGGAATTCTCTGCAGTCTGCATTTAGAGTTGTCTTGCTTGAATAAAATAAAATATTCATGTTTTCATTAAAATAGCGAGTATTCCGACTTGACAATTTTTTCAGTAAGGAATAGCAGTCTGGATATGACTGTGATTTTGGGGTTTTGGTCTAGGGGTAGGTCTTGAGTTTCAAAATCTTGGTCTTGGTCTTGGTCTTGGTCTTGAGGTTCAAGGTCTTGGTCTTGGTCTTGAGGTTCAAAGTCTTGGTCTTGGTCTTGGTCTTGAGGTGCAAAGTCTTGACAACAAGACTGTTAAAATCCGAGACCTGCTACAGGCGAGAACGGGCAGCTGAATACTGATGGCGAAGATAATGCGTCGATGGTCTTGTGAGGTATACGCTCCCCTCAATGGTGGTGCTGGTCGCGGTGGTGGTGGTATGGTCACTTTGGCGTCAATGCCGGTGGTGATGATGGTGATGGTGTTGGTTGATGGTCAGTCGTGGATGAAGGTTCTGATCTATAACAGCCGGTGGCCATGGACGTGCCTAAGCGCTTCCTTAATTTCTCAGACGCCTTTAATCCTCTCCGATCAGAAATCATGCATCGACCAATCGAAAAACCGAGATTTCATCACACGTGATCACAATATGATGATCATGATCATCAGCGTATGATCCTCATGATCATGATCGTCATCATCCGAAATCCGAAAATCGATGGACCAGAGACGGACTTGTTTGCAGAGTGGAATCCGTCTTCTCTTTCCTTCATCCTCGTTTCCACCCTCCCTCCTTCCTCCTCCTCCTCCTCCTCCTTCTCTTCGTGCTCCTCCTCCTCCTCCTCCTCCTCCTCCTCCTCCTCCTCCTCCTCCTCCTCCTCCTCCTCCATCACGACTGCTTCGAGAATAACCTCAGGCGACGACACCCTTCCAGTCATTCCTCCACCCTGTCTGTCTTGCTGTCTGTCCGTCTGTATGCCTGTTGATCTTTCTGTCGGTGTCTTAACGTGTTTATGCGTTCCTCTTCTTGTCTGCCTGCATCTGTGTGTGCTTGTCTGTACGTCACTGTGGCTGCTTGCGCGTCTGTCTGTGTGCTTCTGTTTGTCCCATCAGTCTGGTGTATGTTTGTCTAGCTGTATCGCGGCTTTTACAGTTCATAATATTCCATTTCCTTTAGTCCATGCCTCCTACCCTCGTCTCTTCCTTCTCCTCTGGCTCCCATCCTTCCTCCGTTCCTTTCTGTGTAGCCGCCTCTCTTTCTTCCTCCATCTCACTTCGTCTCTGCCTCCATTCCTTCCTTTGTCTCACTGTCTCTCTGCCTCTCTTTCTTCCTCCATCTCACTTCATCTCTGCCTCCATTCTTTCCTCTTTTTCCCTTCCGTTCTCAGTCTCTTCCTTCGTCCTGGCTTCCCCTCCTTCTTCCTTCTCTCCATTTGTCCCTGCCTCCCTCCTCTGTATCCCTTTCTTCCTCCGTCTCTTACTTCTTCGTTCCTTCACTCGCACCGCTCTGACGCATTCGGTTGCACATCGAACGAGATCTCTCGTCGTTCTGTGAGCGACAGAAATGCGATCACGAACGCTTCCTTACTTACTTCGAAGACCGATCGAAGACGACGGCGTCGAAACCCCTCTGCAGTTGCAGCAGCAGACAAAAAGAAGTCGATGATCGGGACGATAATGATGCTGTGGCCTCTTCTGCGGTAGTTAGCGATGATGATAATGATGACGACGACGACGATGACGCTATGACGTCGGTGCTCACAGACAATGATAGCTAAGACGACGACGACGAGGATGCGTTGGCGGCAGTATTTTTATGCTGATGACTGCTATGATGATGATGATGATGATGATGATGATGATGATGATGATGATGATGATGATGATGATGATGATGATGATGATGATGATGATGATGATGATGATGATGATGATGATGATGATGATGATGATGATGATGATGATGATGATGATGATGATGATGATGATGATGATGATGATGATGATGATGATGATGATGATGATGATGATGATGATGATGATGATGATGATGATGATGATGATGATGATGATGATGATGATGATGATGATGATGATGATGATGATGATGACGATGATGATTTTATTATTATTATTATTATTATTATTATTATTATTATTATTATTATTATTATTATTATTATTATTATTATTACTATGACGCCGATGATGATGCTATAGCGGCTGCGCTTTCTGGTGCTGATGATTACGATTACGAAGAAAATGATGATGATTATTATTATTTTTATTGTGTTGTTATTGTTGCTGCTGTTGTTGTTGTTGTTGTTATTATTATTACCATCACGATGATGGTGATGACGATGACGTTATGGCGGCGGTGCTTACTGGGATGATGATGATGACTTCGATTATGATGATCATGATGATAACGACGACGGGACGGTGACGCAAATTACAATAGTATTCGTGGCTCAACACCAATTTGTTGTAGGCCCTAATTGTCAAGTTTGGCTGATCCTATTAAAAGTAAATTTTACAAACAAAAGAAAAAATATTATGTAGAATCATTTCGTGTATGGCGTTCATGGTACGAAATGTAATGCGTTAAAAAAGTATAGGCCCTAAAATCGATGTAGTTGTTGTTGATCAGGCGTTGCTATTCAACTGACCCACGAGCCCTGTACGCACAATGACAATAATTATCGGTCGGAGGCCTCAGACACAAAGCAATTATTCCTCTAATTGAAGTAACAGTGGCTTTGGGTTTCACGCCGCTTTCAAATGGAAATCACTGCGCAGTCGCACATGTTTTTCGCGTCTAAAAGCGAGTGTGAATGGACGATCTTTGGTGACGATTGACTAACGACGTCGTCCTTTTTCCAGACCACATTTCCACCACAGGTTGAAAGGCCTGTGTGCAGACACACCGCACACCGCATGCATATCAGTTTCAATAGGAAGCGACAATCGATCGTTGGTTTCTTTGTATAGTGCCTGCTATGATCACAGTGACGTTATAGTAGTTTTTTCAGTTAAGATAAGCGATACCAGTTTTGTCCATAATTGGGTCTGACTGTTGAAATTGGTTCTATATCAAGCAGCATGACCACGGAATGACCAGTTCTGAGAAGTATGTGTGACGTGTCTAGAATACTGTAACGCTAGCTTGAACGAATCATCAAATTGCAAAATTGTCATATATGATTCGAGCTATATGCAAGACATGCTGCACTTGCCCCCAGTCTTGTTGTCAAGACCTTAAACCTCAAGACCAAGACCAAGACCAAGACTTTGAACCTCGAGACCAAGACCAAGACTTTGAACCTGAAGACCAAGACTTTGAACCCCAAGACCAAGACCGAGACCAAGACCCAAAACATCACATTCAGCCCTAAACTTCTTTTCCTCACAAAAAAATGTCAAGTCGGACTTCTCGCTATTTTAATGAAAACATAAGTCTTTTATTTTATTCAAGAAAACAACTCTAAATGCAGACTGCAGAGAATTCCGAATTCGTATTTACAGAAGTTCTTCATGCAAAATGTTATTCCAAATGCCTTTTGTATTTTGTAAAAACCAATTCGCTCAGAATTTTTTACCAAGACGTGCCTTGTGGGGCCTCATAAAAATCCGCCATGTAAAAAAATACGTTCTACAGGTGCTGAAGTCGCTGGCACACACAGTAGCTTTTCAAGCAATGGATCTAAATGTACAAATCGTGAGCCTTTTTAAAATCCCGCCATGGTTTATCAGACCGTCTGGCTTCAGAAAAGTCTCGGCAGAACTTCCAGACACAGCTTAACTTAGTTGCTGCTGCCGATGGGTTTTCCTGACCAACATGACTTGCATCCGTCCGTAGGTATTTGTCGTAGGCTAGGATGCAAACAGGCTTGATAAATTTTTATATTCTTGAGGTTTGTTAAATGACTGTTCATATTGACAGCCGGTCTTGGTCTTGGTCTTGCGAGAACCTTTGAACCTCAAGACCAAGACCAAGACTTTTGGTCGAAAGACCAGGACCAAGACTTTTAAAAACGAACTCGAGAGCACTCGAGACCAAGACCTTGGTCTCGAGGACAACAAGTCTGCTTGCCCTATCGAGGACAGCCGATTACTTTTAAAATCCTCGTCGTTGGACGAGCCTCGATAGTCGGTTACATTGAAAACCAGGCGCGTAACTAGCATTACGCAATTACGCAACTGCGTAAAGATTTTAACAGGTTTTTTTTAAATCGCATTCCTTAGCAAACGATAAATAAAGAGAAAACTGGAGACGAGCAATTGCCAACAGTAGCAAAAGTGAGAAGTCCAACAAGTTGTCATTGCTCGCTGGCCTTTGCATACAACTTTATGCTACGAATCACTTGTAGGGGCCTAACCCAAGATTAATTACGCAATAGGCCTATACTGAAAATTCTCTTGACTATGCCCGTTTCTACCGCGAGCGCTGAAGTAAGTTTTCTTATCATTCAGCGACTTAAAACATATCTACGCACAGCGGCGTAACTTTGGTCTAAAAAGTTTGACGCTTCTGGTTATCAACTAATTGTTCTGGTCTTTGACAATACAGAAACTATTCAGTTATAAATTAAGTCTTAATGTCAGGATGGACAGACGCATTTTTATGCGATTTTTAAGAAGTAGCAGATAGATATACACTAAACAGTCAGTCTATTAGTTTAAATTTTATTATAACTGCAATTGTGTAACAGACTGACGGTGCATAGAAAACGGAAAACTACATGTAGGCCTACATTGTACAAAGCAAAAATTTCAATGCTTTAGTTTATTGCAGTTCTATGTTGGGTCTGTCTGTTGCTAGTCTACGTTAATTGGTTCCTGGAACTTTGCTCTGAGCCAATTTACAAATACCAAATTATGAAATTATATAATTTGCCAAACAAGTTATGTAAAAGTTATTACTTTTAACCAAAAGGTGGTCTCCAAAATGCCCCATTACAAACCCTTAAATAACAAATTTTCTTACCCTGGGGAAGGGGCACAGCCCCTCCCCAGACTCCTCCCCTCAATGTTAGAAACTGCGTAACTTTTGGGAAGCTCTGGTTACGCCACTGTTGAAAACACAGCTGACCAGGTTATAAACATTGTAAAGAGTAGAATATAATCAACTAACAATATTGCAATATGTTATTTTCGTTTAAAAATTACAGTTTTACTTAACATTTAACGAAAAACTTTAAATCGTAGTAAAATCTTTTAGCAGGAACAATGCGATAAATGAAAAATAAAGCATTGCTGTTTTTTATAAGTTAGGCCTACAGTTTTCCTAACAATTGATAAAAGATTATAATATCAGACTTAAACAGTAGCAACGAGATTAGTTACTCTGCAATAACAGTACCTCATTATTGATTCTTAACATAGCAGTTTAACCCAATACTGATCAACAACTTTGACCCTGCATGCAGTAAACGTGTCGCAGTTTTGCTTTGGTGAAAAATTAGTCTTATCAAGACTTAGCAAGATGTATTCGCTGGCAATATTTTTCATTAGCATTAGTTGATTTGATAATGGTTTGGCCAAGAAACCATGATCAACAAAGCCAACATAGACAACATAGTTCCAAGTTTAATTTCTGTCTCCGTACGTGTACCTGGATATCTATAAATGCATACATGTATTTACGCGTATACGTAAACGTGTCTGTACATATAATGTGTATCTGCACGGTATGCTTACAGGATTGCTTCTAACTACGTATCCAGCCTGCCAATAGAGGCCTATTATATATATGCGATAGCCATGACAAGGCTACAAAGGCTTTTGGAACTGTATGTCAATGATCATTGACCGGCTTAAAACTGGCGATCGAAGTAACAACGTGCGCGGCGAACATCGTTTCCATGAAAGAGAATATTCTTGGGAGGAAAGAAACTATAAGCTTATCCCAAAGAGTGAAATGTCGATTAAACTTTTATGGATCGTGTGGGATTATTCTTATTTTTGGCCCTGCTGAGAACTATACAGTACCCGGTACATAAAAGGCATTCTCAAAATAGGCCCCTATCCCCGTAATAGTAAATTAAATGTCATCGGGACTTCTTGCGTAAGTTGGGCTAATCGGCCAGAGGGACCCAATGATTTTAATGTTCCTTTATATTGCATCATCATTGTACCTATCAATGAAATACAAGCTATAAAATGGATAGACCTGTATTACTGTATCTGTGCACTTACAGACTGCTATGGGTGGTCTCGTTGTGTATAGGCCTACGACACTAGTAAGTAGGGTGAAACAGTAATCGGTTATAGTAGCCTATTCGTTACAAAGCGTATACAAGCTTGAACAACCATTTATGTAAATGTAATCTCCGCCACACAAAAGCTGCGCCAGGGAGACCAACTTATCACCGGCGCTATATCGAATCAAGTCCGAAACAGCCAGGTTCTGGTGCCTGGTCAGAATCCGGGGAGGGGGAGGATGGTCAAGCAGGGTCCATTAAATAACAAAGGCCATCGGCGTCAACTTAGGCCGCCGTCTCACCCTGCGGTCATTTCATTAGTATCAACGTAAGTTTGGAGGTTAGAACGATCCGTCTATACATACTTTTGTCATCTAAACTAATTGAATATGCTGACTTCTATGACGCCATGATATACTGACCAGTGCACTTCTGAGAAATTTCTGAGGAGGCATTTACATTTCTTCTAACACCGGCCATTGACATATGAGCCTAATATATAGAATTTAATATCACTAGCCGTGCGATGCGTTTAACGACACCTTCATCGCAGGGATACAGACTCGCGCTTTCGTTGCGTCTCTATAACTGTAACCGGAGGGCAGCTACATAGCGTCTCTTTGAACTCTGGGAAGCGTAGGGCAGACAGAGCATTCTTACTCGGAATATACTTAGCTGAGCTTAATGTTGAAATTCCAATTGATTTATGGAATATACGATCAACGCAGAGACGTATATGCCTTCAAATCCGCGTCTCCAATGTCGCCATTTGTCAACAGAGACCCGATTTTAGCGGTGTCACGTGCTACATAGCTCGTTCGATTTTCCGATCGGAGCTCCAGGCAGGTGCCATCTGAACAGCCGTCCGTCTGTCGGTCTGTCTTTCTGTCTGTCTGTCTGTCCGTCTTTCTGTCTGTCCGTCTGTCTGTCTGTCCGTCTGTCTGTCCATTCGTCCGTCGTTCGTGCATCCGTCTCTGTCTTTGCGTCCTTGTAGGCCTACACGTCCACCCGTAGGCCTACGGCCACGCCTGGCTGAACTCCATAGTTAACGCAGAAGGGAGATTTTAGGACCGAAAACAATGCTATAGATTGAAAGGTCAAAGCCAATATAATACATTCATACATTTCGGTGAATTCATTCATTTGTTACTTCGTTGCTTCGTTCATTCGATCGTTAATTAATTAATTAATTCTTTCATTCACTCGTCCGTTCATTCCGTCATTTATTTAGCTCCTTTATACATAGGCGCCGACTCCTTGGTAGCCTTGGGTGCGAGTGCACCCAGAGAGAAAGTTCAGTGGGTGCGTCGCACCCAGAAGAATTCATATTTTTTACACCTAAGCAGTAATCTCACGAGTACAACACAACTACCCAACATTGCATGAGCTCACAGTCACATCTCGTACATAAATAAATTATTTATTTATTTACTTATTTATTTATTATTTACAATAATATTTAAATAATAACACTGCAACGTCCGAACGTGACCGATTTCCAATACTTTTTCTAACCTCGTAACCCTTGACAAGAAAACAATTTTCTTTATCCTGAAATCCGCTGAAACTCACCTATACCTATAAGGGGAGGGTAAGTGGTAGGAAAAGGGAGAGCCCATGCACCCAGAGACAAAAGCAAAATGCCTCTGTATAATACACCATACATCAATCAATCGATGGCACTTAACTCAAGGACTCTACATGTAGCGCAGTCATCATCTGCACAAGTCGAGCAAATGCCATATATAAGTTATATATAAGTATTTATGTGAATGCGCACGTATATGTAAGCATATATACACAGACTCCCATACGTATTACACACATATCAATATACATGCAAGCATACATACAGGCCCATACACATAGGCCTACATAGACATACATGCGCATGTACATGTATACAAACATACATAAATAAGCACACATACACGCTTACACACATGCAAACATACAGCTATATAGATTGACATAGGTTGGAGGACACGTCTCGACCGAGGTCCCTCTATCTTTAGAAGCACATATGTATATATATGCATATATATATATATCCAGTCTATATATATATATCAGGAGAAAGCCTAATAATAGAGAAGACACGGATATGGGCAAATTACGCACGGTCGCAGTGCAGATCCTCCATACTTGTCGGAGCAGACGATGTCTACAATTACGTCGGATCCTCTTCCCCCTCGTCGTCGTCCTCCTCCTCTCAAAGTATAAGCTGTCCTCCGTGAATTCGTCCTCGGGCGATCGGTCGCCGTTCCCTCCCTGCAGTTCTGCCTGGATCCGCCCTCGAATGCATTAAGCGCCCGACGAACGTGTAATTAAACAACAAGAGAGAGACGGTGAACGACGTCGACGACGATGCAGGGAATTTCTCAACTTCGACGAAGACGGCGACGGCTAGATGGCGCTAAGACATCGTGTTTCTAAAAATACCTTGGCTATATATAGTATATATATATTATATATGCATGTACCTATATATTATATATATATATATATATATATGCATGAGTATGTTCCTTCGGAGATGTAATCTACTTCAAGTTCTCTGTCCTCAGGCAGGTTCAAATGTCCAGCCCCCCGCGACGGTGGACTTCTTCCTGTTCAGTTTCTTGTATACCCATCCGTCACCATCCAGTCTAGCAGCATCTGGCGAGGTCTTCCTCTTGTTCTCTTGCTATCCGTTCTTCCTTCTGTATGATAGTTTTCAGGAGAGTGCATCCTCTTAGTATGTAACCAATCCATTTCCTCCATCTCGCTCTTATTACTGCCATCACTGGTCATTTCTCTCCCACATTTTGTCGTACGTACCTCTTCGTTTCTTTTACGTTCAGTCTAACGAACTCCTGCTATAACCACATCTCAAACGCCTCTAATCGTAATCTCCAAACTTCTAAAGCGCCATTCGAAGACCAAGCGCGGGGCACCAGCCTATACAAGAGCGCTACGTCAAATCAGAGGGTGTTTCCAGAGAGTAATCCAAGAGAAGTCCGAGTTCAGATTCCAGAAGGTCAAATCAAATCAGACGGGGTTTTCCATAGAGAAGTCCAAAAGAGGCCCTAGTCCGGTTTCCAGAACGCTTCTGTAATCCTCCTTGCTGATAGTCCATGTTTCAAAGCCATACAATACCACACTGCATACAATTGTTTAAACCATTCTTTTCTTTAGGTTGTTCTCATCTCACCAGTTCTTATCTCATAAGCTGTGTTCTTTTCACAAAAGCGTCGTTACCAATTGTTATCCTTTTTATTTCAGTATAGCATTTAGCATCGCTTATAAGCACACTCCCGGGACTCCCCTCACCCCAAGTAGCAGAAACTTCTGACTTGTTCTGTCTTCTCATAATTAATGATTATTGGTGCAGTTGTTTCTTCCTTCTTGCTTATCTTCATTCAGAGATTATCTCTATCTATCTATCTATCTATCTATCTATCTATCTATCTATCTATCTATCTATCTATCTATCTATCTATCAATCTATCTATCTATCTATCTATCTATCTATCTATCTATCTATCTATCTATCTATCTATCTATCTATCTATCTATCTATCTATCTATCTATCTATCATCTATCTATCTATCTATCTATCTATCTATCTATCTATCTATCTATCTATCTATCTATCTATCTATCTATAATGAACTTCTATAGCGCCCCTTCAAGAAATCTTCTCAGTGGCGCTCCCGACCCAGGCGTGGTCAAAAAGAAAGGTCTTAAGAAGGCCATAGAAAGTACCTGAGAGGTCTCTAGAGAGAGAGCCAAGGGAGAGAGGGAGGTCATTCCAAGTGGTAGGACCCACCACGAAGAATGCCCTACGCTGCGCCATAGCAGTACGAGGCTACGAGCATAGGGGACAACAAAATCACCCTGGGAGGCCGAGCGCAGGGCACGGCGCCCCGCACAAGCAGAAGTTAAAGCAAAGAGCTTGCAGAGGTAGGCTCACAGAGGTAGGCCGGGCCCACCCTAGGACACACCCTTGATCGGGCAAAGGTTGAACAGGTCAAACACATAATGATGTCTGCACAATCCACATATGGATGCACT
>OY744612.1:35808881-35816381 GCA_963556255.1 Allolobophora icterica | reverse complement strand
GGGACCTCATCCTCGGGGGTCTATTTCCGGTCCATAAGAAGGGCCCCGTCGCCTGCGGAGAGATCCAGCCGGATCGCGGCGTCCAACGCGTCGAAGCAATGCTATTTACGATCGATCACATCAACCGCAACAAAGACATTCTTCCAGACGTCACCCTCGGCGCATACATCCTGGACACGTGCTCCCGCGAGACCTACGCCCTCGACCAGGCCCTCGAATACGTCAGGGCGTCGCTGAACCTCTTCGACGTCTACCAGTTTCGCTGTGAAAACGGTTCGCTACCGACCATCGTTAACCCTCCGGAGAACGTGGTAGGAGTGGTCGGCGGATCGTACAGCAGCGTCTCCATCCAGGTCGCCAATCTTCTGCGCCTCTTCAAGATCCCGCAGGTCAGCTACGCGTCTACAAGCGTCGCCCTAAGCGACAAGACGCGCTTCGAATTTTTCGCCCGCACCGTACCACCGGACAATTTTCAGGCGAAGGCGATGGCCGACATCGCGCTTCACTTCAACTGGACCTACGTCAACACGGTCGCCTCAGAGGGAGACTACGGTGAAATGGGCATCGACTCGTTCCGCATGGAAGCCCGCGCACGCAACATCTGCATAGCCGTGTCGGAGAAGGTGTCGCAGAACGCAGATGATGAGAGATACGATGAGGTCATTCGACGCCTGCTGACCAAGACCACGGCCAGGGTCGTCGTCCTCTTCCTACGGGTCGAGGACGCCAGGGACATCCTGCTGGCCGCCCGAAGACAGAACGTAAGCGGACACTTCGTGTGGGTGGCCAGTGACGGGTGGGGTAAGGAAGACATGCCGGTGAGGGGCAATGACTATGCGGCGCAGGGGGCGCTGACGATCGAACTCCAGTCGTCACATATTCCAGAGTTCGACGTCTACTTCCGGGGGCTTCATCCGCTGCACAACGTGAGAAACATGTGGTTCAAAGAATACTGGGAACACGTGCACGACTGCGTCTTCGACGAGCCTCAGTCGAGTCCAGATCCTCACAGGGGCCGAAACGGAACCAGATCCAGTCCATCGTCGTATTCTGCAACCAAGAGGTTCTGCAGCGGCACGGAGACACTGACGTCGAGACACTACACCCAGGAGAGCAAGATGCAGTTCGTCTTCGACGCCGTCTACGCCCTGGCACACGCTCTCGACCACATGATCAACGCCGCCTGCGGTCGAACGAGAGGAAAGAGGTCGAGGCTCAAGTGCATCCGGGCGATGAAGATTGACGGAGAGGATCTCTACAAGAACTACCTTCTCAATCTCACTTTCGACGGTAACCAATGACGACTCTAATCCAGTCTGATCTGATCTAATCATGTCTAAATTAATTCTATAGCGCTGTTATCCTAATTCACAAAGCATATCGATGGTTGTTGTTTCCGGTTAAACCGCATAGCCAGAAATCGCAATTCTAAAAGCTTGTTGTAAGCTTAAACCTAAAGGGTCAAAAGAAAAATGAGATATTGACGCCAGTTGATCTCTCCTAAGTTATACCCGATATGAAGACCGAATAAAATCTACTCATGCTACAGAACATACATAGATCAGGACCACAAAAGTCGGAAGCATCGATAAAGACAACATAAAGTCTTTCGGTACAAGTAGCTGATTCGCTGAACACTGTCAGACTGAATTGATATAGCAGAATGCAGAGTAACACAGACAGACACACAGACACAGAGACAGACAGATACACTCACAGACAGACAGACATAAATATGCAGTTAGATTAGGTTAAGACAAAGAGACAAATAATCAGATTTTATTCAGTTTAGTCTAGGAACTTCTATAGCGCCACTCTAATAATGAAGAAGTCATCAACCGATTGTTTCTCTTAAAGTTGAGATGCGCGCCAAAATCCTTAGTCCGGTCGCAAACCAAAAGGCAATGCCAAAAGTTAAAACAGACAGCCAACGGGACAACTGCAATCTGGAGGAGGTGAGTCTGTGATTGTGATGCAGAGTTACTGCTGTAGAGGACAGAACGTGTTCCGAAAGGCAGCTCTAGAATCTGGGTCCAACAATGGAAAAGCGAGACTTTCATGACATACCTTGATTTTATCTCTTCTTATCTTTTCGTCGCTCAAATCCTAGCACCATCAATCATCAACCTCTAATGGACATCGATCTCTGGACAAACCCTCTGATAAGAGGCAGCGCTCGTGAATAAGCTGGTGCCCTGCTCTTAGCCTTAGAGTAGCGCTTTAGAAATTTGGTATTTACGATTACGATTACGAACCGTGGCCATCTGCCTTTCTACCCACCTGCCCTCTCTTTTCTTACCTGAAACCTTACCTGCGTCACCGATTCGTTCAAACTGAGAACCCGTGAATAAACTAATTCCCGCAATATCAATTTAATGGGTGGTGAAAAATTCGGAGTCTACAGAATACAGTTTGACATATCGTCAGCGTCCACAGCTTTTCACCCGGGGGTAGGAACGTGCAAGAGAGAAACATGTCGGAAGAAGCACCCCCGAGCAACAGACGGATTAGCTAATCTCGGGATGACGGTATCAAGTGCATAAAGGGGGCTCCAGAGGAAACTATCGTTTGCACTGCGTTGACATTTGTCAGGAGCTGATGAGAAAATTATAATAGGCCTAACTATTGATTTCCTCTATCCCATTTTTGTTCAATTTTGCAGCTTCGTTTTTATTTGTCTTACACTTTTTTATGTTTGATGCTAGAATAATATCAGGTCGATTTTTCATTATTTTATATCTGTCAGAAATTCCATATGATTTTGCGATTTTGTCAATAAATTCCGATGCAAGTGAACAATCTGAACAATATGTAGGGCCTTTGTATCAGAACACTTGTATAGGCCTAGTGCTATTTAAGTAACTCACAAGGTCCATACAAGATGTTTCATGGCTTTGGTTTTTTTGGGTCAAGCAGCAGCCTTTAGGTCATTTGCATATTTCATCAGGTCATGAGTCGGTCTTCACGATTGTTCTCCGATATTTCAAGATATCTATGGACTCTTCAGTTCCTTCATTAGTTTTTCTGTACAGCTGCCAAGCGTTGTGTACACTGGTCTCGATAGAGAACACACGAACTGGCCATCGCCATTTCTTTGATCGCAAGCCAACTCTGTAGTTGCCAATGCTCTGGACAATACGATCTACACCTCAAATGAACATGTTACCGGTATATATATTACAACTACATCCGGTATCTGAATAGATGTCTTATCTTCTCCGCTGACACCCAACGCATACTTGGTACCATGGGATTTTCGATGTGGTCGTTGCTGATGACGTGGCATCAGATGATCATCATTCCATGTCTACAACAACAATAAAACTCGAATTTGCATCAGGCTTATTACAGTCAGTGAACCCAGTAGCTTACTCGCGTTACTGGACAGCTTTCCAACCTTATTGGCATGACGGTGCCTGTGTAACCCCATAGCCCTAGGAACGCAGTCAACAAGCAAGGTTCAATGAGGTGAAGCGTGAACCGTGAAGCGTGAACGGCGAAGCGTGAACCGTGAAGCGATCACCAAAGAGCTAGAAGGAAGCAGGAAATTCATCCATCAAATCCAGAACGAGGCTGGCAAAAAAAGACTCAAAACCTTTCAAGGCTGTCGTCTGTTGGTCAGATTTATTAACTTTCCACCAGTGTGTCTTCATCGAAACTTTCCTCCTCGTTCCGTTCTGCATATGATGGAGGGTCGACGAAAATGTTCGCACTGTCAAAATGACCATCTCCCTCTAAATGATCAAGGACTCCCACTTTCTGCATGATGCAAAATAAAACAGTGTTCTGCATGCGAAAAATTACCTAAACTCAACTAAATTACATTGGGCTCAGCCACGCCTGGCCCGCCCCGCGCTGTCCTACCCTACCTTATTCTACTTATACTTTTCGATTCTATTGGATTCTATTATAATTAATCTAATTTAATCTGCTCTAATCCACTCTACTGTATTCTACTCTATTCTTTCGACTCAACTCTATCTAATTATATTCTAGTCTATTTTAATTTGCTCTAGTCGATTCTAACTTACCCTGTTATGCTCTACACTACTTTAATCTGCTGTATTATATTCTACTTTACTTTAATATGCTCTAACACACTCTATTCTACTCTAACCTACTTTAATCTGCTGGTTCTGCTCTATTCTACTCTACTGAGCGCTGATCTACTTTAACCTTCTGTACTCTACAGTCTACAGTGTAGAGTCTACACTGTAATAGGCATTTTCGTGTTTTGTTCTATTATTCTGCTCTTGACTGTACTTTTCTGTTCAATTCTATCGCATAACAGACGTACAACTGGCGTCCTTAATTGTAGCAGTATGGCCGCGTTACGGTGCCATAAAAATTGTTATTGTTGTTGTTGTTATTATTATTATTATTATTATTATTATTATTATTATTATTATTATTATTATTATTATTATTATTTTGCCCCAAGGTACATAATTATGATCCCTCTAGGACTTAGATATTAATTTGTTGATATGTTATTTCCAGGAAATCAGGCCTCGTCCTGCGCTATGTCATTGAATATGCCACGGAATGCGATGGCATTGTACTCTACTATTGTTATTATTATTTATTATTATTATTATTATTATTATTATTATTATTATTATTATTATTATTATTATTATTATTATTATTATTTACTGGCTGAGGTCATTTGAAGTTGAAAGCACGAAGTGTTGCCACAGAGACAGTGAAATTGCATTCACGAATCATCCCTTTTGATTGGAATATCTTTTTAAATCTGCTGGAAGTGCTGGAGGAAAGTTCCAGACGTGCACATAAGCCATTAACCCTTTAACGACGAGAGTGTACGAAACGCGGGTGGGAAACCAATGCAGCTCGTAGTTAAAGTGTTAAAGTCTTTCATAGAACAGTGGCTACCATTAAGTGGAAGGCTAAAGATGGCGTCACGAAGATACTGACGTGGATGGAAGCTTCTTGATCAAAGCTCGTCTCAGAGAGCATTTGTCACGGCTGAGGTGAGGCGGTCCATCCGGTCAGCAGAAGACAGATGGCGCTTTAGCAGTCTCTTGAAGGGGAATGATTGATGGGCGGATGCGAGTCGAGCTGAATTAAACACTGTTAAAAAGAAATCTATCGCCTTCCGAAAAAGTCAAACCATTCGAATGAGGCGAAAACTAGAGAAGAATTCGTCGAAGATCGGACGATTTCTCGTTACTTGTCTGTAAAATGTAAATGCAGTAACTTGTCTCGTATCGCCCTTTACATGTGTAAAGTTACAATAACAATAGTGTAAAGAAGGAGCATGCATGGACGCGACATGCCACGACTGCACTTAGGCAGCATTTGTCACGGTTGAGGCGTTTACAATTTTAGCTGTTCCTACCATTAGCCTGTTGAACTTGTGTTTAGCAGTGAAGGAATTTTTATACGTCCTCATGATCGTGTCAGCTTACCGAACAAAACTTTATTTAATTTAGTGTTTTTAATGTGTAATTTGGGTAAATTACATTCAAAATTCTTTCTGCGTAAATAGTTCTGTTATTTTTTTCTATGCCACTGAATTGCGTGTTTCAGTGTATTTTAATGTGGATGGACTTGGACTCGGACTTGGCTTAGGTGGACTCGACTACATCACTGCCAGCACAACCCGTTAACCATGGAACACAATTAGGGTATTTTTCATTAAGGAATATATATGTAGGGGCCAAATGGGCACTTAGTCTGACTCGACTTGCATGTATCTTTGATCTTTGTAATTAAAGCTCGTGCACTTCCTATCTCAGAAGACTGCAATAATGCTTAATTAATTAATTAGCAGAAGAGGAACTATTTGGAATGGCATGCTTTTATGGTTTAGACGTCATTGCCCGCTGACGACACCTATCGTCAGTCTTTGTCAACTGGCTCAGAGCGTTTAACCAGTCAGCCAAGTCATGAATAACATTACGACGATGATAGACACCTGCTGCATTTGTGATAATGTAAAACTCAGTGAACAGACGGACGCTGAGTGTCACCATTAATTTTATAGAGACTTTCAAACTTTAGTGATCACACCATTATGCCACAGGTCCCCTCCCATTAGGTTAACTTAACCCGAGTGACAAGGTAACCGGTTGGTTAAGCGCTCGACTTGCATGTAGCGTCAAGTTTTCGGGTTCGAACCTCCGCAGTACCCTGAGCAAGTCCTTAACGCACAATCGTACCGTAATTTACAGATTTCTACAGTGCCCAAACAGCCAGGTCGCAGAAACCAGCTTATTCAGAGACGCTTAGTTAAAGCAAACTCGATAGGCAGGGGGTAAAAATCGGTTCCAGGTCGAGATCTAATGGGTCAGGCAGGCAGACATGTCAGACGGCCAAGTTGGGTGGTTTTTAGAGTGGAAGCGGAGATAGAGGTAAGAGGAAGAAGATGGCTCAGATATGATCTGTGAAAGAGCAGTGTTTACAGTTTTTGAGTGAAAGACCTGTGGAGAGAGAGCAAGAGATTAGAGGTCTTGGTGAGTTCGTAGGATCGATGATATTTGGCGCTATTCTCTCGGGAGTTTGTTCCAGAGAGGCGGAACAACTATGGCTATGGAGCGATTTGCAAATTTTAGTGATGAGCTGACCAAAGAGCGGAGAAGTGTTAGGGTGGAAGAGGAGCGGGTTGAGCGAAGTGGTTGGATTGTGAATAGCTTGCGAAAATAAGAGGGGTGGGATGATTGAAGTGTGTTGTAGACGGTTGATAGGAATTTATATTCTATTCGCTAAGGTATTTTAAGCCAGTGGAGTGATTTCAGGGCAGGAGTGATGTGATGGTGTTTGGGAGTTTTAGCAACGGCTCGAGCGAGAGCATCCTGGATAGCTTAATTGAAGGCGATTTATTTGGGTGGTGGCTCTTTTCAGAAAGAGCAAGTTGCAATAGTCAAGTTTAGCATGGACTATGTATGTAGCGACAGTAGACGCAGTTTCGAAGTCGAGCATAGAACAGACTCTGCGATGTCATGAGTTGGTCAAGATCGCGGATATGCATGAAACATGAGTGGGAAAGACGAATGATATGTTCGGAGAAGCTATGCTTTTGGTGGAAAATTACACCTTAGGGTGCGACAGGAGAATTGTCAGTGAATGTGTGGTTGGATGCAGACTGCAGATTATACGCGGAGGAGAAGAAAGGTATCTCGAATCTTATTGAGCTGGTCACGAAGGCCTATAGTATAAATTCAGATTTATAGGGATTGAGGAAAAGGGAATTTTATGTCATCCAGGAGATTTAGGCAAGCACGTTAAGAAAATGATCTGTTGAGTCGGAGAAGCTGTTTGGAGAGAACGAGATGAGATACATTGGACACTATAGCACAAAATTTATGGGTGTGCTGGCCAAAGTCAAAGAGATTGTCGTGTCTATGCATCTTCGACGCTGTCTTATTTCCATTGAATGTAGATTCGGGGCGAAATTATTAGCAAGAGACAACTCGATTCTGATACCTGGACACATTTTCGACAAGTGGGATCGATTTTCACGTTTGAATTACCAAA
>OY744612.1:35704427-35806181 GCA_963556255.1 Allolobophora icterica | reverse complement strand
TGTGTTTTGCTTGGTTATATTGATCGCTTTATGAATCAAACTGATTTTTTCTAGGCCTACTGCGAGAATTGTTTACCATTTTAAGAACCTCTAAACGGCCATGGAAATTAAGCTTAAGGCAACACATGGACGAATTGCTGTATCAGCTTACAGCGTGCTTTTCTACATTAAATCCTTCAAACTTTTTGACCGGATTGTTACGTGTACTTGCATCTCTCTCTCTCTCTCTCTCTCTCTCTCTCTCTCTCTCTCTCTCTCTCTCTCTCTCTCTCTCTCTCTCTCTCTCTCTCTCTCTCTCTCTCTCTCTCTCTCTCTCTCTCTCTCTCTCTCTCTCTCTCTCTATATATATATATATATATATATATGTATATATACACACACATATATATATATTTATATATATATATATATTATATAATCTATTCTAATCACTGATTTCCACGGCGCCGTTATCTCAATGCACAAAGCATATGTCGATGGTCGCACTGAGGTAATAATGTACGTACGTACGTGTGCATGAGTGAGTATACATGTAGGGCCTATCATACATAGGCCTATGTAGGATATGATGTATTCCAGGGGTGGGCAACATACGGCCCGCGGGCCGGATCCGGCCCCCGGGAACTTTTCAACCGGCCCTTGACATGTCTTCAATATTAGCATTGTACGACACTTTTATCCGGCCCTACATGAATGTCTGGATCTCTGTACGTAGGCTTACATTAAAACATCTGTTTCTTATTTATTAAGAATCCGGCCTATAGTCTAGTCAACTAGTTCACTACTCATTCATCAATGTAATTACTTTCTGCATGAAACAATACCACAGAGTTGGTAGGTTCGGAACTTTGGAAGCCATCTTCAATTAGATTTCATGCCCTGAAAATGGTTGCACTGTTTCCAAGCACCTATATATTTGTGAACAGTTCTTCTCAAATATGGAACTAACAAAATGCAGAAGCAGATGCAGACTAACAAATGACAATTAATCTTTCCAATGAAATTTGAATTGCCACTTCGAACATTAAAGCAACCATACTGGATAAATTGTGTCGTGAGAAGAAGTGTCAGATTTCACATTAATCATTAAATATTGCACACAAAGCAAATGGATGCATTGTACACTAACAAGTTTATGTATTTTTTAAACTGAAGAAACATAACATATAGTATTTTATTGTCCTACATTAGGACGTAGGTAATTAGGATTATTATGTTTTCGTCATAAAAATTATCTTCATTTAGTTTGACATAAATTAAACCGTAACGGTTATATCGCAATAGTTATAGGCTAGTTTGAATAAAATTAATATTGTCTTATTTTCTTGGGCAAATAAATCTGCAAAAATTAGCCCGCGATTGGCATGCGGGCCTTGAGCTGCCCCTAAAATCTTAGGACGCCCTCTGTTAAAAGAAGTTGCCCATGCCTGATGTATTCCATAAACGTTCCCACGGTAACAAAATCAGTAAATATCTTAATGTTTTGCAGGCATGAGTTGGAGATGGCAGCAATTCGAATGAAGCACCGTTTTCAGTGGATGGAGCTGGAAAAGTGGTTGACGCTGAAGTTAGGCGACCAGTGGAGGAAGTTCATCACCATTCCAGCACTTTCTGCGCCATCAGAAAGCGTCTCCACCAGTCCATGGCGATACCCGGCTTCGGCCGAAGTCCGCTCGAACGAAGGAACGGACAAGACGGGACAGCGTGATGAACCGTTCTCCGTCCAGAACCCTTTCGATCCCCTTCAGACCATAAAGGAGGGTCAGTTCGACGAAGACCAGCTGGACTCAAATGCAACCAGGATATGCCAGCAGACAACAGCAACAACGATGCAACAGAACAATCGTCTGGTCTGTGACGCTGCGAAATCCACGGCGGTCGGCGTGACCGATCATGCGGGACGCAGATGTTCCAGCGACGCCTGCGTCGACACGCCTCAACGACCACGGGCGATTTCGCTGTCCAACGTGCTTCTCGTCGGAGACAAGGTTACGACCGGGGATATGGCTGAGTCACGTATCTGCCAGAACATCGCCAGCTCACTCGCCAGGCGCCAATCCAGTGTCGCAATCATGAACCCCAACTCTTCGCGTCTCCACCGACACACCAATTCAAAAGAGGTCGCTCCCACCAGACCCGACGCATCTATCCCCGCAAGACCCGATTCATCTGCTTCAGCCAGACCCGATCCCTCTGCTCCCATCAGACCAGAACCCTCCTCATCTGCCGGCAGCAGACCCTCCACTCCCCAGGGCGACTACCGCCAACTGCTTCTTCTTGCACAGATGCTGCAGAACCAGACTTACAATTCCCGCATGGCGCAGCAGTTTCTCCTTCCGAACGTTCTTCCGACGTTTCCCGCCGTGCCTTTCCCGACAACGAACTTCGCAGCCTCGTATGGGTGTGATCCAGCCTCGTTGATGGCTCTGAACAGCGGAATTCTAGCGATGGAGATGGGAACCGAGAATGGCATCGACCTGAATGGCTTTCGACCGACGCAAGCCCTTCATGTCGAAGTCCAGCCTCAGTGGACTAACGGACACCAAAGTGCCTCGAAAAACTCCTCCATGCAGGCGACCGGTGAAGAGACCTCGAGAGGCTTACCAGTTGGCTATGCCCAACCGCTGAACGGATATCAAGGGTTGCCGCAGGATCTTCAAGGAATTGGACAAACTGGTCAAACGCTGCAGGGTTATCCGTTCCCCGGTCTCCTTCCACCGCATCTAGCGCAGTGTCAACTGCCCTCGATAGTCCAGAACCCCTGGCTGCTGAGAACGGGAGGGACCATGGGAGACGGTCCAATGACTTTCGTTACGCCTTCAAGCGGTTCGCTAGGTTTTCCATACCCAATGATGGCTCCCAATCCAGCATTATATTCTCTGCTGAAGGACTATGGTGAACTTAAGTAGAGCTATAGTTCAGGAACTGTGTTTTTCGTTACTATAGGCACACGATAAACGAACCAGTATAAGATGCATATAAAATATATAGGCTATCTATTCAGATATATACATGCATATATAAATTTATATGTATGAATTATGCTGTAGCTGAGGTTTTAGGGGTGCTTGATAGTACTAAACTTATAGGATGTGTTCAAGTGAATATGGTAGGGGGTTTGGGGCGAAATTTATGAGGGTAATGAACCACGAACCGCCCGGTGGAGGGAGGGAGGGATCGATTGGAGCAACATGCTTCAGGCATGACGTCGCATCTCTGATGCACCGTGCTCCTGTGATACGGATGTAGAGTAAGTCAACAGACCGATGATATTCCTGCAGATTAGGCCTACGTATACGTCTTGGGCGTAGTGGAAGGCCTTCGATGAAAGAGACATTGCCTTGGACAAGAACTTCGATCGTATACACAAGAACTGCTATAGGCTTAGCCTGCTGCTTATTCGTGCTATGCTAGGTGACGATCGGATTTTGCATGTGCTTCATCAACTGCCAATCAACTCGGCAACCACTTTGCTCGCTAGTTCATGGACTTTTGTATAGGATCCGAGTTTCCTAGAATATGCGTTAACGACGCTCTAGTATAGGCCTAGAGCTGCAATTTGTTGCAATTGTGTATGCTTATATATCTTAATTAGGCATTTTAGATTAACGAGCATCTAATATGCAGAGACAGTTTCGCTATTAAATTCTAACGACAGGTAACGTCTCTCTTTCTCTAAGCAAAGATCGTTGCTCAGTTACTGTACAGAACCCAATTCGACTGCAAGATAAACACAACTAAAACGAGATTCAGATGCGCCTAGAAGAGGCAATCAACGGTGTCGCCGAAGTGTCAGATTGGGCAATGCCAAACCAAAACAACCAAACTTAGTACTGTTTTTAGGAGAACAGACAGACAGACAGACAGACAGACAGACAGACAGACAGACAGACAGACAGACAGACAGACAGACAGACAGACAGACAGACAGACAGACAGACAGACAGACAGAGCGACAGACAGACAGACAGACAGACAGACAGAGCGACAGACAGACAGACAGACAGACAGACAGACAGACAGACAGACAGACAGAGCGACAGACAGACAGACAGACAGACAGACAGACAGACAGACAGAGCGACAGACAGAGCGACAGACAGACAGACAGAGCGACAGACAGACAGACAGACAGACAGACAGACAGACAGACAGACAGACAGACAGACAGACAGACAGACAGAGCGACAGACAGACAGAGCGACAGACAGACAGAGCGACAGACAGACAGACAGACAGACAGACAGACAGAGCGACAGACAGACAGACAGACAGACAGACAGAGCGACAGACAGACAGACAGACAGACAGACAGACAGACAGACAGAGCGACAGACAGAGCGACAGACAGACAGACAGAGCGACAGACAGACAGACAGACAGACAGACAGAGCGACAGACAGAGCGACAGGCTGAGCGACAGGCTGAGCGACAGACTGAGCGACAGACTGAGCGACAGACTGAGCGACAGAGTGACAGAGCGACAGACAGGCAGAGCGACAGACAGGCAGAGCGACAGACAGAGCGACAGACTTACAGAGCGACAGACAGACAGACAGCGACAGACAGACAGACAGAGCGGTAGACAGAGCGGCAGACAGACAGAGCGACAGACAGAGCGACAGACAGAGCGACAGAAAGAGCGACAGAAAGAGCGACAGAAAGAGCGAGAGGGATAGGGAGCAGCGTAAATGACCGAGGAAGAACACAGATAAAATTTTTCTACGTTCGTTTCCTTGCTGGGTTTACCCTCCTATTTAGCCCATACATAGGGCTATAGAGTGTGCGGACGATTATAGCGAAGGCCCTGCAGTGTACGAATTACAGCCTTTTCCAAACCTTGGGCCTTAATTGTCAACAAGATGTAGGGCCACTATTTCGATCGCTGAAAAACATCCGCTTTATGTGAATATATTTGTAAAGAATCGAGTTTATATATGTATATATACATATATAGGTTAATTGGGACAGAACATACAAGCGATTTTGGTTGGACGATTTAATGTTTGCAAAGGCCGATCAAACATTAGGCCTATATAGGCCTATAGTGCGTCGATCGTACGTAACTATAATACAACCCTATATATATATATATATATATATATATATATATATATATATATATATATATATATATATATATATATATATATATATATATATATATATATAATCTATAAAAACCATACACAGAGCATTAGGCACCATACTTAGTCCCAATGATTATGTATGTAGCTTATAATATATATAGGAGCGATTAGTAGGCCGCTGATGCTCTTATTTAGCTAGCCGAGTTCAACGGAGGATGTAGGCCTTGCACGTAAACTGTGGGGCGGCGAACGGAATGTGTAAGGGAAGGGAGGATGGGTTGGAGAGCGGAAAGAGTTGTTATGGTAAAACGGATCTGTTTTCATCTGTTGGCCTCGCATTTACCACTGAGGTTACTGAGTGCGTAAAAATAACCAGACAGGATCGAAGAAAGAAGACAGAAGAGACTGATGGAAAAAGATGGAAAAGAATGATACGAACGCAGACAACCTATAATTATAGTGGCAAATGAAACCTATGGCTAAAATCACCAACAGTCCAACTTCTCAGCTTTCCACTGGCGACTGAAAACCGAACTCTTCAAGCTATCATACTCCCCTCCCCATTCTACTCTTGCGCCATCCCACGATCACCATCACCAACGATTTCCACAACAGCACCGTGCGGTCTCCTCAGTTGACCCTGGGACTAACATTGCAATGTTAGTCCCAGGTTGACCTCTCCCTGATTCTGACCTGGCACCAAAACGTACCAATCAAACTGGATACAGAGTCAGACTGAGATCATTTTGGGGGCCTTGTCATTTCAATCATGCAAGGAACCCAAAGCTTTCAGATTTTACTGAATTTTTTTGTATAGACGTTTAATAATTCCTTTCTGCCCTGGGTCCCATGCACAATGATTCTTAAGCAAAGACGAACTTGATCGCATTTACAGATTCATTCGTAGATCAATACGTGAAAGATTCCGTCCTGTTGGTATACTCTCTCCTTTGACTACTTTGCTAACCAAGCAGACGATCAGCTCTTTAAATCAATTGTACTTTACCCTAAACACGTTCTCCGACTTCTTGTCCCCCACGTCCAGACACTGGCCATAATCTTCGTCTCCGTCCACACTCCTTTGCCCTACCTCCTACGGACAACTTCTTACCTAGACTCATGTTTAAGGATATCTATTAATACATCACTTACACTTTTTCTCCTCTCATTAGTTACTCCTAATTTCATGCTTCCTGTTCATCCATTTTTACTATTAGGCCTATACTAGCTCCTAATTTTTCTTTAACCGATTATATTGAGAACTATTATCGCTATTATTTCAAATTAACATTTTAATCCTATTTTGTTTTTACTTATTGTATATCTTAACCTATTGTCAATAGTTGCATTCTGACAACTATCTATTTGAATAAAAGAATATACCTATACATGGCACACGGGGCACACTGACCAGTCCGCTACCGTCTGGCTATAGCGGACTTGATTGATATAGCGCCGGCTGACTAGACTGGTCATGGGGTCTGGGCTTATGGGTGGTCCACTAAATGTGGCTACCGGTGGAAGGGCTCTCCTTCCAAAAGGCATGAAGATAATCGAATCCACACATCTACAAGAGGCCTATATCTTCATAGCCGTCGAACTGGGAAAATTTACCACAAGATCTCTCACAAAATGATACGAAATTGGCGCCTTTGATTCGTCGAGTGGTGCTTTATAAATGCTCGATTACAATTACAATTAGACATCATCCCAAGATAGTCTTGATTGCTACACCTAGTTGCATCCACCACACACCAGGTGGCTTTGATTTCTTGTGGCCATCATCCTACGTTACGTATAAATCAAAACACAAGTTCTGTTTTACGGTTTATTAGTACACTGGTAAACTGTTACAGACATCATAGCATTACAGCAACAAACCAATACATCGTAATAGCATACTTTAGTAAACCAGTACATATATGTACACACACTGTAGTTCGGTATGCTGTACAAGTACACTAGCTGTAATAATATTACAGCAAATCATTACATTGTAGCACAAATGACAATACTGAACCGTGTAACAATGAGCAGCAAAACCCTTGAGTTAATTAGAAGAATCAATACCTGATCATCCCATACTTGTAAACTAGTACTCAATGCCGATTACCATCGTAATCGTAAACTCCAAATTTCTAAAGCACTACTCTAAAGCTAAGCACAGAGCACCAGCTTACTCACGAGTGCTGCGTCAAGTAAGAGGGGTTGTCCAGAAATGTCAACACCTCGAAATAGGTGTAAAATATACGAGAAGGTAATTACTTCAACTAACTAAATTACCAAATCTGGAAAATTAAGCTATAAAATAATTATCACCCTTTAAATGCAGAGTATAAAAAAATGTACCTTCTGCTGTTCTGATGACTCCTCTGCATTAAGAATAAACCATGTTTTCCGACAAACTTCACAAACTTCTACATATTATTACCTCTGCGAAGTAATCCTAAGAATAATAAATTGCCAGACTTTCTATTAAACCATTCACAAAACCAGTGATGATATTAATTTCGTTGCTATAGTGAGCAGTAATGGAAAAAAGTCAATTTCATTAAGCATGAGGCTACACCTAATAGTACCTGTAATTATCATGTCAGTCCTCTAATTATACAACACCAATCAACTGTTTAAGCTGGCTTGTAGATGAGCTCTACGCCCAAATCTTACAGCCTTCAGTGAGGTTTCAACCTCCCTTCGAGCAATCAAAAGTACTTAACTCATTTGAGAATTATCCCAAACAACCTTTTCCACCTCAAAACGGCAGTGAGCAACTCATTAATTAATACACTCAAACTGTGAGACATTGCCAGTAATTATACATTTAGGCTCAATCCACTTAGCACAATAAAAGATGGAGCTACATAATTGCAGAAATAACGATAACAATAATAATATTAAGCATAATAATAAAAACTGTTACCAACAAAACATCAGCAAAGGCTACCCATATCAGGACAAAATGACCCCGACTTTTATAATCGTGATGCATCATATATACCTCGGGGCTAAAATAATAATAATAATAATAACAGTAATAATAATACATAATAATAATAAAAATATTTCACAGCAACAGGATCAAAGCTGAGCAGGTCAGCAATGGACACCAAAAAATAAATAAGTTGAATCTTAGAAAACAGACTGCCTTCTTAATTCAAACAGTTCGTTCATACGTAAACTACTAATGTAAGTCTTTCGCTTTATAAACTGTAAATAAGACGAGGACAGTCATGCAATCGGAAGAATCGCTTTGTAGAAGACGTAAAAGACTTCTGCAACGACGGTTGCAGCAGAATATGAAAGACGTCAACTGTTGCAAAAGACAGAGAAAAACTCTGAACTTCAATATTGAACGCAGTTGTACGATTCACAACTGGAGACTTCTACAGCTCAGTTATCACAACACAAAAGGCATCGATCAATGGCTACTTCCAGAGGTTAAACCAGAGTCAGTGTTAGTATTCGATTAGAAAAGTCCGACACTTCATTGATCTGTATATACCAACTGTGGCAAACAGCAGCAATGCAATGCAGTACGTACAAGCAGCACAGTGTAATTCATGCGTAGTCATCATCTGCATTGCTCTGATTAATTATATATCATACTTTACAAATAGCTTAATTCACAGTTGTCTTCATCAGCATCATTGCTAACTATATATAACCTTTCTGTATGATCAGTAACAAATGCTTGGTTCAGAAATTTTACAGAAATAACCAAATATTCAAATTAATGTTTTCTCATCTTGTGTATGTATATATGTATATGTATATGTATATGTATATATATATATACATACATAAATTAAACCCTGGTTGACTAATTATATAGAAACACAGGGATTTTTTTAATCAATCTAATCCAATCATTAATGGCACTTATAAAATGAATTTTGTGAGCCAATCCAATTAATAATTTAATAAAAAAAAAAGAAAATCATCATCACTATTTAATAATTGCACCTAAATAGTCTGTACAATATTTGGATTATTTCACAGCAATTTCAGTAAACTCTGGCTAATAAATTATGCTGCGACCTAATGGGAATAATTTATGAAGCAATTAAATAAATTACTTATATATTTAATTAAATTACACTGTAGAATAGTTAGGTAATATTTGAAAACAGTCATAACAACAGCATGTCCAGAAGAAACTAATAACATCACTGAACCACATAAACAACCACTTACTTAACTGCCCTGGATTACACATTCACCAGGTAACATACATGTAAGGTAAGACAATTATTAATTATTTAATTATATGCCCCTTTCAATAACAACCCTCAGATTCACAGTCCTTGCCTTCAAAAATGTATACAGCCAAAGCACAAAAAAGGGTGTGAAGTATTAGAGGCTACATATTTGCGATCATCTCCACCTTTCATGCGAGGGTGTATATAATTATGTGTATTATATGTTCATTTATATCTAGGTGCACCGTGCACACGCATCTGATACAACACCTTTGAAGTACCTCGTAGAAGAATGCACGCCTTAACCCAGGTGGTGCTAAAGTTCAATAGGCAAAAGAAATTAATTTACAAGCCAAATAATGCTCACCTAACTGAAAAGTCATTAGTGGCGGCTCTCGCATACACGTAGTACCCAAGTAACAAAGTCCGTTCCGGAGATATCATCAGAGTTCTCGGTTCGTGCGCCATGGGGATAAGGAATGACGACAGCCAAATGAGGTCCGCATTCAAAACATTTATATAGCGCCTGTCAAAGATAATTACTCAGAGGCGCTCCCAGTCCAACCCCGGCGGAAATGAACCGTCTTCAAGTGCTTGTAGAAAGTGCTTGTATAATCCCTAGTTATAATACAACGCGCAGATGATCCAAAGGCATAGGCGTAATTTGTGGGGGGTACGATGGGCACCCGTACCCCCACTTTTTGGACTGGGGTACCTACCCCCCACTTTTTGAACAATGCCAATCAATATTTTATTATTGTGCCTTCCCAGAGATCGCAGTCTCAGCCTTGCTTCGTGTATGTAAGAAATTGGTACCCCCACTTTTTAGACCAAAGTTTCGCCTCTGTCCAAAGGGAGTCTGTTCCAACCACTGAAAAAACACGACGCTCAGCTACTAACAGATGGAAGACACGGCTTCCGGTTATCCCTTGGGCCAAGAAAGGTCAACAGGTAACGTGCAGAACACAGGTGTTTATCAGCAATTGCCGACCGATTAGTCTCAGAACTGTATACGATGGAAGTCGACCTCACTCCAAGTTCTTTCCTCACCTGTGCATCAGAGAATCCGAGATTCCAGGTGGCAGGCAGCCTAGGAATAATTAGTAACTTCAATCGCGGCGTTGTCTAATGCACTAGACCAGTGCTACTCAAACTGTGGTCCACGGCCCGTACCGGTCCGCGAGTGATTGGTTACCGGTCCGCAAGTGATTGGTTACCGGTCCGCAAGTGATTGGTTACCGGTCCGCAAGTGATTGGTTACCGGTCCGCAAGTGATTGGTTACCGGTCCGCAAGTGATTGGTTACCGGTCCGCAAGTGATTGGTTACCGGTCCGCAAGTGATTGGTTACCGGTCCGCAAGTGATTGGTTACCGGTCCGCAAGTGATTGGGTATACCGGTCCGCAAGTGATTGGTTACCGGTCCGCAAGTGATTGGTTACCGGCCGCGCAATGATTTCCGAAATGCTACAATTTTGATCATCCGCAAATAAAACATTCAATCCTATAGGCCTACAGTGTGAAACACACACAAAATAGATGACACAGCGTTCGTACATAATAAACAGTTTTAAACATGAAACAAAATCAAAATATAGTTGTAATAAATGGTTATAATATTTGAAATCTAAATTTTTGTAGGCCTATAACATGTCGTATACGAAGCTGATATTGAAAAGCACCTGTCTGATAAGGCTGATAAAACAATTACTGGTCCGCAGTTTCGGATAGTTTAAAAACACTGCTCTAGACTTCATGCGATGTTGCACCAAAACCGAGTCTTAGGTTAATATCCCTGCAGGAGAATACAAACGCTGTCCAACGGAAATCAGCTAAGGCGGGTCTCTACCAATTTGGCAATTCCTAATGGCGATCGCACTTAGATAATGTGCAATCAAGTATAGAAAACGCAAATGCTGCTACATTCTAATCTTGCCGTAATTTCGTGGTAGAGTTCGCTAGAGAGCGTTGGTGGAACCGAAACCTTTGAATATGAACAGGTCCCTAACTTTAGGTTGACCGTCCAGCGAGCTAACCAGACACTCCGAATCTATAATGACACCTGTTAACTTTCAACGCATCCTTGCATGATTACCAAATTAATCGGGTTGGTTCAATTATTCATAAGCAGTAATTAGGGCCTAATTAGTATCAGATATTGAAGAAAGCAAATTGCATAGGACTATGTAAATTGTTTTGCATTTGTTGACCTTTTCTCTGTCATACTTACGGACTGATCTTCTTGATATTGATCTGATTAGTGATTACTGCTTGGTTTTGGTGCGCCATCGTTTGATGTCTTGTTTATTAGACACCGGCGCGATACAAGATATAAACTACAATTACAATTCTACTCACTGAAGCACGAATAGCGCTGATGTCTATCTCATATAGGCCTATACATATATACATATAATATAAGCACTGATGTCTATCTCATATATATAAGCACTTATATATATATATATATGAGATATACATCAGTGCTTATATATATATTTGTATGTATATATGAGAGACATCGGTGCTTATTCATGCTTAAGTAAGTAGAATTGTAGTTGCAATTTATATCTTCTATCGCACCGGTGTCTAGTACACAAGACATCAAATGATAGCATTTATAAGGTCTAACTGCAGTTCGCAAAGGAAAAATGATAAATTTATGCCTTTACACTTAACAGCTCAGAAAAATTCCGCATAACTTGTGCTTTATTTAAAAGTAAAATTTTTCAGATAACGTTCCCTGGATAAATTAGCTTCGCAGTAAGGACCGGACGCTATTGCGCAGTTGACACAGCAGTTAATACAGGTTTTGTTAGCCATAGGCGTTTAATTTGTGAATACGAGTTGATCTCACGCAGGCTCCAGCGTGTATAGGCTGTCTATAAAAGTCATTGCTACTGTCACACTAATATTTAAAAATCTGTGGTCGAAACAGGTGTCTGTAGCTGCCGCCCATCCAAGTGCTTGATGCACTCATCCACCTTTATTCTACTGTAGTACGTGCGTACGTGCACGTACGTACACACGCACGTATGTGTATGTATGTGTTTGTTTGTGGGTATGTATGTATGTATGTATGTATGTATGTATGTATGTATGTATGTATGTATGTATGTATGTATGTATGTATGTATGCATGCATGTATGTATGTGTAGCGTGTGTGTATGTTTGTATGTATTTATGCATGTATCTATGAGCACTTTATTACGCACGAAGGCGTAGGCGTATGTATCAAGACAGTAAATAGCGCCTATTATAAGTACTTCTCACAAGTGTATTGTATACTATGCACTTGTTTTAATTAGTTTTATAGTCTGTACAAATCCTATGCAATACAGACCCATATATACAGAAGCAATGTTAGTTGAGCATAGGTTGGATATTTACCTTATAAGTGTATACATCACCGAAGATAATAAACGAGTTGCTCTCGCTAGTAACGATGCTATATAAAGTTGTCGTAATTACACAGTATACAAATTTCAAATAGAGACTGCTGATATATATTTCATTTAGATTTTAGACAGGCCTAACTAAATCAATCCGAATACAAAGATTTGTCTGCATTTTGAACTCTAAAGGGGCCTATAGGCCTAAATGGTATGCGTTGCTGTTGTTGTATGAATTAAAATTATCTGTGTTTTGCTTGGTTATATTGATCGCTTTATGAATCAAACTGATTTTTTCTAGGCCTACTGCGAGAATTGTTTACCATTTTAAGAACCTCTAAACGGCCATGGAAATTAAGCTTAAGGCAACACATGGACGAATTGCTGTATCAGCTTACAGCGTGCTTTTCTACATTAAATCCTTCAAACTTTTTGACCGGATTGTTACGTGTACTTGCATCTCTCTCTCTCTCTCTCTCTCTCTCTCTCTCTCTCTCTCTCTCTCTCTCTCTCTCTCTCTCTCTCTCTCTCTCTCTCTCTCTCTCTCTCTCTCTCTCTCTCTCTCTCTCTCTCTCTCTCTCTCTCTCTCTCTCTCTCTCTCTCTCTCTCTCTCTCTCTATATATATATATATATATATGTATATATACACACACATATATATATATTTATATATATATATATATTATATAATCTATTCTAATCACTGATTTCCACGGCGCCGTTATCTCAATGCACAAAGCATATGTCGATGGTCGCACTGAGGTAATAATGTACGTACGTACGTGTGCATGAGTGAGTATACATGTAGGGCCTATCATACATAGGCCTATGTAGGATATGATGTATTCCAGGGGTGGGCAACATACGGCCCGCGGGCCGGATCCGGCCCCCGGGAACTTTTCAACCGGCCCTTGACATGTCTTCAATATTAGCATTGTACGACACTTTTATCCGGCCCTACATGAATGTCTGGATCTCTGTACGTAGGCTTACATTAAAACATCTGTTTCTTATTTATTAAGAATCCGGCCTATAGTCTAGTCAACTAGTTCACTACTCATTCATCAATGTAATTACTTTCTGCATGAAACAATACCACAGAGTTGGTAGGTTCGGAACTTTGGAAGCCATCTTCAATTAGATTTCATGCCCTGAAAATGGTTGCACTGTTTCCAAGCACCTATATATTTGTGAACAGTTCTTCTCAAATATGGAACTAACAAAATGCAGAAGCAGATGCAGACTAACAAATGACAATTAATCTTTCCAATGAAATTTGAATTGCCACTTCGAACATTAAAGCAACCATACTGGATAAATTGTGTCGTGAGAAGAAGTGTCAGATTTCACATTAATCATTAAATATTGCACACAAAGCAAATGGATGCATTGTACACTAACAAGTTTATGTATTTTTTAAACTGAAGAAACATAACATATAGTATTTTATTGTCCTACATTAGGACGTAGGTAATTAGGATTATTATGTTTTCGTCATAAAAATTATCTTCATTTAGTTTGACATAAATTAAACCGTAACGGTTATATCGCAATAGTTATAGGCTAGTTTGAATAAAATTAATATTGTCTTATTTTCTTGGGCAAATAAATCTGCAAAAATTAGCCCGCGATTGGCATGCGGCCCTTGAGCTGCCCCTAAAATCTTAGGACGCCCTCTGTTAAAAGAAGTTGCCCATGCCTGATGTATTCCATAAACGTTCCCACGGTAACAAAATCAGTAAATATCTTAATGTTTTGCAGGCATGAGTTGGAGATGGCAGCAATTCGAATGAAGCACCGTTTTCAGTGGATGGAGCTGGAAAAGTGGTTGACGCTGAAGTTAGGCGACCAGTGGAGGAAGTTCATCACCATTCCAGCACTTTCTGCGCCATCAGAAAGCGTCTCCACCAGTCCATGGCGATACCCGGCTTCGGCCGAAGTCCGCTCGAACGAAGGAACGGACAAGACGGGACAGCGTGATGAACCGTTCTCCGTCCAGAACCCTTTCGATCCCCTTCAGACCATAAAGGAGGGTCAGTTCGACGAAGACCAGCTGGACTCAAATGCAACCAGGATATGCCAGCAGACAACAGCAACAACGATGCAACAGAACAATCGTCTGGTCTGTGACGCTGCGAAATCCACGGCGGTCGGCGTGACCGATCATGCGGGACGCAGATGTTCCAGCGACGCCTGCGTCGACACGCCTCAACGACCACGGGCGATTTCGCTGTCCAACGTGCTTCTCGTCGGAGACAAGGTTACGACCGGGGATATGGCTGAGTCACGTATCTGCCAGAACATCGCCAGCTCACTCGCCAGGCGCCAATCCAGTGTCGCAATCATGAACCCCAACTCTTCGCGTCTCCACCGACACACCAATTCAAAAGAGGTCGCTCCCACCAGACCCGACGCATCTATCCCCGCAAGACCCGATTCATCTGCTTCAGCCAGACCCGATCCCTCTGCTCCCATCAGACCAGAACCCTCCTCATCTGCCGGCAGCAGACCCTCCACTCCCCAGGGCGACTACCGCCAACTGCTTCTTCTTGCACAGATGCTGCAGAACCAGACTTACAATTCCCGCATGGCGCAGCAGTTTCTCCTTCCGAACGTTCTTCCGACGTTTCCCGCCGTGCCTTTCCCGACAACGAACTTCGCAGCCTCGTATGGGTGTGATCCAGCCTCGTTGATGGCTCTGAACAGCGGAATTCTAGCGATGGAGATGGGAACCGAGAATGGCATCGACCTGAATGGCTTTCGACCGACGCAAGCCCTTCATGTCGAAGTCCAGCCTCAGTGGACTAACGGACACCAAAGTGCCTCGAAAAACTCCTCCATGCAGGCGACCGGTGAAGAGACCTCGAGAGGCTTACCAGTTGGCTATGCCCAACCGCTGAACGGATATCAAGGGTTGCCGCAGGATCTTCAAGGAATTGGACAAACTGGTCAAACGCTGCAGGGTTATCCGTTCCCCGGTCTCCTTCCACCGCATCTAGCGCAGTGTCAACTGCCCTCGATAGTCCAGAACCCCTGGCTGCTGAGAACGGGAGGGACCATGGGAGACGGTCCAATGACTTTCGTTACGCCTTCAAGCGGTTCGCTAGGTTTTCCATACCCAATGATGGCTCCCAATCCAGCATTATATTCTCTGCTGAAGGACTATGGTGAACTTAAGTAGAGCTATAGTTCAGGAACTGTGTTTTTCGTTACTATAGGCACACGATAAACGAACCAGTATAAGATGCATATAAAATATATAGGCTATCTATTCAGATATATACATGCATATATAAATTTATATGTATGAATTATGCTGTAGCTGAGGTTTTAGGGGTGCTTGATAGTACTAAACTTATAGGATGTGTTCAAGTGAATATGGTAGGGGGTTTGGGGCGAAATTTATGAGGGTAATGAACCACGAACCGCCCGGTGGAGGGAGGGAGGGATCGATTGGAGCAACATGCTTCAGGCATGACGTCGCATCTCTGATGCACCGTGCTCCTGTGATACGGATGTAGAGTAAGTCAACAGACCGATGATATTCCTGCAGATTAGGCCTACGTATACGTCTTGGGCGTAGTGGAAGGCCTTCGATGAAAGAGACATTGCCTTGGACAAGAACTTCGATCGTATACACAAGAACTGCTATAGGCTTAGCCTGCTGCTTATTCGTGCTATGCTAGGTGACGATCGGATTTTGCATGTGCTTCATCAACTGCCAATCAACTCGGCAACCACTTTGCTCGCTAGTTCATGGACTTTTGTATAGGATCCGAGTTTCCTAGAATATGCGTTAACGACGCTCTAGTATAGGCCTAGAGCTGCAATTTGTTGCAATTGTGTATGCTTATATATCTTAATTAGGCATTTTAGATTAACGAGCATCTAATATGCAGAGACAGTTTCGCTATTAAATTCTAACGACAGGTAACGTCTCTCTTTCTCTAAGCAAAGATCGTTGCTCAGTTACTGTACAGAACCCAATTCGACTGCAAGATAAACACAACTAAAACGAGATTCAGATGCGCCTAGAAGAGGCAATCAACGGTGTCGCCGAAGTGTCAGATTGGGCAATGCCAAACCAAAACAACCAAACTTAGTACTGTTTTTAGGAGAACAGACAGACAGACAGACAGACAGACAGACAGACAGACAGACAGACAGACAGACAGACAGACAGACAGACAGACAGACAGACAGACAGACAGACAGACAGACAGAGCGACAGACAGACAGACAGACAGACAGACAGAGCGACAGACAGACAGACAGACAGACAGACAGACAGACAGACAGAGCGACAGACAGACAGACAGACAGACAGACAGACAGACAGACAGACAGAGCGACAGACAGAGCGACAGACAGACAGACAGAGCGACAGACAGACAGACAGACAGACAGACAGACAGACAGACAGACAGACAGACAGACAGACAGACAGAGCGACAGACAGACAGAGCGACAGACAGACAGAGCGACAGACAGACAGACAGACAGACAGACAGACAGAGCGACAGACAGACAGACAGACAGACAGACAGAGCGACAGACAGACAGACAGACAGACAGACAGACAGAGCGACAGACAGAGCGACAGACAGACAGAGCGACAGACAGACAGACAGACAGACAGACAGAGCGACAGACAGAGCGACAGGCTGAGCGACAGGCTGAGCGACAGACTGAGCGACAGACTGAGCGACAGACTGAGCGACAGAGTGACAGAGCGGCAGACAGGCAGAGCGACAGACAGGCAGAGCGACAGACAGAGCGACAGACTTACAGAGCGACAGACAGACAGACAGCGACAGACAGACAGACAGAGCGGTAGACAGAGCGGCAGACAGACAGAGCGACAGACAGAGCGACAGACAGAGCGACAGAAAGAGCGACAGAAAGAGCGACAGAAAGAGCGAGAGGGATAGGGAGCAGCGTAAATGACCGAGGAAGAACACAGATAAAATTTTTCTACGTTCGTTTCCTTGCTGGGTTTACCCTCCTATTTAGCCCATACATAGGGCTATAGAGTGTGCGGACGATTATAGCGAAGGCCCTGCAGTGTACGAATTACAGCCTTTTCCAAACCTTGGGCCTTAATTGTCAACAAGATGTAGGGCCACTATTTCGATCGCTGAAAAACATCCGCTTTATGTGAATATATTTGTAAAGAATCGAGTTTATATATGTATATATACATATATAGGTTAATTGGGACAGAACATACAAGCGATTTTGGTTGGACGATTTAATGTTTGCAAAGGCCGATCAAACATTAGGCCTATATAGGCCTATAGTGCGTCGATCGTACGTAACTATAATACAACCCTATATATATATATATATATATATATATATATATATATATATATATATATATATATATATATATATATATATATATATAAAAACCATACACAGAGCATTAGGCACCATACTTAGTCCCAATGATTATGTATGTAGCTTATAATATATATAGGAGCGATTAGTAGGCCGCTGATGCTCTTATTTAGCTAGCCGAGTTCAACGGAGGATGTAGGCCTTGCACGTAAACTGTGGGGCGGCGAACGGAATGTGTAAGGGAAGGGAGGATGGGTTGGAGAGCGGAAAGAGTTGTTATGGTAAAACGGATCTGTTTTCATCTGTTGGCCTCGCATTTACCACTGAGGTTACTGAGTGCGTAAAAATAACCAGACAGGATCGAAGAAAGAAGACAGAAGAGACTGATGGAAAAAGATGGAAAAGAATGATACGAACGCAGACAACCTATAATTATAGTGGCAAATGAAACCTATGGCTAAAATCACCAACAGTCCAACTTCTCAGCTTTCCACTGGCGACTGAAAACCGAACTCTTCAAGCTATCATACTCCCCTCCCCATTCTACTCTTGCGCCATCCCACGATCACCATCACCAACGATTTCCACAACAGCACCGTGCGGTCTCCTCAGTTGACCCTGGGACTAACATTGCAATGTTAGTCCCAGGTTGACCTCTCCCTGATTCTGACCTGGCACCAAAACGTACCAATCAAACTGGATACAGAGTCAGACTGAGATCATTTTGGGGGCCTTGTCATTTCAATCATGCAAGGAACCCAAAGCTTTCAGATTTTACTGAATTTTTTTGTATAGACGTTTAATAATTCCTTTCTGCCCTGGGTCCCATGCACAATGATTCTTAAGCAAAGACGAACTTGATCGCATTTACAGATTCATTCGTAGATCAATACGTGAAAGATTCCGTCCTGTTGGTATACTCTCTCCTTTGACTACTTTGCTAACCAAGCAGACGATCAGCTCTTTAAATCAATTGTACTTTACCCTAAACACGTTCTCCGACTTCTTGTCCCCCACGTCCAGACACTGGCCATAATCTTCGTCTCCGTCCACACTCCTTTGCCCTACCTCCTACGGACAACTTCTTACCTAGACTCATGTTTAAGGATATCTATTAATACATCACTTACACTTTTTCTCCTCTCATTAGTTACTCCTAATTTCATGCTTCCTGTTCATCCATTTTTACTATTAGGCCTATACTAGCTCCTAATTTTTCTTTAACCGATTATATTGAGAACTATTATCGCTATTATTTCAAATTAACATTTTAATCCTATTTTGTTTTTACTTATTGTATATCTTAACCTATTGTCAATAGTTGCATTCTGACAACTATCTATTTGAATAAAAGAATATACCTATACATGGCACACGGGGCACACTGACCAGTCCGCTACCGTCTGGCTATAGCGGACTTGATTGATATAGCGCCGGCTGACTAGACTGGTCATGGGGTCTGGGCTTATGGGTGGTCCACTAAATGTGGCTACCGGTGGAAGGGCTCTCCTTCCAAAAGGCATGAAGATAATCGAATCCACACATCTACAAGAGGCCTATATCTTCATAGCCGTCGAACTGGGAAAATTTACCACAAGATCTCTCACAAAATGATACGAAATTGGCGCCTTTGATTCGTCGAGTGGTGCTTTATAAATGCTCGATTACAATTACAATTAGACATCATCCCAAGATAGTCTTGATTGCTACACCTAGTTGCATCCACCACACACCAGGTGGCTTTGATTTCTTGTGGCCATCATCCTACGTTACGTATAAATCAAAACACAAGTTCTGTTTTACGGTTTATTAGTACACTGGTAAACTGTTACAGACATCATAGCATTACAGCAACAAACCAATACATCGTAATAGCATACTTTAGTAAACCAGTACATATATGTACACACACTGTAGTTCGGTATGCTGTACAAGTACACTAGCTGTAATAATATTACAGCAAATCATTACATTGTAGCACAAATGAGAATACTGAACCGTGTAACAATGAGCAGCAAAACCCTTGAGTTAATTAGAAGAATCAATACCTGATCATCCCATACTTGTAAACTAGTACTCAATGCCGATTACCATCGTAATCGTAAACTCCAAATTTCTAAAGCACTACTCTAAAGCTAAGCACAGAGCACCAGCTTACTCACGAGTGCTGCGTCAAGTAAGAGGGGTTGTCCAGAAATGTCAACACCTCGAAATAGGTGTAAAATATACGAGAAGGTAATTACTTCAACTAACTAAATTACCAAATCTGGAAAATTAAGCTATAAAATAATTATCACCCTTTAAATGCAGAGTATAAAAAAATGTACCTTCTGCTGTTCTGATGACTCCTCTGCATTAAGAATAAACCATGTTTTCCGACAAACTTCACAAACTTCTACATATTATTACCTCTGCGAAGTAATCCTAAGAATAATAAATTGCCAGACTTTCTATTAAACCATTCACAAAACCAGTGATGATATTAATTTCGTTGCTATAGTGAGCAGTAATGGAAAAAAGCCAATTTCATTAAGCATGAGGCTACACCTAATAGTACCTGTAATTATCATGTCAGTTCTCTAATTATACAACACCAATTAACTGTTTAAGCTGGCTTGTAGATGAGCTCTACGCCCAAATCTTTCAGCCTTCAGTTAGGTTTCAACTTCCCTTCGAGCAATCAAAAGTACTTAACTCATTTGAGAATTATCCCAAACAACCTTTTCCACCTCAAAACGGCAGTGAGCAACTCATTAATTAATACACTCAAACTGTGAGACATTGCCAGTAATTATACATTTAGGCTCAATCCACTTAGCACAATAAAAGATGGAGCTACATAATTGCAGAAATAACGATAACAATAATAATATTAAGCATAATAATAAAAACTGTTACCAACAAAACATCAGCAAAGGCTACCCATATCAGGACAAAATGACCCCGACTTTTATAATCGTGATGCATCATATATACCTCGGGGCTAAAATAATAATAATAATAATAACAGTAATAATAATACATAATAATAATAAAAATATTTCACAGCAACAGGATCAAAGCTGAGCAGGTCAGCAATGGACACCAAAAAATAAATAAGTTGAATCTTAGAAAACAGACTGCCTTCTTAATTCAAACAGTTCGTTCATACGTAAACTACTAATGTAAGTCTTTCGCTTTATAAACTGTAAATAAGACGAGGACAGTCATGCAATCGGAAGAATCGCTTTGTAGAAGACGTAAAAGACTTCTGCAACGACGGTTGCAGCAGAATATGAAAGACGTCAACTGTTGCAAAAGACAGAGAAAAACTCTGAACTTCAATATTGAACGCAGTTGTACGATTCACAACTGGAGACTTCTACAGCTCAGTTATCACAACACAAAAGGCATCGATCAATGGCTACTTCCAGAGGTTAAACCAGAGTCAGTGTTAGTATTCGATTAGAAAAGTCCGACACTTCATTGATCTGTATATACCAACTGTGGCAAACAGCAGCAATGCAATGCAGTACGTACAAGCAGCACAGTGTAATTCATGCGTAGTCATCATCTGCATTGCTCTGATTAATTATATATCATACTTTACAAATAGCTTAATTCACAGTTGTCTTCATCAGCATCATTGCTAACTATATATAACCTTTCTGTATGATCAGTAACAAATGCTTGGTTCAGAAATTTTACAGAAATAACCAAATATTCAAATTAATGTTTTCTCATCTTGTGTATGTATATATGTATATGTATATGTATATGTATATATATATATACATACATAAATTAAACCCTGGTTGACTAATTATATAGAAACACAGGGATTTTTTTAATCAATCTAATCCAATCATTAATGGCACTTATAAAATGAATTTTGTGAGCCAATCCAATTAATAATTTAATAAAAAAAAAGAAAATCATCATCACTATTTAATAATTGCACCTAAATAGTCTGTACAATATTTGGATTATTTCACAGCAATTTCAGTAAACTCTGGCTAATAAATTATGCTGCGACCTAATGGGAATAATTTATGAAGCAATTAAATAAATTACTTATATATTTAATTAAATTACACTGTAGAATAGTTAGGTAATATTTGAAAACAGTCATAACAACAGCATGTCCAGAAGAAACTAATAACATCACTGAACCACATAAACAACCACTTACTTAACTGCCCTGGATTACACATTCACCAGGTAACATACATGTAAGGTAAGACAATTATTAATTATTTAATTATATGCCCCTTTCAATAACAACCCTCAGATTCACAGTCCTTGCCTTCAAAAATGTATACAGCCAAAGCACAAAAAAGGGTGTGAAGTATTAGAGGCTACATATTTGCGATCATCTCCACCTTTCATGCGAGGGTGTATATAATTATGTGTATTATATGTTCATTTATATCTAGGTGCACCGTGCACACGCATCTGATACAACACCTTTGAAGTACCTCGTAGAAGAATGCACGCCTTAACCCAGGTGGTGCTAAAGTTCAATAGGCAAAAGAAATTAATTTACAAGCCAAATAATGCTCACCTAACTGAAAAGTCATTAGTGGCGGCTCTCGCATACACGTAGTACCCAAGTAACAAAGTCCGTTCCGGAGATATCATCAGAGTTCTCGGTTCGTGCGCCATGGGGATAAGGAATGACGACAGCCAAATGAGGTCCGCATTCAAAACATTTATATAGCGCCTGTCAAAGATAATTACTCAGAGGCGCTCCCAGTCCAACCCCGGCGGAAATGAACCGTCTTCAAGTGCTTGTAGAAAGTGCTTGTATAATCCCTAGTTATAATACAACGCGCAGATGATCCAAAGGCATAGGCGTAATTTGTGGGGGGTACGATGGGCACCCGTACCCCCACTTTTTGGACTGGGGTACCTACCCCCCACTTTTTGAACAATGCCAATCAATATTTTATTATTGTGCCTTCCCAGAGATCGCAGTCTCAGCCTTGCTTCGTGTATGTAAGAAATTGGTACCCCCACTTTTTAGACCAAAGTTTCGCCTCTGTCCAAAGGGAGTCTGTTCCAACCACTGAAAAAACACGACGCTCAGCTACTAACAGATGGAAGACACGGCTTCCGGTTATCCCTTGGGCCAAGAAAGGTCAACAGGTAACGTGCAGAACACAGGTGTTTATCAGCAATTGCCGACCGATTAGTCTCAGAACTGTATACGATGGAAGTCGACCTCACTCCAAGTTCTTTCCTCACCTGTGCATCAGAGAATCCGAGATTCCAGGTGGCAGGCAGCCTAGGAATAATTAGTAACTTCAATCGCGGCGTTGTCTAATGCACTAGACCAGTGCTACTCAAACTGTGGTCCACGGCCCGTACCGGTCCGCGAGTGATTGGTTACCGGTCCGCAAGTGATTGGTTACCGGTCCGCAAGTGATTGGTTACCGGTCCGCAAGTGATTGGTTACCGGTCCGCAAGTGATTGGTTACCGGTCCGCAAGTGATTGGTTACCGGTCCGCAAGTGATTGGTTACCGGTCCGCAAGTGATTGGTTACCGGTCCGCAAGTGATTGGTTACCGGTCCGCAAGTGATTGGGTATACCGGTCCGCAAGTGATTGGTTACCGGTCCGCAAGTGATTGGTTACCGGCCGCGCAATGATTTCCGAAATGCTACAATTTTGATCATCCGCAAATAAAACATTCAATCCTATAGGCCTACAGTGTGAAACACACACAAAATAGATGACACAGCGTTCGTACATAATAAACAGTTTTAAACATGAAACAAAATCAAAATATAGTTGTAATAAATGGTTATAATATTTGAAATCTAAATTTTTGTAGGCCTATAACATGTCGTATACGAAGCTGATATTGAAAAGCACCTGTCTGATAAGGCTGATAAAACAATTACTGGTCCGCAGTTTCGGATAGTTTAAAAACACTGCTCTAGACTTCATGCGATGTTGCACCAAAACCGAGTCTTAGGTTAATATCCCTGCAGGAGAATACAAACGCTGTCCAACGGAAATCAGCTAAGGCGGGTCTCTACCAATTTGGCAATTCCTAATGGCGATCGCACTTAGATAATGTGCAATCAAGTATAGAAAACGCAAATGCTGCTACATTCTAATCTTGCCGTAATTTCGTGGTAGAGTTCGCTAGAGAGCGTTGGTGGAACCGAAACCTTTGAATATGAACAGGTCCCTAACTTTAGGTTGACCGTCCAGCGAGCTAACCAGACACTCCGAATCTATAATGACACCTGTTAACTTTCAACGCATCCTTGCATGATTACCAAATTAATCGGGTTGGTTCAATTATTCATAAGCAGTAATTAGGGCCTAATTAGTATCAGATATTGAAGAAAGCAAATTGCATAGGACTATGTAAATTGTTTTGCATTTGTTGACCTTTTCTCTGTCATACTTACGGACTGATCTTCTTGATATTGATCTGATTAGTGATTACTGCTTGGTTTTGGTGCGCCATCGTTTGATGTCTTGTTTATTAGACACCGGCGCGATACAAGATATAAACTACAATTACAATTCTACTCACTGAAGCACGAATAGCGCTGATGTCTATCTCATATAGGCCTATACATATATACATATAATATAAGCACTGATGTCTATCTCATATATATAAGCACTTATATATATATATATATATGAGATATACATCAGTGCTTATATATATATTTGTATGTATATATGAGAGACATCGGTGCTTATTCATGCTTAAGTAAGTAGAATTGTAGTTGCAATTTATATCTTCTATCGCACCGGTGTCTAGTACACAAGACATCAAATGATAGCATTTATAAGGTCTAACTGCAGTTCGCAAAGGAAAAATGATAAATTTATGCCTTTACACTTAACAGCTCAGAAAAATTCCGCATAACTTGTGCTTTATTTAAAAGTAAAATTTTTCAGATAACGTTCCCTGGATAAATTAGCTTCGCAGTAAGGACCGGACGCTATTGCGCAGTTGACACAGCAGTTAATACAGGTTTTGTTAGCCATAGGCGTTTAATTTGTGAATACGAGTTGATCTCACGCAGGCTCCAGCGTGTATAGGCTGTCTATAAAAGTCATTGCTACTGTCACACTAATATTTAAAAATCTGTGGTCGAAACAGGTGTCTGTAGCTGCCGCCCATCCAAGTGCTTGATGCACTCATCCACCTTTATTCTACTGTAGTACGTGCGTACGTGCACGTACGTACACACGCACGTATGTGTATGTATGTGTTTGTTTGTGGGTATGTATGTATGTATGTATGTATGTATGTATGTATGTATGTATGTATGTATGTATGTATGTATGTATGTATGTATGCATGCATGTATGTATGTGTAGCGTGTGTGTATGTTTGTATGTATTTATGCATGTATCTATGAGCACTTTATTACGCACGAAGGCGTAGGCGTATGTATCAAGACAGTAAATAGCGCCTATTATAAGTACTTCTCACAAGTGTATTGTATACTATGCACTTGTTTTAATTAGTTTTATAGTCTGTACAAATCCTATGCAATACAGACCCATATATACAGAAGCAATGTTAGTTGAGCATAGGTTGGATATTTACCTTATAAGTGTATACATCACCGAAGATAATAAACGAGTTGCTCTCGCTAGTAACGATGCTATATAAAGTTGTCGTAATTACACAGTATACAAATTTCAAATAGAGACTGCTGATATATATTTCATTTAGATTTTAGACAGGCCTAACTAAATCAATCCGAATACAAAGATTTGTCTGCATTTTGAACTCTAAAGGGGCCTATAGGCCTAAATGGTATGCGTTGCTGTTGTTGTATGAATTAAAATTATCTGTGTTTTGCTTGGTTATATTGATCGCTTTATGAATCAAACTGATTTTTTCTAGGCCTACTGCGAGAATTGTTTACCATTTTAAGAACCTCTAAACGGCCATGGAAATTAAGCTTAAGGCAACACATGGACGAATTGCTGTATCAGCTTACAGCGTGCTTTTCTACATTAAATCCTTCAAACTTTTTGACCGGATTGTTACGTGTACTTGCATCTCTCTCTCTCTCTCTCTCTCTCTCTCTCTCTCTCTCTCTCTCTCTCTCTCTCTCTCTCTCTCTCTCTCTCTCTCTCTCTCTCTCTCTCTCTCTCTCTCTCTCTCTCTCTCTCTCTCTCTCTCTCTCTCTCTCTCTCTCTATATATATATATATATATATATGTATATATACACACACATATATATATATTTATATATATATATATATTATATAATCTATTCTAATCACTGATTTCCACGGCGCCGTTATCTCAATGCACAAAGCATATGTCGATGGTCGCACTGAGGTAATAATGTACGTACGTACGTGTGCATGAGTGAGTATACATGTAGGGCCTATCATACATAGGCCTATGTAGGATATGATGTATTCCAGGGGTGGGCAACATACGGCCCGCGGGCCGGATCCGGCCCCCGGGAACTTTTCAACCGGCCCTTGACATGTCTTCAATATTAGCATTGTACGACACTTTTATCCGGCCCTACATGAATGTCTGGATCTCTGTACGTAGGCTTACATTAAAACATCTGTTTCTTATTTATTAAGAATCCGGCCTATAGTCTAGTCAACTAGTTCACTACTCATTCATCAATGTAATTACTTTCTGCATGAAACAATACCACAGAGTTGGTAGGTTCGGAACTTTGGAAGCCATCTTCAATTAGATTTCATGCCCTGAAAATGGTTGCACTGTTTCCAAGCACCTATATATTTGTGAACAGTTCTTCTCAAATATGGAACTAACAAAATGCAGAAGCAGATGCAGACTAACAAATGACAATTAATCTTTCCAATGAAATTTGAATTGCCACTTCGAACATTAAAGCAACCATACTGGATAAATTGTGTCGTGAGAAGAAGTGTCAGATTTCACATTAATCATTAAATATTGCACACAAAGCAAATGGATGCATTGTACACTAACAAGTTTATGTATTTTTTAAACTGAAGAAACATAACATATAGTATTTTATTGTCCTACATTAGGACGTAGGTAATTAGGATTATTATGTTTTCGTCATAAAAATTATCTTCATTTAGTTTGACATAAATTAAACCGTAACGGTTATATCGCAATAGTTATAGGCTAGTTTGAATAAAATTAATATTGTCTTATTTTCTTGGGCAAATAAATCTGCAAAAATTAGCCCGCGATTGGCATGCGGCCCTTGAGCTGCCCCTAAAATCTTAGGACGCCCTCTGTTAAAAGAAGTTGCCCATGCCTGATGTATTCCATAAACGTTCCCACGGTAACAAAATCAGTAAATATCTTAATGTTTTGCAGGCATGAGTTGGAGATGGCAGCAATTCGAATGAAGCACCGTTTTCAGTGGATGGAGCTGGAAAAGTGGTTGACGCTGAAGTTAGGCGACCAGTGGAGGAAGTTCATCACCATTCCAGCACTTTCTGCGCCATCAGAAAGCGTCTCCACCAGTCCATGGCGATACCCGGCTTCGGCCGAAGTCCGCTCGAACGAAGGAACGGACAAGACGGGACAGCGTGATGAACCGTTCTCCGTCCAGAACCCTTTCGATCCCCTTCAGACCATAAAGGAGGGTCAGTTCGACGAAGACCAGCTGGACTCAAATGCAACCAGGATATGCCAGCAGACAACAGCAACAACGATGCAACAGAACAATCGTCTGGTCTGTGACGCTGCGAAATCCACGGCGGTCGGCGTGACCGATCATGCGGGACGCAGATGTTCCAGCGACGCCTGCGTCGACACGCCTCAACGACCACGGGCGATTTCGCTGTCCAACGTGCTTCTCGTCGGAGACAAGGTTACGACCGGGGATATGGCTGAGTCACGTATCTGCCAGAACATCGCCAGCTCACTCGCCAGGCGCCAATCCAGTGTCGCAATCATGAACCCCAACTCTTCGCGTCTCCACCGACACACCAATTCAAAAGAGGTCGCTCCCACCAGACCCGACGCATCTATCCCCGCAAGACCCGATTCATCTGCTTCAGCCAGACCCGATCCCTCTGCTCCCATCAGACCAGAACCCTCCTCATCTGCCGGCAGCAGACCCTCCACTCCCCAGGGCGACTACCGCCAACTGCTTCTTCTTGCACAGATGCTACAGAACCAGACTTACAATTCCCGCATGGCGCAGCAGTTTCTCCTTCCGAACGTTCTTCCGACGTTTCCCGCCGTGCCTTTCCCGACAACGAACTTCGCAGCCTCGTATGGATGTGATCCAGCCTCGTTGATGGCTCTGAACGGCGGAATTCTTCCGATGGAGATGGGAACCGAGAATGGCATCGACCTGAATGGCTTTCGACCGACGCAAGCCCTTCATGTCGAAGTCCAGCCTCAGTGGACTAACGGACACCAAAGTGCTTCGAAAAACTCCTCCATGCAGGCAACCGGTGAAGAGACCTCGAGAGGCTTACCAGTTGGCTATGCCCAACCGCTGAACGGATATCAAGGGTTGCCGCAGGATCTTCAAGGAATTGGACAAACTGGTCAAACGCTTCAGGGTTATCCGTTCCCCGGTCTCCTTCCACCGCATCTAGCGCAGTGTCAACTGCCCTCGATAGTCCAGAACCCCTGGCTGCTGAGAACGGGAGCGACCATGGGAGACGGTCCAATGACTTTCGTAACGCCTTCAAGCGGTTCGCTAGGTTTTCCATACCCAATGATGGCTCCCAATCCAGCATTATATTCTCTGCTGAAGGACTATGGTGAACTTAAGTAGAGCTATAGTTCAGGAACTGTGTTTTTCGTTACTATAGGCACACGATAAACGAACCAGTATAAGATGCATATAAAACATATAGGCTATCTATTCAGATATATATACATGCATATATAAATTTATATGTATGAATTATGCTGTAGCTGAGGTTCTAGGGGTGCTTGATAGTACTAAACTTATAGGATGTGTTCAAGTGAATATGGTAGGGGGTTTGGGGCGAAATTTATGAGGGTAATGAACCACGAACCGCCCGGTGGAGGGAGGGACCGATTGGAGCAACATGCTTCAGGCATGACGTCGCATCTCTGATGCACCGTGCTCCTGTGATACGGATGTAGAGTAAGTCAACAGACCGATGATATTCCTGCAGATTAGGCCTACGTATACGTCTTGGGCGTAGTGGAAGGCCTTCGATGAAAGAGACATTGCCTTGGACAAGCACTTGGATCGTATACACAAGAACTGCTATAGGCTTAGCCTGCTGCTTATTCGTGCTATGCTAGGTGACGATCGGATTTTGCATGTGCTTCGTCAACTGCCAATCAACTCAGCAACCACTTTGCTCGCTAGTTCATGGAATTTTGTAGGATCCGAGTTTCCTAGAATATGCGTTAACGATGCTCTAGTATAGAGCTGCAATTTGTTGCACTTGTGTATGCTTATATCTTAATTAGGCATTTTAGATTAATGAGCATCTAATATGCAGAGACAGTTTCGCTATTAAATTCTAACGACAGGTAACATCTCTCTTTCTCTAAGCCACGATCGTTGCTCAATTACTTTACAGAACCAAATTCGACTGCAAGATACAAAAAACCATAATTAGGCCTACAACGAGAGGTTCAGATGCGCCTAGAAGAGCCAATCTCCGGTGTCGCCGAAGTGCCAGATTGGGCAATGCCATTATGCCAAACTAAAATAGCCACACTTAGGCATAGTAGCCTATAGTATTTTAGGAGACAGACAGACAGACAGACAGACAGACAGACAGACAGACAGACAGACAGACAGACAGACAGACAGACAGACAGACAGACAGACAGACAGACAGACAGACAGACAGACAGAGCGACAGAAAGAGCGACAGTAAGAGTGACAGAAAGAGCGACAGAAAGAGAGAGAGGGATAGGGAGCAGCGTAAATGACCGAGAAAGAACAGAGATAGTCTACGTTCGTTTCCTTGCTGGGTTTAACCCTCCTATTTAGCCCATATATAGGCCTGTAGTATAGAGTGTGCGGACGATTATAGCGTAGGCCCTGTGTACGAATTACAGCCTTTTCCAAACCTTGGGCCTTCATTGTCAACAAGATGTAGGGCCACTATTTCGATCGCTGAAAAACATCCGCTTTATGTGAATATATTTGTAAAGAATCGAGTTTATATATGTATATATACATATATAGGTTAATTGGGACAGAACATACAAGCGATTTTGGTTGGACGATTTAATGTTTGCAAAGGCCGATCAAACATTAGGCCTATATATAGTGCGTCGATCGTACGTAACTATAATACAACCCTATATATATCTATAAAAACCATATACAGAGCATTATAAGGCGCCATACTTAGTCCCAATGATTATGTATATAGGCCTATGATATATATATATATATATATATATATATATATATATATATATATATATAATATTTATATATATAGTGCGATTAGGAGCGATTAGTAGGCCGCTGATGCTCTTATTTAGCTAGCCGAGTTCAACGGAGGATGTAGGCCTTGCGCGTAAACTGTGGGGCGGCGAACGGAATGTGTAAGGGAAGGGAGGATGGGTTGGAGAGCGGAAAGAGTTGTTATGGTTAAACGGATCTGTTTTCATCTGTTGGCCTCGCATTTACCACTGAGGTTACTGAGTGCGTAAAAATAACCAGACAGGATCGAAGAAAGAAGACAGAAGAGACTGAAGGAAAAAGATGGAAAAGAATGATACGAACGCAGACAACCTATACACTATAGTGGCAAATGAAACCTATGGCTAAATCCACCAACAGTACAACTTCTCAGCTTTCCACTGGTGACTGAAAACCGAACTCTTCAAGCTATCATCACCCCCCCCCCCTCATTATACTCTTGAGCCATCCCACGATCACCTTAATTCACCAACGATTTCCACCATAGCACCATGCGGTCTCCTCAGTTGACCTCTCCGTGATTCTGACCTGGTATCAAAACGTACCAATCAACCTGGATACAGAGTCGGACTGAGATCATTTTGGGGGCCTTGTCATTTCAATCATGCAAGGAACCCAAAGCTTTGAGATTTTGCTGAATTTTTTTTATCTATAGACGTTTAATAATTCCTTTCTGCCCTGGGTCCCATGTACAATGTAACAATGGCACACTGACCAGTCCGCCACTGTCTGGCTATAGCGGACTTGATTGACATAGTACCGGCTAACTAGACTGGTCATGGGGTCTGGGCTGATGGGTGGTCCACTAAATGTGGCTACCGGTGGAAGGGCTCTCCTTCCAAAAGGCATGAAGATAATCGAATCCACACATCTACAAGAGGCCTATATCTTCACCGTCGTCGAGCTGTGAAATTTTACCACAAGACATCTCACGAAACGATACGAAATTGGCGCCTCTGAATCGTCGAGTGGCACTTTATAAATGCTCGATTACAATTACAATTGCACGTCATCCCCAGATAGTCTTGATTGCTACACCTAGTTGCATCCACCACACACCAGGTGGCTTTGATTTCTTCTGGCCATAATCCTACGTTACATATAAATCAAAACACAAGTTCTGTTTTACGGTTTATTAGGACACTGGTAAACTGTTACAGACATCATAGCATTACAGCAACAAACCAATACATCGTAATAGCATACTTTAGTAAACCAGTACATATATGTACACACACACTGTAGTTCGGTATGCTGTACAAATACACTAGCTGTAATAATATTACAGCAAATCATTACATTGTAGCACAAATGAGAATACTGAACCGTGTAACAATGAGCAGCAAAACCCTTGAGTTAATTAGAAGAATCAATACCTGATCATCCCATACTTGTAAACTAGTACTAAATGCCGATTACCATCGTAATCGTAAACTCCAAATTTCTAGAGCACTACTCTAAAGCTAAGCACAGAGCACCAGCTTACTCATGAGTGCTGCGTCAAGTAAGAGGGGTTGTCCAGAGAAGTCCAAACATTGAAATAGAAGGTGTAAAGTATACGAGAAGGTAACTACTATAACTAACTAAATTACCAAATCTGGCAAACTACGCTATAAAATAATTATCACCCTTTAAATGCAGAGCATAAAAAACTGCTGTTCTGATTGCGCCTCTGCATTAAGAATAAACCGTGTTTTCCGACAAACTTCACAAACTTCTACATATTATTACCTCTGCAAAGTAATCCTAAGAATAGTAAATTGCCAGACTTTCTATTAAATCATGCACAAAACCAGTGATGACATTAATTTCGTTGCTATAGTGAGCAGTAATGGAAAAAAGTCAATTTCATTAAGCATGAGGCTACACCTAATAGTACCTGTAATTATCATGTCAGTCCTCTAATTATACAACACCAATCAACTGTTTAAGCTGGCTTGTAGATGAGCTCTACGCCCAAATCTTACAGCCTTCAGTGAGGTTTCAACCTCCCTTCGAGCAATCAAAAGTACTTAACTCATTTGAGAATTATCCCAAACAACCTTTTCCACCTCAAAACGGCAGTGAGCAACTCATTAATTAATTAATACACTCAAACTGTGAGACATTGCCAGTAATTAGCACAATAAAAGATGGCGTTACATAATTGCAGAAATAACCATAATAATAATATTAAGCATAATAATAAAAACTGTTATCAACTAAACATCAGCAAAGGCTACCCATATCAGCACTGATATCTTTTATAATCATGATGTATCATATATACCTCAGGTAAAATAATAATAATTAAAAAAAGAAAGAAAAATAAAAGAAAAAAATAATAATAATAACAGTAATAATAATACATAATAATAATAATAATAAAAATATTTCACAGCAATAGGATCAGAGCTGAGCAGATCAGCCCACCAATAACTAAATAAGTTGAATCTTTTAAAACAGACAGCCTTCTTAATTCAAACAGTCAGTTCATACGTAAACTACTAATGTAAGTCTTTCGCTTTATAAATTGTAAATAAGTCGAGGACAGTTGCAATCGGAAGAATCGCTTTGTAGAAGACGTAAAAGACTTCTGCAACGACGGTTACAGCAGAATATGAAAGACGTCAACTGTTGCAAAAGACAGAGAAAAACTCTGAACTTCAATATTGAACGCAGTTGTACGATTCACAACTGGAGACTTCTACAGCTGCATTATCGCAACACAATTGGCATCAATGGCTACGTAAAGGTTAAACCAGAGTCAGTGTTAGTATTCGATTAGAAAAGTCCGACACTTCATTGCTCTGTATATACCAACTGTGGCAAATAGCAGCAATGCAAAACATACAAGCAGCACAGTGTAATTCATACATAGTCATCATCTGCATTGCTCTGATTATATATCATACTCTGCAAATAGCTTACTTCATAAATAGTTGTCTTGATCGGCCTCATTGCTAACTATATATAACCTTTCTGCATGATTAGTAACAAATGCTTGGGTCAGAAATTTTACAGAAATAACCAAATATTCAAATTAATGCTTTCTCATCTCGTATATCCATATACGTATATACATATACATGTATATGTACATATATATAACCCTTGTTGACTAATTATATAGAATAAATACAGGAATTTTTTAATCAATCTAATCCAATCATTAATGGCACTTATAAAATGAATTCTGTGAGCCAATCCAATTCATTATTTAATAAAACAAAAAAGAAAATCACCTTAATAAAGATCTGTAAAATATTTGGATTATTTCACAGTAATTACAGTAAACTCTGTCAAAATAAATTATGCTGCGACCTAATGGGGATAATTTATGAAGCAATTAAATAAATTACTTATATATTTAATTAAATTACACTGTAGAATAGTTAGGTAATATTTGAAAACAATCATAACAACAGCAAATTCAGAAGAAACATCACTAAGCAGTTTACAACATAAACAACCACTTACTTAACTGCCCTGGATTACACATTCACCAGGTAACATACATGTAAGGTAAGACAATTATTAATTATTTAATTATATGCCCCTTTCAATAACAACCCTCAGATTCACAGTCCTCGCCTTCAAAAATGTATACAGCCAAAGCACAAAAACGGTTAGAAAGCAGAACAACCTTTTCCTACCAGTAACATAACTTGTGCAATGTACCAACATTCAAATACCAGATGTAGAAGTGCCAAGCAAATGCTAACCTGCCACCCCATTTGTAGCTAAAACTCATCAAATTCCATATTTAACCAAAACACGAGTAGTTTCACAAATTCTCATAAATCAGCACTTGGTAAGATGAATTACACTGAAAAAAGCAGCTAAACTCAGAAATTTGTTCCTGAAAAAAAATACTAATTGGCGCAAAAATACTAAACTCCAAGAAGGGCAGAATATGTATCTTTGATAATAAAATCAAAGCACAACAGAATTCTTAGACAAAAGGTTATTTATAGTAATATATATATATTACTATATAATAGTAATATTATATAGTAATATATAATATTATATAGGGGGCATTGCCCCTTTGGATTTTGAAAATATTTTACAAATATAAAATCTTTTGATTTTTATGATTATTCCAACAGTCCCAACACGATTTTCAATGCTAAAAAACACTTAATTATTGAGGTAAGTCAGCTATTCTATGCAAAAAACGGTTTGCTCCCCTACAAAACTTTTGCTCCCTAGACAATTTTGCCCCTCCATAAATGTTTGCCCCCCCTTCAAAATTCCTGCGGACGCCCATGCTTACATGTATTGCAACTTATTCATTTTAACATTAACTTGACCTGTGTGAACCTTAGAACCTTTTCAATGGTCTAGCAGTGTGTAATTACTGCCCTCACTGCCAACGTCTAAGGTGTTAGAAAGAAATAGTCACCAGACTAAGGTGCCACTATCTGACAAATACCTTTCTGCACCTTTAAAAAGCTCAAAATTCAGGTGTCCAATTAAACATGGAAGCATCCTTGTAAGTACTTAAGTGTTATCACCTTAATTTGAAGTTACCTTTAAAAACATGACTGCAGTACAATAACAGCTGAAAACAATGCACAGACGCAGAAAAATCATGGAGTACAGCAGGGGTGTCAAAACATTTTTACTGATCGGCCAATGGCAATATTTTCCAGCAAGTGGCAGGCCAGGGTGCCAAAGGCGCCTGAGCAATATGGGGTAAAATGACAAATATGAACTTTTATTCTCAAATTGTGCAGTCCTTAGGCAAGGCTCAGTGGACCAGAAAAACATTGTACCCACACAGAAATGGCCCATGGGCCAGCCTTTTGACAACCCTAAAGTACCCAATATACAGGCCCCACTCCAGTTACACCCAGGTACACTGAGTTTAGTCATTAGAAAATCCAGTGTGATTTGAAATAGGCAGGAGAATATAACACTAATAACAATAATAATCCCGGTAAAAATAATACTACAATAAGAAAAAGTATTAACGCAATAATGATTATAACACATTTTAGCGCAAATAACTGAAAAGTGCATCTGACCTAAAAACTCTGAAACTCACTGTTCTGTTAAGACTGTCTACAATAACGTACTTACTTTGCATTTGAAAAAATATGATTCATGATGGTCTGATTAATTAATTCATTGGGAATCAATCCATCAGATTAAATTGAATAAACCTATCACTGTGACAAACACGAAATGCATAAATTATGCAAATGAACATCATGAATAATTCATGCAATGAAATTCAGGCTCACATATATAGTCAATGGCCAGTCGTTTTAAATTCACATATATAAATCACAATCAAATTCTTTAGAAAATCATTGTTAATAGTTTTTAATTATTCACAGAGTTCTTTACAAAACGAATTCAACAGTTGTTGCAAAGAAGATCCGACTATCGATTAAATCTGACAGAATACATGAAAACAGGTATTTAATGATTTTCAAAGAGATTGAAATTCTGAGATGATACATGAAAAGTTACATCTTTGTAAAGATTACATAGAAAGATATCCAATATAACAGTTATGGATATCTTTGAATACATTACTGATCACAAAAAGAGGTTTTCTAAACAGGAACCTGAGTTGGAAAATTGGCCGCACAAGCTTACACAACCGAGAAGAAAGAAGAATCAAATATTAACTGTGGACGAAACATTGCATGAGGGAAGCCAAAGACACACAGGCCAAAGATGGAAAGGTCAAAAATATGAAGGCCAAAGAAGAAAGGCCAAGGACAGGAAAGCATTGACAATAACTGACTAATGATTGCAGACTTAAAGACAAATTGACCAATAGCAAATGACTTTGAAATTGTGACCAATAACTTAAGAGCTTAAGTAAAACTATGCTCATCTAAATGAATATATTAAATATTTTATATAAATATGTATTATATATTAAATATGTTATTATAAATCTAAAAGAAAATGTCGAATGTTAGAATACCAATTGCATTAAGCCATGAATCCATTGCAAACCAGAAGTTGAGGAAGACAGCAAAAAACATGGATGGATAACATATGAGAAGATCTAGAGAAAATGAACCTGAATATGAGAGAGGCAATAGAAAAAATCAGGAACAGAGAAACCTGGAGACGTCAGGTCGAGGACTCATCGTCGGCCCCGGCCTGACGGAAGAGAAACAAAGAAGAAAGAAGATAAATCCATTGCAGCAACAAATGTTGCCCATCTTTTTTCCGAAGTCTGAGACAGTCAGAGACAAAATCTTGAGTCATTGAAATATCCTGAGGCAGTAAAAGTCATCTTGTTAATCTTGTATCACTAGATTACCAGAAATATCTCTTGGCAACAGATGAAACTGCATAACAAGTTTAACCATAGCCTCTGCCAGTTGGAGACAGCTTGAAAGAGAGACAGTGACTCAGTCACAACAAAAACCAACCTGGAAATAATGCCACCAAAGACCACATGACATTTTGGAACATTTAACCACTTTCTCGTCAAAAGATAAGACTTCTTAAAACTAACACTAGACATTAAAGTGACCAAAATGGTTCCAGATGGACTTAAGCTGTTTGGTAATAAAGCTTGAAAACACAGACAGGAGTCAGCAAGTGAGTATTCTATGATTAGCTCACCTCAATATCTGACAATGCATAATGCCTCATTTTCAGATAGTCTGTGCCCGAAAATGACAATTTCATTACCAAATATTCGGTGTCAGCATGCGCACAAAGTATTTGCCAAGTCCTGACAATAATTAATAATTTTAAGAGTGTAGATGCAAGTAGGGTATATCTAACACAGGCAGGAGTCAGTAAGTGTGTATTCTATGATAAGCTCACTGTTGCTTCATTTTCAGTTAGTCTATACGCATAAAACAAGTTAACACAATTTCTGCTACATGGTTTTATCAAGTATAGCCTTGAGAAAGATGTTGAATGAGTTGAACGATAGTTTGGCTCAAGGGCAAACATGAGAACAACATCAATCCAACAGGAAACGAGTAGACTGGAAGGGCTAAGCAAATCGCTAGATCAAACTTATTCTGATTGCTTCTAGTTGCCTTTCACAGGCCATTTTATCATCTGCCAATAAGTTTCCAACATGAGATCGAATACGTTGAGATCTACACGTATTCTCAGCAGACGTTACCTTTTGGATAACATGATTTTTATGAGAAGCTGGCAGATTTTAAAATCACTGTACGATAGATACCAAAAACAAGAAACCAGGGCCCTGTCTTTAAACAGACCAAAATGAGTCATATTCAAGAATAAAGGACCAATCATAAAAGGCTTGAAAAATAACTGACGGATCCTAATTCAATTTCAAGAATAGCTGACCAATGATAGCAGATGAAAAGTCAAGCTGACCACCAGAAACTTAAACTGAGAATAACATTTAAAGACAGAATGATCCATACTGACAATGCGATAAGAATAAATTGCCAAGAGTAGAACACCAAAATGGTCAACTTTAACTGAACAGCAGCAAATGGCATTGCGTAGAAATGATCAGATCGAGATTTCTGACAGAATAACACAGGAAACTGACAGCTAACAAACACCGCAGTTAATTATAAATGGTTTCTTCATATTTCCAGCAAACCCTTTAGTCAGACATAATTATAATTCATTGGTACCGGCACATTACAGAAAATAATACAATCACTGCTTAGAAAAAATGAAGCATGTAACATACAGTAATGAAAAAATTACGTGGTACTTAAGAGTCTCAGTTGAGTCCATTCTTAGCAAAACTTATCTGAACAATTATATAAAATTTTAAGAGGTTTCACAATTTATACGCAATATTAAATTTTGGTTACCTTTACAATAAAGTCCTGTACAGTCCGGCAAAGATTTTGAATAAGAAAACTAGATAATCTAATTTAACACGAAATCTTCGACGAAAAATAATAAGTCACAGAGACAACTCGGCATAAATGACAGATTTACACAGAAAAACAATTTACATCACATACTGTATTACAATACGCTGACAAAGACTCATTTTCAAAAGTTTACATCCTAGTAAAATTACAAATGTAAAAAGCACTAGCTTTCAGATTACACCAGAAAAAATCGAACACGAGCACATGACAGCGGTAAATCCATTACGCTGGCGCAACATTCTCTGAAGCTCCACGTATAAACTGTACAGAAGACAGACATATCAAGCACACCTTCCAATCCTTGTAAGTGTAGCCTACTTAGATCACCTATGCAAATTTTTCTTTGCTTCGTACACAAAAACTGCAATTAAAAATAACCACTGCAAACGCAAGACAATCAACGTTATTATTTACACCCCAGTAGCTTTTGTTACATTACATTAACCTTATTAGACTTTATCGTTAGCATTAAACATACTTTCGTTAATTCTATTATTGTGCATCAGTCAAAATAATAGCCTGCTCCTTTTGGGGTAACCTGTGTCAAGTTCACATCTGTGTTAGTGGAAATAATAAGTTTTGTTTTTAACAATATAAAAACCAGTAGTCATAATACTGATTGCAAGCCAGACAATTAGTAATTAGTAAATCACTTTATTTCTTAGGGGTAGACTACATTACTCAATTGCAGCTCAATTCTCCAAATGATTGTTGGTTTGAGAGAAATGTTTTAAACACCTTCTGTCATGGTTTGGAATCAAACCCACAGACTTCTCGTGCAGCACAGTAAATAATCTGCAATAACACAGTGCAGTGCAAACTTGCTAATGTATGTAATTTAAAAATCTGGCAAACATACGAAGAAATACTGAGGTTCAGTCTTAAATTACTGTTCAATAACACTAACCGGGGGACTGCTAATACAGTTAAAAACCACCTGGCATCAGAGCATCGTCTTCTCAATCAATCAATCAATAAATCAATCAATCAATCAATCAATAAATCAATCAATCAATCAATCAATCAACCAATCTCCGAAAGTTTAAGCTATTCTGAAATGACTGTTGAAAGTGCCACTTCTCACCAGATGAGTTTTATCAATGCGCTCCACCACACCTCAGTCTAGAATCTGACCTTACCTGGTATCATCGCAAAAGTGTGCTAGTTCAAGGAATCGTATGCAACATAATATTCAACCAAGGCAGCACAGGTTTCATGAAATTGGTTAGCAACTTAACATGATTGTTGTAACGCTAAGCAAACGGTTATTAAAACAACCTACAAATGCTTTTGTCACCATAATAGTCCTGCTATTATGTATTGCACATATTATTAGTCTTCAGGAAATGACAATAGTTCTATGGTGGTACAATTTGGGTCTGGTTAAAATCTGAGACAGGAAAAAACTCACTCCGACAGCGGAACCCATCTGGTGTCAACAAAAATCTTGAAAGTTCTGCAACCATTTTTCAATAGCATAAACCACTCAGCAGAAACACTTCAAATGCTACTAACAGAACCAGAAGCAAACACCTCAGCAAAAGGAAGGAAGTTTAACATAATTTTAACACACTTACACCATACTACAAAGATAATTGGCACACTTGACATGATGCTTAAGACATATTATATTACATTCAACAGTGGCGTTATTCAAAGACACTTTATACTTATACTTTAAAGATACCAGAAACTTAAAAAATCTGAAAATGGTAAACACAGGAAATTTGAAGACCACTTTCTCTGGCTCAGTTTGACTAAGGAACTGGCTTAATGACTAAAAGCAAAAAAGCAAAAAAGTTCACAAAGCAGACTAGGCAAGCTACTTGACCAAGATTATCCCAAGGCCAAGCAGTGAAATTTTTTAGCGTGAGCCTGGAAATAAACAGGAAATCCCGCTGCATCAAAGACTGAGCATTCATCTCTGTTCAGCTCACGACCTATGAGAACAGAACAAGTGCCTCCTCTACTCTTGTTCAAGCATCTACAGAGGAGACTGTCACGTAACTGCTGCTTTAATACATCAGAAAAACCAGTGACTTTTGAAAAAGAACATTTAAAAACAGTGCACATGGTACTTGATCTTTTTGTGCCGGCAACCACTGCCACCTTCACGAAGTTTACAGCTGCTACTACCATCGTATTATAGTACAAATGCTTACATAGAAAGTGCTCAGTATTGCATTGTTGCATTTAGCCCAAAGCAGTCAGACAGTCTCAAGTTCTAAACTTTGGTTTTCCAGGTTTCTTATAAAACTCTTTTACCATTTCTGGCATTAAGCAGCTTCAGCAGTCCAATGATAGAGAGGCAAGACTATTTTGATCAACTGTTGCAAAGAAGTCGGTGAAGTACAATGTCGACAATAGTTTATGATAGCAATGAAAAACAGTTTTTAGTCTAGTTATACAAAGAATTACATAGACTACTTATCCAGATATCCTGTAGCAGCAGAAAAACAAACCGTTTTCACATCACATACTGTAAACGATGTATACATTTCACACTAGTTTCACACAAAATAAAGTTCTGTCGGTGAAGCAGATTACTTTGTGTTATTGCATGAACGACTGAATAGCAGGTTATTTACTGCCGCCATCTGCTGAAGCGTTTGGTTTATCTTTAGTGATGGCAGGTGGCTTCCTCATAGTCGGAGGTGGCTTTGGTTTTGGTTTATCGTCGGTAGGTGGTTTCAGCGGCTTAATCTGGGAGTTGCCTTCAGTCAATGACGCCGATGACGTCGTTGGGGCTGGTGCTGTGTGAGCGATAACACTGGATCCAGACGATGCCCGACCATCAGAGGGCTTCGATGCTGGTTTAACATCACCAGCAGGCCTCTCAGCTGGCATGCTGGATTCAGGAGATGTCATCGGAACTTGAGACGGAAGAAAAGTACCTACTGAAGACGGAGTGGTAGAACTCTCTGGTGCCAGGCCGTCTTTTGCTGAGACAGAAGCAGCAGCAGCAGCAGCAGCCGGAAACAGAGGATGAAGGCTCGTGTTGCTAGATGGTGATGAGACGAGAGGATGTATTCCAAAGAGCTTCAGTGAAGTTGAAACGACAAATCCGCTCAGCGTCTGCTCTATTTCATCAAACGTTGAACTAAACATCTCCTCCCCGCCTACAATATCTGGACTGGCTCCTTGTTTCAGGTTATCGAATTCCCCTTTGGCAGTGGAGGAGGGGCAAGACAGACCGACCAAATTTCGGCCGCTTCCTTTCTTAATTGTGCCCTGGCCGACGCTCGCAAAGTGGTCTGCATTTGTCATCGCTGGACTAGACGCCTCGCCTTTTGGAAGAAAAGTCGAAGGCACTGGGTTACAACTCGCAAGTGATGGATCAATGGCTTCAGGTGAAACAACGTTTGGCTCTGGACTGACATCTGAAGTGACTGCACTCTGCTCAGCAGAGGCAGCGGCTGAAGCGATGGAGAATGGTAGATTTAAGACCAGGACTGGAGTTGGTTCCATCTCTAAGAGCGACGACCCTGAAACGATGTCGGATCCAATCGACATCAGTCGCTCGCCTGGCTCATTAACAACACCGCGGCTTGAGCAACTTCCCAGGCTTGCAGATCCAGCTTCAACATCGAGCATGTCCTTGCCCAAAAATGACTGCAGGCTTTCTGAACACGATCCGTATCCCCCACGTGAAAGATCGGAGCTGGTGGACGAGAACGAAGCAAGCGTTGATGGGCTGATTGGCGGAGGTCCAGCACTGATGTTCGGCTGAGAGATGGAACGATCCAGAGGCTCAACAACCGGAGGACGTGAAGAAGTAACCAGACCATATGGTTTAGCTGGCAAGGATTCCGTTGACATTCTCATCTTCTCTTCTAGATCTATGTTGTCTTTATCAGAATTTGCTCTGCAAAAACAACAGTACAATGTCCTTTGTGAGCTGGTAAGGTAAGACAATGTACAGTAATTGGACATAAGCTATTATTACAGTCCAATGAGGCTGATTCCCACAGATTTTTAACAAAAATATGACAAAGATCCAGAAGCCACGCAACTTTTTCTTATGAATGACAAGGATCAGATCACAGTACCAAAATCTGATTCAAACTCTGGACTCAAAAGCGAATGACCAATGCTTTAATGATCAGCCACTGCACCCAACAGAATTCAAGTTTACAAAATAATAACAATAATTCGAAGAATTGGACAATATGGACACCATCATCATCAGCAATACTAACGCCTTGCTTGTAAAACAATTTTCATACCAGCAAAGTATCCTTAAACATTAATAATTGGTTTCTACAAAATTCTGGTATCTTAATTCCAGAAAAATAAAGCTTAATATTTAAATTTCACATCACTTTTCAAATAATCTCAAAGCCCCCACATTTAAGTTCAGATAAAACAAGAAGATTTTTGTGTCTATCATTCAAAAACAGCTGGAAAATGAATTGCTCTCGTGAACACTACCTGCACCACGATCAAGCAATAGAAGCCACCTTAAGGATGTGGCTAGTTTAATCGACATGAGTGTCAGAGACAATTAATGAAGAACAGTGTTTACCTTCCTTGAATGGCGATATACTTATGCGGAATAAGTCCCGTTTGATTGTTAAAGGTTCCCTCCCACCAATCGGCAGACACGTGGTTTGTAAGAATAAGAACATCCCCTTTTCGAAACGACAGTTCGCGATTGTTACGACATGTGAAGTCGTAGACTGCCACCGCCTCCAAAGGTTCAAGGTCTAGACAAGAAATACAGTGGAAACTCTCCTTCAACAAAGTGCTGAATTGTTTTTTTTAATATGCTGCTTATAGACAGCATTTCCATATTACTAACCTAATCTCTTCTATAAAATATGTACTCATATTACTAAGATGTTCTATAGGAAATGTATCTTTATTACATATCTAGTTTGAAGTCTTCATTGTCCATATTACTAGCATACCAGTAGCTGTCTACTGCTCCCACATGCACAACAGTAATCTGAGCTAATAACTTCCATAGAGCAATCACTTTTCACATTAAAATCAAACAATTTTCTGATCGTCTGATGCATATCAAAATGACCTAATAAGACCACTACTTATAAATCCCTCGATATGATCAAAGAAGAAGAAGCAAAGGGCGCTGTATAATCTCTATTAATAAAGCCAGCTTTCTGTGTGTGTGTGTGTGTCTGTCTGTCTGTTTGACCGGGCTTAACTTCTACAATTTTGCACCTTTTCACTCGAAACCTTCACTACTGTGTCGGCCTCGGTTTCGGACACCCAGTGGAGGGGTTCGCGTCCCCCTTTTTCACCGCTACCATGGTGAAAAACGGCCAAAACATTGCCCCAAGCGATAGGAAAATTACCGTCCCTCCAGTGACATTAGGCTTACTGCATTGGATGCAGTCCCTGCAGTGGCATTAGGATTACTGCATTGGATGCATGCACGTGTAACAAACATCGAAGAGAAATTTATTGTTGTTAAGTCAATTTGGGGGTGGTGGTGGGGCGGTGGTGGTGGTGGGTGGGGGGTGTGGTGGGGGTCGTGGGTGGGGGAGGCGGGTCGTGGGGATGGTGGGTGGGGAGGTGGTGGGTGGGGGGTGGTGGGGGTGGTGGGTGGTGGGGGTGGTGGGTGGTGGGGGTGGTGGGTGGGGGGTAGAGGTGGGGGGTGGTGGTGGGGGTCGTCGGTGGTGGGGGTCGTGGGTGGGGGGAGGCGGGTGGGGGTGGTGGGGGTTGTGGTATGGTGGTGGGTGGGGGGTGGTGGTGGGGGGGGGGTGGTGGTGGGGGTGGTCGGTGGGGTGGGGGTGGTGGGTGGTGGGGGTGTGGGGGTGGGGGGTGGTGGTGGGGGTGGTGGGTGTGCAGGGATTGAAACTTATAACCCCGGGCAACGCCGGGTAATCCAGCTAGTGACAAATAAGCAGAAATGTCTTGTTACCAGTATCCGTAATACTAATCGCAAGTCTTCAAAAGCACCAGTTACAAAGGCTAAATTCAAGCATTCCACACATCAAATTTATTATCCACTTACTAAATCAAGAATTGGTAATTGTCAGTTTCAAGTTCAGATGACATATTTAGGATTTCAAACGATTGACTTAGAGGTTTAAAAGTGGTAAACTTACCTTCCTCACTTCCATCACCAACAGCATCTTCAAGCAAGCTATCCAGTGAATCTTCCCTGGAAATAAAAATGCACACAGATCCCATTTGATACAGAATCAATCAGACAACCTGCAATCAAAGGCATTCTTTCAATGCAATCAATTGAAAATCCCCCACAGGACTGACTTCAAACTGCGCGACTGCATCCTATATCGACCCTAAGATCAGGTCATGGCCTCTAAGCAAGTGGCCTTGGCTTTTGGTCTCTCCCACAATCACGGCAATGCTTCAAGTGGCCGTCAGTTAGCTCTATGATTAGTCTAAGATTAATCCATGGTTGTGTGAGTGGCCTTTCAGGCAAGGACTTTAATGGTTCTGAAGCCAACCTATATTCTCAATGAGACAGCCACTTGTGATACAACACAACTGCCTAACTAGATTACACAACATTACACAATTCCTGTGAACACTAATGGCAAAACCAGCAATCATCGCAAAGTTATTTCCTGTCATGACCCATTCATAACCAACCAGTTCTTCTGACTATTGTACACTGTTTGTTCAACAAGTGGAAACCAATCTGGACAAGACAGCTATTTCTCTGTGGTTCAGCAACCTTCTGGAAAATTCAATTCCACTATGCGGCTGCTCTGCTGAGTTCTTGGTGGCATTCTAGCCTCAACTTACAATTGGCTGGATCTTCTTTATACTGTCTAAGGCTCTGAGCTTACTGATATGGCAGGACTTCATGTAACTCAGCTGTAAAACTTACTAGAATACCCTAGATCTCAATAGAGATTAGAAGATGTGCTGCCAAGGGCCTCACCCATCGTCCTCTACTATGCACTTCTCATAAACAGGGCCTCCATCTTTCGGGAAGATAGCTTCCTGGTGGACAATCAGAATCCGAATCAGTTCATTGACATAGTTCTGGCAGCGCATCTGGTCATGATCCGGTTGAATTGGCAGAAGCGTTGGACCAAAACAGACTGCCAAATTGTGAGCATCCATCATATTCTCATCACTGTACTCAGAGAGGCTACAAAAACAAAATCAGGATTTAAAACAAAACAGTAATGCCAAGTAACCTGTTACCATACATTATCTTAATGAGTGGTAACAGAAAAAGCAAACATTACCTGCCTATTTTAATCCTTTAACGACGAAAGGGATTAGTTTTCCATGCATTTTAGTCGTTAAAGGGTTAAGAAGAGTCCGCTGTTGCATCGTTCTTTAGTTCTTCTTTTGCCCTTCGACATGGCTTATCAGAGATTAAAATGTTTCAAATTCAAACCAAGTTAACAACTACAGTCAAAAACTGATCTGTTGCTTTCAAATAGTGCTAAGCAAATTTTATGCTACACCACAAGAGAACTTGTACAGTACTGGTAATCAGCCAAGGAGTTAATGGTTCAGAAAGGAGCTATATAAATGTTGCGTTATAATACAAGAGAATTTGTATGAAGCTGGAAATCAGCCAAGGACTTACTGGTTTAGAAATGCGAACAGATATCTCATGAGGACAAGCGTAGAGCGAGGAAGCGGCAGAAGCAACTCCTGAATACGACCGATGCACTTCTTAAGGTCAATCATGTCTAGATGAAAATGAAGAATACATAACCGGTATCACCAACAAAATCTTTACAACAAAATTCACCGTCATTATCATCATCAAAACATTACTACTTTTTTTTATAATTTCGGTAACTGCCAGAGGAATCAATATCAGAAGAAAAATCAAATTGGCAATAGTATCATAATCAATGAATGAAAATACCTGAGACATTGTATTTGCTGGGGCAGGCAATGAGCTCATCGAAAAGCTGGAGAGGAAAGAGAGGCTCCCGTAGCTCTCGAAAGTACAGCTTCAGAACACCAGCAATTGAGTTTATGTCTCGACTGTCAACATTGCTTAAAAAAGGCTCCTCACCTGCCAAAAAAACAGAACTCAAGTATAAAGCCAACTACCGTATACAGAACCTGATGAAGTGGTAAACAAGTTTTACTACATAGCATTATGACTGAAAGGCTATAAAGCCAATTGCATGTATCACACTGCATAGACCAGTATAGAATTTACGAATGTATCTAGTAATCAGCATTCTATACATGATCCTGATTATAATTTAATTTGATAATGTATTCGTCACATGAACAGAGAAGGTCAGTTCCTGGTCCAGTGCGACATCAAAAGGTCATGCACAGTGATAGTGAAGGAGGCATATGAAAAGAGAAGCTTCCACTTAAGCAAGACTATCATGTGGAGCTGCCTAAGGTCATGAGGCCAGATCAGTTGCATTTCATTGGATTAAGCCGGCGGTAGTTGGATGACATCCACGTAGAACACCGCAGATGTCTAAACATTTTCTCAGCTAAGGAGCTTGCCTCTGCAGCTTTGCCATGAACATAAGCTGGCTCCCGATTACTTCGCGTATCCAGTATAAGATCCTCCTTCTGGTTTCCAAGTCCCAGCTATGGCTTGCCCCTAAATACCTCTCTGACCATATGCGGCAACCTCTCTCTGCAACTTCTGCTCGTCCTTTGCGCTCTACTGGCCATCTTGATATCTTTGTCCCTCGTACTAGGACCATTCTGGCCCAACGTCGAGCTTTTGCTGTAACAGGTCCCTCTGCCTGGAATGGTCTTCCATCTTGACATCGAACTAAACTCATGATGGGAATCTCCCCTGCATCTACTCGCTTGCTCAAGACGTTTCTGTTTCCACGGGGCTCATGCACTGAGGGCGCCTCTGAATAGTTAATACTGCGACAGGGGCCTTATAAATTACTAGATACGATACGAAACGATTCGATAAGCCCAAATATCATCAGCAAACTGGTGAGCAGTAACTCTCAGACTGGAAGAACACGGTTTAAGTATGCAGCGTAAAGCATATGCATAATCAGCTTAATGAACAAACACACAAGCGGACGAAAGACTGATGGGAATTAATGAATGAATGATGAATAGACAGAAAAGCACAAACACCAAGCTTCAATTAAAAACTCAGTTTAGAAATTGCAATAAAAGAGATAAATAATTTATAAAAAAAACTTAAAGCAGAATTTTAAAAGCTAATTCGAAAGAAGCAAATTACATGAAGTTTTAAAGGTTGAAGTCCTTACCACGCTCAAAGAGATTTTTAAAATCGTTGATCTCGTGCTGTGATCCAGAGACACGAAAGACACCCTGATGATGCATTCCTAAAACATTATCACTTCTAAGTTACACGCTGACTCACTGCCATTCATCTACGTAACTGAGTTTCAAATGTCGAAGCATAATTTGAAATCACTGCTGATTCACCTAATTCATAAAGATGCACCTTCCTGGTGCGTTGTAATTAGTCAAGAGATCTGTTAACTTCAGTCAAGTTCAGTGTATTGACTATAAAGACTATTGTTGATCCAAGCTAATAGATTCACTGCAATATAACCATAACCAAACTGATTAAGTGCTTCAGTGTACCTATTTAAATATCATGTAACTTAAATGACCACAGCTCAGATAAGCTACGCAAATACAACTAGCAAATGACGAATGACATCCTAAGAACAGTATTTAAGATCAACTTAAAATTCCTATAAAATTTGAGGTCCTACCAAACAGATTGATGATCCGTATACAGCTTCTCACTATCGCTGGAATTTCTTGACCCGTGATCTACAAAAGAAACAAATGCCAGATCTGGTTTAACCAACTAAACTAATTCAGCAAGCACAACAGCTATATACTTCAATGTTGATGACTGAACAATACCTTGTACATCAAAACTGAACAGCCAAAGAAGATTAACCTGTACATATTCCTCAATGCTTCCCCCAAACAGCTTCGGCTGGCTGGCGAGGGACGATTTTCCTAGATGCCTCTTCTTCGTCTGTCGAAACGCAAGAGACAACGGCCTACAAGTAGCAATCACCGCAATGTCAAGCAATCGTAATGTAACACGATCAAATAAATACAAAGTATCTTTTCAAATCTTAAGGAAGTGTTGGTATATATTGCTGCTTGATAAATGACAAATGCTTATCTTTGTTCAGGATGGGTTTTGAAAGGCTTAGGAGTTCAATATTTCAAAATGTTGTAATATCATTTATAAATTACCCTATAAGAGCCACTTTAAAGGAATTTGTTTTGCAGAGAATTTGGGTGACATCAATTGATCTTTAATTCACAAAACTCCACAGAACCCCTTAAAAAAATAACTTAATAGAAATCCTCAAAACTCTTTTATGCACAGAAACTCGGGTCATTGGAGGTAAGCTGGGCCCGAATTAATACAGTACAGTTCTCAGTAGCATTAAAACAGACCAGCGATCTGGAACTCGCTACTTTAAACCATTAGCAATCTATGATCGTATCTAAGCTGCTTATTTGTAAACCTGCACAAGCATATTGGTATAATGTAATTTTTACACAACAAATGTCACAGTTACATTGCCTGTGGACACCTCTGGCCATAATAGCTGAACAGTAGGTTCCTGTAAATTCACCTTCTGATGCCTAATGCAATGTTTGACAATAGCTATAATCTTGAAATTCTACTTTTTATTCAGTAAACTTACTAAAACATTACTGTAACTATAATTTACAAAACAATTTCTTATAGCACAAAGCAAGCAGTGCTATATAAATAATTATATAGAAGCATGCTATCAATATTGAAAGTGGATATCTAAGGCACAAAACATATTCAAGCTTAATGGTGGCAAATGTGCCAAGAATGCACACAGTAATTTCTAATGGTTAGAAAACATATGCCAAGAGAATAGAAAAAAATTTGAGATTGGATCCTACCATACATACCCTATGAGACAATATCCAGAATTAATCAAAAGTGAAAATAATAAAAAAAAAGGACCTAGGATAGAACTACAGAAAAAATCTCACATAAACCAAATTTTATACACCAAATTCACGAATAACCAGGTAGCAACCGAAATACATGAACAAAAACAATTATAGCAATCGTCTTCAAGAACTAATAAGCCACTGAATATCCTGGTAGTGTAAATAAATTTAAACTTATAACACTATCAATTAGACTATACAGCACATCAAAAAGCTACTTAGAAAAACTGAATAACTCAGATATGACAGTTCACCAAGCATGTTATTTCAATCTTTTATTTCCTATACACAACACTACAACTAGTGGGATGCTCATCCTGTGGCTCTGTGCAAACGTACTTGAAGACGATATTATTCAAGGTCCCTTAACTTGACTGTTTCACAGCAGGTTTTAACCTTCACTCACTCTCTATGTTACAAGGCCAGCGATCTCAATCAATTATCCTCTAAGTCAACACAACGATCAGAAAAGAAAACCAAACTACGTAGATTGTACAGATACAAAGCAAACGGAAAAGAGATCCCTTAACAAACAACGAACACATCTCAAGCCAAGCAACACAGCACATCGTTAAAGAAAAGCAAAACAAAGACAGTGGCAAAGCATGAAGCAGGAGGCACAGCAGACACCAAGCAAAACTCAAAACAAAGCAAATTCTGGCAGAAAAGGTTCAGTAATGTAACTGAGCATCTATTCATCTAAGCAATCAAGCACTTATCTAGCACCATTACACCAATCATCTCGGAATATCAAACAAAGCTAGTCTTCTTATAAGAAAGACCAAACAGCAATGGTATGGTATATAAGGCAATTTAAATAGCAGCAACAGAGCAGGATGATATAGTCATGTCTGCAGTGATGTAGTCGAGTCCACCTAAGCCGAGTCCAAGTCAAGTGCAAGTCCAGAGGTGCATGACTCCAAGTCCAAGTCACTAAAGATTGAGCCCAAGTCTGAGTCCAAGTCTATCAACATCAAAATACACTGAAACACGCAATACAATGGCAGAGAAAAATAACAGCAGTATTTATGCAGAAAGAATTGTTAATGTAATTTATCCAAATTAATCCATAAAAACACTACATTAGAGAAAGTTTGCTTGATAATCTGGCAAGATGAGGATGCATAAAAGTTCTTCCACTGGCACACTCATGGGAGGATCAGCTAAAACTGTAGGTTTAACTGTCACTAAGCATAGTCGTGGCAATACAGTTGCCTGTTCTGCCCAGAAATTGTGACTCGAAAACCAAGTCAGCGAGTGAAGTTCGAGTTCAGGGGCTTCCGAGTCCGAGTTCAAGTCTGAGTCATAACAGTCCGAGTCCAAGTCCACAGAAAATTGGTCTCAAGTCGGACTCGAGTCCTGCCAAGGACTCCAGTACTACATCACTGCAAGTCTGATGAGCTGTAATAAAATTCAGCCACTCCGATGCTGGTAACCTAACAGTAAGCGCATGCAGGCTGTAAAAGATACATGGCTAAGCTGCAGACGGGTCCAGCATGTCTCCTCGGCATTTTTAAAGCCCGCAGATCTGGTCAACAACCATTCAGAAACTTGTCACAAAGAAACTCAGCCACTCAGAAAATGTGTCACAAAGACCGGTTTAGTTACCTCTTGGGTGGAGAATGAGACTGGCTACAAATCCAGATAATATATCAAATATCAGTGACCAACCAGACTACAGCAATACATTACAACTTAATAAAAATTCATTAATTGCTAGCTTATAATAAAATTTTATTTAAAGAAATAATCAACAGAAAATTCCGAACATCATAGAAAACAGTATGCTGAGCTGAAAATGTAAACAGGGCAACACTGCAACAAAAACTGTCACTTAACACTGTATTGCACAAATGAGGGCAACTGGTGCAACCCTTGTTCTGTCCAGAAATGTAAGAAAATGGACAACCCTCCCCCCACAACAACATGTGTTTGTGTCTGTGGATTACAGTACACATAAGTTTACAGTAATCACATAAAAATACACAAGCTGAAACTGTTAGTAAGAACACAGTAGCCTCAATTCAAACAATATCTAGTTGATAGTATCATGAAACTGCAGCAGATGAAGTGAAACTATTAAACAAAGTGATTGATGATAAACAGTGCAGAGTACTGGGTTAGAATCAACATGAAATGTACAAGTAGTCACAGGACTGTCAGTTGCTTCTTAAATGAAATAAGTGCATATTACTAAAACCATAGCAATTTGTGCTCTTTCATAATTAATTAATTTCTTCTACCTTGGTCAAATAAGATTTAGGCAATCTACATTGAACTGAATTCCAACAAACATTCCAACACTTCCCAAATCATTTTATACTCATGGTTAGGTTCGGTGAGTAATTTGCTGCATATGTCAAAGAGAGATGCAAGCTTAATAACCCGAAGATAATCATTTTCAGGCTATCGTTATCACAAAGAGATCAGAAGAAGAAATTTCTACATATGGTTGGAGCTAACTAAATATTTTCATTTTCGTCCTCTCCTGAAACTCAGATGCACAGAAGAGCTTCTTTTGTACCTTTCAGGAGTGGCGCTCATACGCCCGAGCACCTTTTCAATTGTGGCACACTTTGCTTGCAGGCGAGCGATCAGGTTGCTGTTGAGCTGATAGTCTCTGAACTTCTGTTAAGTGTAATAAAATACAGTCAACACCGTAACCATACAAGAACATGAACAGAAAACAACTTTAAAACGCATAGCTACATTAAGTTGAATCTTTTCCTATCAGTCACAAACATGTTACTGACAGACCACAAAAGGGGCTATATAAATGTACAGTTGTACTATATTCTCATATCGGAGGTCAGCTATCTCGAGATACACGCCGGCATGCTTCTGCTCAAATATCTCTTCATACATGTCCAATATTATGATGCCACTGTTTGCTGAAGCACCTTTCTCACTGAAAAGGCATGATTTTCCAGAAACATCAATTTTGGATATAGTAAGCAAATATTATTTCAATACATAAATACTTACATAAATACATGCAAGCATACATACATACATGCATGCAAGCATAGACACACACACACATACAGAGCAAGCAAGCACGTATGCATACACAAATATATACAAACACACACACATGTACATGAAAGCAAAAATTAAGCTGTACTGAATAGCATTTTTCACTATTCGGACGAATACGAATAATTGGCCACACTATTAGGCTGAGTAAGAATACGAATACAAATGGTAGGTGATAACAGAACGGGGCATAAGTAAAAACTAGACACAAGTACGTGTATTTAAAAAATATTTAATATAACTCACTTTTCATACAATAGTTGAGCCTCATACTGACATCAATTTTGAATTTCTTTATATGCAGTATTACATAAGAAAGACTAAACGTTCCAAATTGTTTCAGTTGTACACCTTCACTGGAGATGCATTACGTTTTTAATTAATGAAAACATATTCTTCAGCATGTGTGATCATTTAATGCTGTTGTGAAACTTTTCGAATGGTCAGTACCACGTGAAATTATTACCTGCACATACTGCAAAGTGCAAATGGCCTTGCTCAAATCATCGTTGCTTATTGTAAAATTTTTCCACACTGGACAACGCTGAATGTAATTTTTCAGAACTCTTAATACACTGCTGAATACGAATAAACTATTCAGAGCACTATTTGGTCCGAAGCTAATCGAGTATGAATATTCGGTACAGCTCTAGCAAAAACAGAGATACTGTATACAACTACATTTGTGTTTGAGCAACAGTGATCCAAAATACTCCTTCAACTTGCAATACATGAACAAGTTTATTCATGTAAATATAAATCAGAACAGGAAAAATTCACGAACGCTGAGATAGAATTCTTCTGTTTCGATGCGTTCCGTTTTGTTTTGTTTATCTGTGTCTGTGAGACTCTTTGTCTGCGCCGTCTGCTGCGGCTGAGGTGTTGGATGGTCTTTATCACTGCCAAACAGAGCAACGACGTCCAGATCTCGGAGCGCCTTCTTCTCCAGAAGTGCATTATCAGTTGTCTCTAGTGTCTTCCAAATCTAAAGACAAGAGTTGAAGATATCGGCTGATGTTTACTCATTAGATAGCAATACCACGTAAAAACAGACAATACTAATAATACAATTATTATAATAACCTCACAAAACATTTTATTTTACCAATGCCTCTCTACTAGCATCCAGTGCTGTTGCATTTAAATGTACCATCCCAAACATTTCTCCAGGTGAGGCCAGAGTTCGAATTTGAACAAAAGGTTATTTTTAGCAAGTACTTGCTAATAATGGCCATACATTTATGGCCGACGACATCACATGTGCTTATATCAAATCAAATCAAATCAAAAATTCTATATGTGTTTGCCCATCTGTGTATGGGTGCACCTTATCTACCTGCCAGTGCGACCTATGTATTGACTTTAAAAAATTTCTGTTGTTTTTGTGCCACTGCGGCTTACACAAAGGAGCAACATATAGTCTGGAAAATAAGGCGAGTCTTAAGACAACTTGAAAATGTTTGCTGAACATGCAAAGCACACATGTGCAGCAAAAGACTGTTCCAAGAGGAAAGTACAAGACACGATAAGACATGATGGGCTCAAACTCATGTTTAGAAGCATGGCACATGGATATCTCCACAAGCAGCAGAGCACAATCGCTGACCAAATTGCCTTGAGACTGGAACATAAAGCTTCCTGATATGTCAGCCAATGAGGCTCACCCCAGAAGGAGAATTTTGAACTTTATTCTCTGTATTCTCACCTCATCATTTTCCAGCTTCAGGTTGTGTAATCGATCTACGATTGTCTTAAATCTCTCAGCCAGTTCCTCCCTCACCAAAGCTGTTGCACTCACTTCACAGATCTAAAATAAATCACATCCAGACAACATACGACACAAGCGAACCAATAAACTAGATTAACATAAAGCAACCAGAAATTTGAACTACAGCACTTTAAATATCTTAAATTAGTTTTACAGTTTTAAGTAGCCTGGTGACTAACTGTCAATGTTCATTCATTCATTCATTCTGAAAATTTATATAGCGCTCCTTCAAGATACCTACTCAGGTGCGCTCCCAGCTCAGCCACGGCTAAAAAAGAAAGACTTGAGCGATTTATGAAATGCAGGCAAATTATTCAGAGGTAGTAATCGCAGTTCCAGCGGGAGCCCATTCCAAGTGGAGGGACCCACAACTGAGAAAGCCCGGCGCTGCCCAATAGAAGAACGAGCACACGGGACCAAGAGCTCCCCTCTGGCCGAGGAGCGTAGTGCCCGACGCGCTACGACGTCGGATACCGGGCGGCAAAGGTCACGTGTCTGCAATGTGTCTGCATTTTATCACTTATCTCATTCCACACATCCAGACAACTTAAAACACAAATGAATTAACAAACTACATTAACGCATACACATAGAGTAATGAAATATTTGCACAACACACTTTAAAAACCTCAAAATCACAAGTTTAATTAGCCCGGTGGCTAATTCGCAATTTGTCAACAATTCATCAGTCATCTCATTCCAAACTCAGTGCATCATGCGACATTGACCATTCATTTATTTATTTCTTTATTCCGGATATTTCTATAGCGCCTCTCGAAGTCATCTACTACTCAGAGGCGCTCCCGACTACAGCATCTGATACTGTGCCGGAATTTTCACGCCGAAGCGCCACGAGCAATTGCGAGTGAAGGACTTGCCCAAGGTCCGTACGCAGTGGCTAGAGTGGGATTCGAACCTGCAACCCTCCGGTCACAAGGCGCCGAACTTATCAAGAAATTTTACACTGTTGGTGTGTGACTCTGTGATGTGTTTTGGCTTATGCTTAACCAAGGATTAGGCTTCCAATAATAAAACAATCAGTAAGACTTCGTTTTGGCTAAAATGATATATTAATGAACACTATTGGTTTATTATTAGTTAGGTTAACATATGCTCACAGTGGCTTTTGCAAAGCACTATTCAACAACAGTTCAAACCAAATACTTCTAACAAAATTGTTACATGTGCAAAATTATTGATATAATGTAATGAACAATAAAACAAGTTTGTTTCATATATAACCACGTATTTAAAATATTGTAGTAGTAGACAAGGCTTACTCGGTCACCCCTGTGGGGTTGAAATTCGAACTTCTTCGGAAGCGAGAAGATTTGATGGAACTGTTGTAGGAAAGCCTGTCTGTCACTGCTCTGGTTCAGATCCCTCGCTTTGTGAGAAAGGAGCGACAAGGACTCCTGCTGGATTCGATTGACAGTCTCTTCCATGTCGACAATGCACATCATCACTTGACCCAGCGAGATATGGTAGCTGTAGTCCATCACCTGTTTTAAAAGTCATATCAAGGTAAATTAGGATAACTTATCACTCCTATACAACAAACAACACAACTGATGCAAAATTGACGTTTGTCACACAGGCATGTCTTAAGCAGGTTGTTGACTCTACTGTGGCCTGTTGAGGTACAATCAGCCAGTGCATCAGGGAAAAGTTACAACAAATTTTTTTCCAAATGTAGCTAATCTAAAAGTTTTTATTTTTTAACCAACTTTTTACAAATGTACCTAATCCAAACGTTTCTTTATTTTAACCAGCAAATGAAGGATTCTGAAGACAATGCTGAAAATCAACAACAGTGCTTTTTTAATTAAGCCAGAACTGTTTTTTGTTGTTGCATAGATCCTGCTGTGCATCAACTGGATCTTTAGGCAAATTAAAGTGCATATTTTGCCATTCTGTCATTCTGGAGTGATAACCTATCATTCTATCACTCTGGAGTGATAACCTAATACTAACAACTTAAATGTAAATTTCTGGATTTCCAAGTAGACACAAATGTCAATAAACCGACGATGTTTTGCACAATCTGGTTTCAGACTTGATTCATAGTGCTCAGATCCGCGAAGAGAAATGAGACAACAGATGAAATACTTGCATTTATGAGTTCTGGCAGATCATCAACAAAGAACTTCCGAATGGCTCCATTTGCCGAATCCAGGCAGAGCAGGTAATCATTACGAGCCTTAAGTGCCTTTAGGTCACTCTCTTCAAACTTCACCTTGTGCTTCAAGAATAAAGACAACAGAAAGACATCCACAATTAAAATTGAAAATTGAACAGTAGTGCAACCTGATACCCTCTCAAAGACACTCATTCCATGATATTAGATTTCTTTACCACTTTAACGACAAGCTGCATTGGTTTCCCAGTAACTTTTAGTACACTTTCGTCGTTAAAGTGTTAAGAACAATACATTCATTTATGAACAACATTTGACTAGATTACTGGAGAAGTCACCACTGGTATGTTCAGAGTGTCATGTTTTTACTATTATTGGCCCATGTTATTACTATTATTATTATTATTACAAAAATGCAAACAGATTCACACAGAATGTAAATCTGAGACACGGTTAGTCAGTGGCCAAGTGAAGAATAGTTAGACAGCCAGACATTTAAAAATAGTGAGAACTAATGACTTCTGAGGTATTTCTTGAAAGCAGAAAGAGTTTGAGCATTGGAGAAACATTGGTTGTTGGTTCCAATCCTTGGGGCAACAACATGGAATGCAAGAGAGCCCACAACAGTTCAGCCAAAATACCCATACACAAAGATGGCATGCTGCGGGAAGGCACAAAAGAGAGACTGTGTGGCAGAAAGTAGGTAGAAATGCCTCAACCATCACAATTTCTCATTGATTTTTAAACAACTGGATATCTAGCTGCTCTTCACCTGGTGACTAATTATAACTGTGCCTCAGATTTGTATTTCTGTGTGACTGCGCAGTTCGCACGTTAAAAACTTTTAGAATAATATATCAAAATGAATTAAGAAGTCATAAACAATCACCATTTGCACTGCCAAACACTAGGCGAGTTTTAAAGTAGTTCACAAAAGGGGCCATCCATATATTACGTATGCATGGAGGGGTAACCGAAATGCACATGCTTGCGTATGCTTGCGAATGGGGTGGGGTCTACTGATAATGTACGTACGCATAATAAAAGGGGCCTTCAAATTGATTGGACTTCAAGTGAGCTACAATTCAGTCTTTTAAGCTATCCGGTACGACCAGAGGAAGTAGGACTGTGGGAGAGGTGTCACTTGTATGCCACCTTACCTCTGAACGCTATTAAACTATCACACAACTCAACAGTGAGTCCATGGATTACTCATCCTTCAATCTGGCCTAAAGTGTAGGCAGTCGCTGCCTGGACCTGTGGTACTGACACATTCTGCAGCTGGTCTTGGGGAGGGGGGTTGCGTGAACGAAACGTACCCAGGTGGGGGGAGAGTACATGTGCGTACAGGGAGGGGTCCAATTTTCCCGGATTTTTGCGTACATAATATATGGATGGCCCCAAAGTTCAAATTTTTTATAGAGTCAGAGTTACTACAAGCACAAACCACCACTACTACATAAATATATAGTGCCTGTAATATAAAAAGGTGGTGTGTTCTCACTATTGTGTATCAATGTGTCCCCATGAAAACAATCTGCTTTAAATCTTACATTCCGACAGAATGTATCTTTAAATAAGAATCCCAAAACTAGTTAAGCATTCGTTTGTTAAAGTACCTCGTCAAATGTAGTGAAGCACTGCGACACTATGTAACTTAACAATTAAACAGCACTCATACAGTGTTATAATTCGTACCTTTATAAATTGCTTTTCGAAAGCCTTGAAGCGCTTAGATTGGACGCCCTTTTTACTGTCCTGTTCGATACGATTTTTCTCCTTTTCCGCTTTTTCAAATTTCAACTCTGCCTGCTGACTTTCACTGTGGTAGATGTGGTATGTTTTCATTGACTGCCAACATTACAATCAAAGAAAATAAAAAGCCAAATAAATAACCAAAAATAACCACAATGTACATTGTACAAGGCAACAAACAATGGTGCAACCAAGAAGAAGAAGAAGAGTCTCTGAAGCTGACCATGAGGCGGCCATGGGTATGAAGTGTTCCTGACTTCATTTTCTTAGCCTCGGCATATAAGGGCGGGTGGTCAGTCCTCTCCCTCAACATCTCATCTTCCCACCAACAGTGTAGTCAGTGTACTCATCATAGCTGAGTTGGCTAGTAGAGAGTGCAGGTGGAGCAGAAATCTCGAACCAAATTTCTGCTCTGGCAGGGATTTGAACCCCCCAACTTCTCGACCAACAGTCCAGCACTCTAACCATTACACATTCGAGCACCCCCTGGTGCAACCAAACCTAACCACAAATCTAGCAAATTTCATGAATCCAGTTCTGTCAGACACTGAGGCAGGATACGAATTGTAAAAGCAAGTTGAGCCTTAAAAGGAATCAGAAACTGAGCCGAAAGATCGAGGAGGTGAATTCCAGAACCTCAGCCCAGACACATAAAGGCTTTTGCCTAGAACAGCTTTCACTCATAACACAACCAGAGTAACAAAAATAATGAGTAGAATGACCTTTTTGCAGGTATGTTAGCTGTTATGATTATGACAAGTCACTTAAGCAATAGAAAACCTGACAAAAAGCAAACAACAAAAAACAAACGATGATGACTCTGTTGATGTGAAAGTGATGTTGTAGTCTTACGCTGTGTAACTCAGTGACTGCTTTAGTCAACTCATCATGCATCATCACAGCCATCTCTCGACACTGCAAACAGACCAAAAACACGTTATATCAGATGAGAAATCTACCAGCCTGTATCAGGGCCCACATTTTGACTATCATCACAAATAAGCAGATAAGTATAATTCAGCAAAAATTTATATTTCGTACCATGGTATTTAGTATTTCATCATTTCATAAATTTATGTAGCAATAATACACAAATATATAATGCCTTCAGTAGATAAAAGATGGTTTATATACAGGGTGTACAATGTACACTGTCCAGGGGTGTCTTGATGAAAGGCCACATTACCTTTTTTCAGGGAATCAGAGGCTGAAGAAACAATTTCGACATTATTAAGTTCATAGAAATTAATGCAAACATACACTAACCAGTGTAACCACTTCATAATAGTAGTAAATGTAGCAATTCACCTTTCATAGGATAAGTAACTACATAAGTAGTAACTACACCCTGGATACCCCTGTATATATACCATTCTACTATTTTGTAATATGTATCATTCCTGAATTGGGATCAATAAATGATGCTGATGACGATGACGATGATGATGATAATGATGCTGATGGTGGTGGTGGTGATGATGATGACTCATACCTTCACTGGATCTCGTGCTAATGAGATAGATACCTGGCATTGCTGTTGCTTACCAAAGAAACCTACTTCAGCTTCAGTAGCTGATTCAGCGATTCATAGTATTTCAGTTGTCCAATTGTTAGCAGAAACACTAATTGTGCTTTAATACACTTCATTCTTAGAAAATATGCTCACTACGAACTGATGAATTACCAAATACAGCAAAAAACCTAAGTGCAGAGTTCGGAAAACACGTGCCCTGCAAAACGTTAAAAGATCATCTGTTTGGAAAGTTTTTTCATGTAACTGTTACTCTGAGTCTCAATAAGTTCCAGCTGAAATGTTTCTGAAGCATAAGTTTCAAATGGATCACCAAGCAGCTTCGTTTTATTGTTGCATTCTTTGGACTGAGTAAATTATTCTGTAAATTCGGCAAAGATGTTTATAAGTAACTGAGAGTGGTTTACTGCTTCACCCGGCCTGGTAGGAAGTGTTGCGAAATTGAACAACTTTCTTTACACCCACAAACCCATATGTTTCTTAATAATTTGCAAGTTCTGAGGGAACGCCACTACTTGGTTTACTCACTCTGTCTGAATTTTGCTAGTACACAATCCGTTTCTTTAAGTTTTATATTCCAGTCACCTAGATATGTCTATGACATTGAAAATTGCCAGTTTTTGTTTAAGTTGTTCTATCATTAGGGTTGTTAGTCACAGGTCATGATAGGGCACCAATTGTTAGTCACCATGTCACATAAATATGGTAAAAGCTTGATGAAAACTATTGTGGTCATATGTTACATGCCTCTATCAGTTATGAATGCAGGCAGGAAGCAAGTTCTGTTGTTCAAAGATCTCTTGGTTCAAGTGTATTAGCCAAAGCAAATGCATGTATTGATTGAACTTGTGCATGGATACCTGCACCATAGAATTCATTAGGTTATACAGCAACCCACCAACCGGATAACCTTCCCACTGAGACTTTCTGATGATAACATATTTCCGTTGTTTAAAGATCTCTCAGTTCAAAAGAGTTCATGCTTTGATAAATTTTCAAACAGCACCTCATTTGACCTCCAAGATGCCACACACATAAAATATATGCTTTCACAGCCTCTTACACTGGGTGCATGCAAGTTGCAATGCAAGAGGGAGGTAATTGTCACCACAGAAAAGAAACAAGAACAACGGTCGCAAATTGACTTATAAGCATTTTCTATCAGCTAATACCTTCACGGAATCAGGCTAAAAGTTTCAGAACTGTCTGTTCAAAATTTATGCACGTTTTGCCATTTTATGTGAAATATGAATTTGGGAGTTTTGCATTTAAACTGAACTAAGCCTTAATACATCATGCGCAGTACTACAGTTTGTACGAAACAAGCCCAATGTACAGATGCACTAATTGGAACCAACAAAACCATGTTCTTAATAAAAAATGGCATTCTAGTGTTTTGGTAAATGGCAACTGGTCCCTTTTCCCTTCCCAGGTTACAGACATGCATTAAAACAAACATTTCAGGAATCAGTTTCAGATAACCACAAAACTGTTCATACTTAGATAAATTTTCAGAGTTGGTACCTAATGAACGGTCGCTAGCGGCTTCATTTTTCCAAGAACTACTTGGACCAATTTCTCTCTGCACTTATGCAACAGATAAATTCTGAGTCCAAAGGATAAGATAGGTTCTACGAGAAGGATCACAGTCATGACAGATAAACAACTGAACCGGAAAACATAAAATCAACAGAAAACCCACTAAAACTGAACTTATATATAGCTCTAAGTGGTAACAAACTGAACTTCACCAGCTTGTGATGGGTTGTTTTCGTAGAACTAGTTCAGTTTCTGTTAACGATTACAATAACATATCGTTTACAAACACGAAAGTTTTTCATTAACAATACGTTACTGTCCCTCCAGTCTATCCTCAACTGCACTGCCCAACTACTGGCCAACCTGCCAGTTCTCTCATATATCAGATCATATGAGGGACACACTCTACTGGTTCCCATTAAGGAGAGGACACCACTGAAACTCTCCTTCTGAGGCTGGCATTGTTGTTCAGCACTACAATGACATACATCAGGTAGCTTTATGTTTCAGTTTCAAGTCAACTGGGTTGGCTATCGCTACTTTTGCTACTCCTGGAGCTATTCAGATGCTACATTTGCATATGTCAACTCAAGCCCAACACGGCTTCTCATGATTTGGAAATTCCTTTTGGAACAGTCTTTTGCTGCACAAGCATATTGTTGCATTTAGCCCTGTTCGAAACCTTCTCAAACTGTCTTAGGTAGTCATGCCTGCATCCCTTTGTGAATTACTTATATTGCCCTATATTAAGTTGCTTGATACAGATATACACAACCTCAAATATCGTTTGCACTTTACAGCGTCCTATTAGGCTAGTCCTAGGTTAAAACTTCGGACCAATAAACTTCTACCTTCCTGCTGTGAGATTTAGTGTGGCTCTGCCAGTTTCACAAAGCATGCTTTAACCCTTTAACAATGAGTGTACACTAAAATGCATGGAAAACTAATCCCTGTTGCGTTAAAGGATTAAAAGAATAGGCTGGTTCCCACGATTTTTAGAACTTCTGGGAGTTTACATGAAATGAATAACCACTGGTTTTGATGAGACCGTCAATTGAATCTCATGATCAGGCATGGTTACGAACAATGGTCTAATGGTCAGCAGAAAGCAGACTTCATGGTCTCATCATGCAAAACGTAGAGGAGTTACAAAAATCCTGAGAGCTGTATGAATGAAATCAAATAAAGGTCTCCTCAGACTCCAATCGTAATAACTGATACGACCTCAACTCAAGTTTACAGCTTTTTTCACTAGAAGAAAAACATAATTTGTTTCCCTTTGGCCTGCCTTATCAAAATAAAAAAAGAAACTGACTGGCTTTATTTGTGGCAAAAAACAGGATGTAAAAAACAAGCCAAAAGAGAAAGAGCGGGAATGGAAAAGGGGAGAGCATCAATTGATTTGATTTCACTAGTAGCCAACTCACAGTTGGATAAAATTCTTTCAATGAGGAAGAGATAACTTTTTAAACATCATACAAACCAGCTTTTGTCACATGCAACCCGATATATACAAAGGCTTCATAAAAGCATTTAAAAGATATTGTAACTATGCCTCCTTTAATGATTGGTTGGTAGGATATGCAGAATCAGGTATATAACACACAAGCCAAAATAAGAATATATGAGATGATACAACCCATTTTCCTATATGGATGACAGTGCAAAAGCAAGATGAGAAAAGAATCCTCACAGCAGATATTGTTGGCAATGAAAACCTGGAGGACTTCCAAGATTAAGATGGTATGATCGAGCAGAATGAATGTCAGTTGATCGAAACTCACACAATGCACTACAAGCAAGTTTAGAAGGAAAGAGAAACACAGGAAGACCGAGACTGCGCACAGTGCACAGGATATATCTATATATATAAAGAGAAGAATCTGTCTGTCACACCGACTTTGACCGGGATGCATTTCTACAGCTTTGGACCTTTTCACTCCAAACCTTCACTACTGTCTCGGGGTGGGCATTACACACCCAGTGTGAGGCTTCGCGTCCTCCGTTTTCACTGCTACCATGGTCTCCTGGGCCAAAACCTACCCGGCCAATGCATTTTTAGCTGCTCAAGAAAACTTACACTCAACCTATTTTCACTCGCCAGATGGCGCCGCCGGGTTAAGCAGCTACAGTACGGATTCGCTAGAGGGATTGAAACTTTCACTGAACTAAACCCATAAGCAGTGTTTTGTTGCTTATTCGCTAGAGGGATTGAAACACCCAAAACGCCGGGTTAAGCAGCTTCGCGTCCCCGTTTTGACCGCTACCATGGTGTCCCGGCCCAAAACCTCCGAAACCCGGGCAACGCCGGGTAAACCAGCTAGTACAATATATAAGAAGACAATAAACAAGAGATGAGCACTGGACTTGACAAATGACAGACAAAAATGGAGAGTTGCTAAATATGGTTCAACACATAAGAAAGCATAATGCATTCTTATAAGGAAATGTGGCACCAGAAGGACCACAAGGGCTGCAGAAAAACAACAACCCGACCCACTGGGCTCAAGACAGGAGTAGTAGTAGTAGTTTCTGTTTAATGACAATGTGTGATAACAAAGATCATTAGCGTTGCCCTCCTCCTTTATCCAGGCTTGGGACTGGCACTGTCTGAGAACGACCAGTGGTGGAGACTAAAGATAGGAATACGGAGCCCAAGGAGATATTCTTGGGCTACATGGACTGTCAAGGTTAATCTGCTAAGGAGGAACCTGAATGCAACCTGCCCTCAATCATGAGCCACAGCACTGTGTTTCAAGTAATCCAATACACGTGAATATTTTGGCAGATAGGCCAAAATTTGGGACCCATACATAATGGCATGTGAATGTACCGGTATGTATGTCTGTACTATATCAGACTAGTTGTAAGTACAGTACAGACATACTGTATGAGACCAGCCGTAAGTCTAGCAGTAGATTTCAATACTGATTGCAGACTAGCATTATTATTTTGTTATTTCCATTATTTATTAAGTGTTACTATCTAATGACTAAGCATCACTCAATGGTGCAAGCAGCTGTGTACGAAGAGGACTTCCTCACGGTTGCTTTACAGCAACCATTTAAGGCAAGACTTGAACCCATACACTCCACATTAAAAGGCAAGCGCTTACAATCGCCAATCAGCCATTGTGTCACGCTTGGCAACCAGACCTTTAACAAGCCGGCAAAACCTGAATTTCAGCAGTTAACAAAGTTATACTAATAACAATACATAATAACAAATAAATAATTACTAATAACTCAGTGTCACAAAACGAGGGTCAAGGTTAGAACTGCATCTTAAATGGATCTCACGGTGAAATTTATCTGAAGTAGCAGAAGCAACTCATACTTTAACCTTTCCAAAGCATTTGATGGCAAAGTTAATACCAGCAGAGGAAAAGAACTGCTATCAAGCTCTGCCCAGCCTTCTGGAATCTTAATACAAGGAAATTACTTTGGTATAAATATACATCATGCTCGCTCCTACTCTGCACGAGTGAACTGTAGGAGATGGCAGGAAGGGCATCCGGCCATAAGGGGGTTTGCTCCAGCACACATCAGGGATTTTACAGTCTCGGACTACCAGTGGAACAAGGCTTTGAAACAGTTTCTCTGTGGGTATTACTAGTACGCGTATGCATATATACATATGTAAGTGTGTGTGTGTGTGTGTGTGTGTGTGTGTGTTTGTGTATTTAATTATACAATAATTAGCTATGGTTTAGCCGACCTGGCCCCAGGCTATTAACTTAGTCTAACTGGGTTAATCAATTTCCTGAATGGATATCAAATGCTCTTCTAAGTGAGCATATGTTTAGTCCAGCCTACAGTTTCTTGGTCAGATTTCTAGGTTAAATTTATTGGCAAAGTTCCTGGGTTCGATAGATCTCAATTTAACTAAATTAAAGCAATGTTTCTACCAATATTATGCAAGTATCCGTTTTTGTAACTACACTCAGATACTCAAATAAAACACTTTGTAATAACAGATTCTGATATAACATGTCCAGGAACATGGATCCAAAATTAGTTCAGCCATAGAGAATAAACTCATTAAAACAGAACCTCGATATACGGCATTCTAGATCATAGATGTGCCAGCCAAGCACAACAGCATAACAAGTTTCTGGTGTAACTTCTTGAGCTCTGCTACTGGCCAACCGAAATATTTCTTCTGGACTGTTGCACATATCACACATAAAGTTCACATACACAATGCAATCATCACCAGCTACCAACCCATAAAGAGCAGCAGGTGTGCATTACTCTTCATGCCTGACTCTGGTTTAAGAGGTCATATTACCAACCATCTATGCATCTAGCCTCCAACCATCTATCCACACCGTCCTTGTTGCTCGTCTGACTTTAGGCCAAGATAAACACAATAAGCAAATGTGTGTCAGCAATGGAATGGATAAACAGTGTATATATAGCTTAAGGTAACCGGGAATGCACGAAATTTAGAAATAAATTAACTAAATATTACAAGAACAGTAAGTACGTATATAGTGCCATTGATTGTGTGGCATACCACGAGTAGTGATATTGTGTCAGTAAGAGCAACGTTATCACATCAGACATATCCAACACAGCCACATTTCACTTGTGGAAGAAGGAAGAACAAATCTTGGTACATATTTATCGTAGAAATACCATATTCAAGGTAACATGGTTATCTATAAGTTACACGCTTAGCTGATGATCACGCAGTTGCGGGTTAAAGTCTGTGTAATGACTCGGGGCAAGTTGTTTGCACAAATCCTTCTCTGTCACCAAGCAGTGTAATTTGGTACGGGCATAAGCTAGGAAGTAAAGAGCAACTCCTGCAATGTGCTGGACCCATGTACGTGACCTTGGAATCCGCCCATCACCTGCTCAATTGCGTATGAAAAGGTAATGAGTACTTCCTGAAGTCCCACTTTGGGACAGGGCAGTTTTCTTTTATATTCAAGGGGAGGGGTTATAGGTTCAAACATCCAAAAGATATTCATCTTTAACATTAAGTCTCTGTATAGCTTTTATGACAATTTCAGATATGGTTTACTAGGTCAAGAGCAGATTTAAGAGGCAAGCTGGTCATGGCCCCAACCGACTTTGGGCGCTAAAACATTGAATTGGCCCCAAAATTGGTTAGGGTTAAGTTTATCCTGTTTATGCATTCCACTGCCTACCAAACTTCGAAAGTATAAAGGTGATGAAATAAGGGAAAATAAAGAAAACAATGGAATTGGAATTATATAACTGCATGTGGCCTTGATATTACAATTTATCATTTCATCAGCGTAAAACAAATCTTTCACAAGGTTTCATGGCACCTAGAATTGGACAACAACCAGAGCCCTGCAATTACAACAAGGAAGAGCAACGTCTACCCACTCGTCACACCATCAAGATACACACCTTCTTGTAAACCCTCTGCATGTCTTCCATTAGTTGTGTAAACTTGGCCGAGATGGCACTGCTGAATGCCTCACCGAGGGTGCTTCGGTTCTTGCTCTGCTTCAGCGTAATGCCCAGCACCGTCTGCCACATCTTATACGAAGAGTAAACCTGCCACTGTTCACGTCTAAAAAGACATACAATCAATCCCTCAATCCAGACCATCTATCCTTAGACATCCATCTATCAACCCAGACACCCAGTCATCCATCCAAACCCATCCATCCACTCACGCACACCACCAACCCATACCTCCACCCATCATCTATATATTGTATCCAGGTCATTCTGAGTAGGGACCTGCAAAGCTTCGATATTCGATTCGAAAACGAATCGGATGGCAGTATTCAATTTGATTCGAGAAAGACATCATGATTCAAAAAATAAATAGCTTCATGAATTAGTAAAAGTATTATTTAGGCATTAAAGTACGTGACTAAATATAATGAACATGAAACCATGACACATAAAAATATAATTGGTCTCAATTTAAAAAAAATTGTGTTATTTTCATTCTGTTAATTAACTTACATTTTAGTTTCATTGATATTAAACTGCAACAGAGTTATTAAGCCTATATTGATAAATTGATAACTGTGTTACTGGGGTACGCCCGTGCTATCAAGTACACACTACATGAATATCAAACTGATTCGATTCGAGATTCGATTCGAAAATCAGTGATTCACAGGTCGCTAATTTTGAGTTGATATATATTCAAGCAACACAGTAAAAGGCAACATGCTGTAGTAAAGTTTCTCTATGAGAAACCATATAAGCAAACGATATCTTAGATCTAAACAAAATTACAGCTCAAACAGTCTGCACTCTACATTAAGCAGGTTTCTGTTTAAATTTAAAACTTGAATGGGTTCAAACCGACTAAGCACTCGCCTTCACTTCACAGTATGGAGACTGACATTTTTTACTCTTTCGATCACTCAAAGTTAGCAGCACCTGCCATTATTGAGCTTCCCAAAACAGGCACGACATGAATTTCCAGATGAAGCTAAGGAAAATTCCAGACACGCATAAACTACATGGTGCTAAGTAAATACCAGACATATACATATGGTGATATATAACTATTATTTCCAGAAACACACACACACCAGCGCCGCTAACTGATTTCCAGACTTGTGCAAATCATGCCAAGTGAGTTATCGGCCATTCACACAAGGTCTGGTTTGTGGCCTTGTCAAGGTCATAAACATCCCCACTAACTGTAGGGTAGTCTAGCAAAACATGAACCATCAATAAAAAACAACAAACAAATAAACATATCAATAGCTGACACACGCTGACATTTAAATAAAACATGACAGGTCACCAGTATCTAAGAAGAAACTTTTAATTCTTAGGCCAGGAAAACATCAGCCACGGCTGCTCGTATGAACCATTAACCTCATAACCATAAATAATCCTAATGGGGCTGACACCCAATACATCAGTGCCCAAGACTCCACCAGGCTTCAAAGACGATTCTAAGCAATTAATTTTGCAAAAGCCACACAGCTACCTTTCACTAGAATATCATCACCAGAACTTCTACACCCTTGAAACACCACATTTACATAATATGTACTTATATATAGGCATTGCCTGAGTACAGCTATACATGTATATACTTCTATCATTCTATGTACATATACATATGCAGTTTATATACCAGTAGGTAATAATTTTCACATTTACATAAATAGCCTGCATTGCAAGGCATAAAGGTTGGTCTGCACAGAGAGAGATCCAGAAAGACAAAACAAAGATGCACTATCACTTATATGCATACAGAAATGTATATATATATATATATATATATATATATATATATATACACACACACATATATATACATGCATATACCATCTACACGTGCATTTATATGTGAGTGTGTGTTCATTTATATGTGAATGTACCGGTATGTGTTACGGTGCAAGTGTTTGTGTGTATGGCTTGATTGGCTTAATGCAACAACTGATTGATTGGCCAAGATATATATATATATATGTATATATATATATATATATATATATACATGAGTACACATATATGTATTATAAAATATCTACACATATATGTATTAGACAAAATGTGTATATATGTATTACAAGTATATCATATTCATATATAAACATATATTATAAAATATGTACATATATTCTAGCACATACAGCATACACATCTTAACATATATATATATAACATATATATATATATATATATATATGTATATAGGAATGTAAATGCTAGGAAGTTTTGTAATGCACACTGGCAGAAGATAATAAAGGCCTTTGCCGCCAACTAGTCTCATATTCAGGCCAGTATTTGAGTGCTGGCTCAGCCGTAAAACGAAAAGAGCCTCACCACCAGCTAGGATGATTTTCTGCAGGGAAGCACACAGAGAAAAGACCAAGAAATCCGAGAGCACAAACTCAGAGGAAGTCTCTAGGCTAAGTCCTCCAACTCAAAGGAATGTTGCTAGATATACTGCATGAAGATATATGCACCAGTATCTTTAGCGTCCTTTGGCCAACATAAATTGGACGTTCTTCTTAAACATCACTCTTCTTCTGAGTTTGGGATTGAGCATGCTCAGTCTGAGTTTGGGAGTGAGCATGCTCAGTCTGAGTTTGGGAGTGAGCATGCTCAGTCTGAATTTAGGAGTGAGACTAAACACCAGCCTGCAGAAGCCACTCTAAGCAAGCAGTAGACATTGGCACAATCCTCACTAAGGTCTCACTGCAATAGGCCCACTTTAAATACATTGTCAACTGTGAAGCCTGGAAGAAACTTTGTTGATCCAGTTCTCTACCAAATGAATGCCATAGCCTGCAAACTGCTGTTTGGACATCAATTACCTGCAGAGGAATTTGTCATTTTTAGTGGCATCCTAACTTCAGTTAGGTACGCTGGAAGCAACTTTCAGGCTTTCAGAGATTCTTAGAAGGCTCTGTGTAAATGTTTCCATTTACATTACATTACATTACAAATCATGTAATACTCTGACTAGGACATAGTTCATAGAAAGAAGATCTGAATTAACAGTTCCAGAGGACCGCCTACACCTTCGGTGACAAGGATCACAAATTATACTATGAGCCGAGTCAGAAAACATCAAAACAGCTCATCTGGCTGCTACTCAGAGCTTCCAATACTTGTAATTCATGATTTGAAAGTCTAGGACCAGCGACAGTTGACTCACAACCCCTTGGTGTCTCACAGCAGAAGGCCTATGCTGACCGTTGCTAGTGCAGCATTACAGTCCCTAGTCTGCTAGAGGTGGATGAAACAATGAGCACATGACAATGCACTGCAACGGTCATCCCCAGACAAGCAACTCATGTATAAAGCCACATTCACAGTCACATCCATGATTTCCAATGACCAGTGGCCAGCAATTCTTTGTCAGGCAATGCCTGTGAATCACTGGGCCCACCGTATGTTTTGCATAATGAATATCTGAACTGACCGGTGTTTTTACATCAGGGATATTCAGGTAGACCCCAGCTTTTCCAGCTCGTGATTGGTCTAATGATGGCAGACATTATACTGGAGAACATATATCCACATTTTGTCCCAAAAAGAAATCCAAGGCTGATTCGAAAATTCGAGTTCAAACCAAGAGTACGAAAGTGCACGAAACTTCGAGCAAACACGTAAATTCTGAGAATTTCTTGACAAGGTCATGGCCAGTGTAGCCTTGGTGCGTTTCCAAGGAAATGAAAATCAGCTGTGGATTCTGTCCCCCTGAATTTGGCAGATAAAAACACACAAGCAGAAACCTATCCACTAAAACAGAGGCCGAGCCAGACAGTAGCAGACAGATAAACTGAGCAGACAGAGACAGACGAAAAGACACAGAAGAAGAGACAGCAGGACAGATATACAGACGAAGACAGATAGTGGCAGAGCAACGGAGTAGTGATAGTTTTCCGCTCACTTCTGTTTCTCGGCCTTGTGCCTTGCCATGGTCTGCTTAACCAGTTTCTCGATGTTCTTGGCATATTCGAGTTCCACCTCCGAGCGACGCTGGTAGAATTCCTGCAGCTCCCAGACCATGCAGACCTGGCTTTCGAGACGCTGGTCCAAGCATCGCAGTTGCTCGTTCAGTTGATGCTTAATTTCTACAAATTCCAGTCAGAACAACGTAAGACAACAAACTCAACCACAACAACAACAACTGCCGAGAGCAGGACAACAAAACCAATGGCAACATTGTGACAAATATAAATAAACTGCTGTACAGTAAATTAATTTTTTCTTTTCCTTTTATTTAGGTTGCTTGTGCCTGTCCTTGATATGTTCAGTTTCTTGCACTTGTATTAACCCGTTTATTAGCCGCAGTGCGTTTGCAGGAGGAGCATTAAAGTCGATACTTACTTACTTACTTAAAACCATTGCAAGCTTAACAACAGTGCTTGAAGCTGGCCCTCAGAGGTAGCCATGGGTACAAGTGTCAGCAATTTCATTTTCTTTTCGTCCCAGCATATAAAGGGGGTGGGTGGCCAGTCCTGTCCCTTATTGCCTAATTCTTCCCATTTAGTGTAAGGTCATTATGGCAGAGTTGTAAGTGGGGTGCTGAAACATCAAAAAAAATTCTGCCCTGATCAGAATTTGAACCCCAACCTTTTCATTGTTCAGTCTATAGGAGTTGATATTTATGTGATATTATGCAATATAGACTTGATTTAAAACAATTAAAACTATAAAACACGAGTTCTTTAATCACATTTTATCAAGTGCCCACAACTTTGTCCAGATTCAAATGTTGTTTTCATACGTGCATACTTAATGCAAACAGACAACAATAAAAATAATAGTGAACCCTGTACTCCATCCAATTTCCATTTTGTCAAGCCATCCCTGAATAATCTGCTTATACTAACATGTACAGAAAACGTCCATACATGCAGAGCCATGTTATATACTGGAAAAGGTACCATAATGTTGGTTGCCATCAGCTAGTCATAAATCTTAATTTTGTTCACACCTGTCTAAAGTAGGCATCAACCTGTATATTTTGCTAATATAAAACAAAACAAATGCTAAATAACAGTAATTTACCTGTAACTTACAAAGCACATCTTTAATTTTTTAACATAAACCACTAAAGCAAGAACTGAACTTAACCTAGTTATCAGTGTACAGCAACAACTTTATAACAACTTACTTTTACTCACAAAGAGGTCAATCAGCATAAGCTACTTAATATGTCAACTCAGCTAAGCTTGTTTTGGGCTTGTAAAAATCAGTGATATTTTACTTCTAAAAATAATTCCTAATTCAGTTCTAATTCAGTTCTGAGCTCTTGAATTTTACTTCTAATTCTAATTTTACTTCACAAATAATTTTACTTCTAATTCCTATTTTAGTTCTCAAATAATTTTACTTCTTATTTTAGTTTTCCAAATAATTATTAATATCCGTGCTGTAAAAGTATATGAACAACGCTTGCAGAGAGAAGCACACCAAACCTGTCTCGAGAAAGAAAAAACTGAAGTAAAACAAGGGGTGAGGTGTTAGTCTAACAATGCTGGTAATTTGAATTTTGGGTCGTGTGGTTATCATTAATACGAAACGCAGAATTATCGAGTATCAGCGAAACCGGGTAGGCCCTACTGTGTGGACAACCATATCCAAAACGCAGTGCAGTCGCTGATGGAATTCATTCGAGTCAGTCGGCAAGATTTAATGCTCTTAGGCTATGCTAGCGTGTTACCATTCATCTATCCCCCTTCCAAGACTTATATTGTTTGTATTTCTCCAGCTAGTGCTGTTCCACAAATTCCATCATTTTCCCCGTTTAGTACTTGGCATGTATATCTGCCTGCACATGTAGTTTCGTCGAAATGATAAACCCAAAATTGGGCTATCTCGCTTCCTTCCGGTCAACATTCTCGATAAACTCGTAATTTTACAATTTAACGATCAAACCCGAAATAAAATGGCATATGAAACTGAGGTCGTTGGCACGCAATTAAGTGGGGACAAGTATTAGACAACGAAGACCAAAGATAATAGAAATGGTATGCGCAGCGTCTTCATCTCAACGAAGTTCTCAAATGGATTTTGTTTGGAGCGCGTGCAATTTTACCGGTACTCGCCTTCGTCTCAACGGTTATAAGTTTTTATATTATGTTTTGTGCACCTCTTTATGTATTAACCTGTTTGTCAGCCACAGTGCGTTTGCAGGTGGTTTATTAAAGAACATACTTACTTACTTACTCACTTTAAGCGCCACAAGAAGTAAAATGATTTTACTTCTGAAAATAATTCCTAATTTCGTTCATAATTTTAGTTTGGCAAATAATTCCTAATTCAATTCCTAATTTCGTTCTTTCTGCTGAAATAATTCCTACTTTTACTTCTAGTTTTCGTTAACGAAATCATTTATTTTTACTTCTAATTTTAGTTTTCGTTAACGAAAATATCACTGGTAAAAATGACACTTGAAAAATAGAACGCAAGCACAATAATATTTATTTATCATTTTGCCATATGAACAAGTTTTACATACTGAAAAATAAATTTTTATGCCCCTGCATTAATTAAACCCACTTCAAGCTCAAACAAGCAAAAACCTAATTATGAAAAACGACCCAACATACATTAAAATTCGACTTTCTCAGTAAATGCACACCCCAGTTTTGCTACCTTTTCTCCCAGTGTGGATCACAAAAATATGCATATACTACAATGGCATAATGCACACATATTACAATATACACTGTATTTGAAGTCATCCCCTAATTGACTAACGTTTTTATCACTGTCATCCTTAATGACTTGTTTCAGTTGTTGCTCTGTTTACATAATATTTTATCTTTACTATGCTTAATGGGGGCTTATTCTTCCGATAGATAGTGTGATGTGAGCTACCTAGACATTAAACAACAAAGCATTGTGCAAACATGAAGGCAATTATATTCCCTGAACCTGCAAGAAAAACTATATAACGTATTAAGCAGGGGTACTGACTACCTAGCCCTGGGTAATTATTTATTTATTTATGTAGCCCCAGTGGTGTGCAGAGAAAACCGATTGGGACTGCGTCCTGGGAAGCTGCATTTGGCTTTCATATACATGCGTATATATGTACATACATCTATAGATGCATATGCATACCAGTATGTACACACACACACACACACACACACACACACACACACACACACACACACACACACACACACACACACACACACACACACACACACACACACACACACACACACACACACACACACACACACACACACACACACACACACACACACACACACACACACACACACACACACACACACACACACACACACACACACACACACACACACACACACACACACACACACACACACACACACACACACACACACACACACACACACACACACACACACACACACACACACACACACACACACACACACACACACACACACACACACACACACACACACACACACACACACACACACACACACACACACACACACACACACACACACACACACACACACACACACACACACACACACACACACACACACACACACACACACACACACACACATTCATATGTCAATAAATGAGTAACTGTGTATATATGGATGCATGCATGATGCATGAATGCGAGTGTGTGTGTGCACAAATAGGTGCATATATGTATATATAATGTGCAAGTGACACCATCAGAAGCTCCAGTTGTGATGAGTAGAGGTTGCCAGGTCTGTGTTAGTGAATGAAGTAGAATTAGTTACCAAACTGGGTTTCATTAAGAGAGAACTTGTTCGTTGACAGACTGACTGTATTATTCTATTATTCTAGCATTCATCAGGAGTACGTCATTTAGCACAAGGTCTAACTGCATCATCATCATCAGAGGGATGCTGGATACACAGTATCCAATCACACAAAGACTCCTAGTTCCTGCCCACTGTCTGTCTGCATGCCATTCTATATAGGAAGTTGTCGGGCAGTCTGTCTGCCTATTTCTGTCTGTTTATCTGTCTCTCCCTCCCTGACAACCAACACAATGCCCAACCAGGGTGTGATTCATCCCTATGAAAAAGCAATTATGAAACTGCATCAGCCAAACAAAGGAATATATTTATGAAAACTTAAAATGATCCACACCGAGAGAAACTGAACAATCAGAAAGAGGAACATATCCATAACGATCAACAGCAATAACAAAATTTTAAAAAAATGAGAAAAATCACAATTGTAAGCTTCCTTGATATGAACTTTCTGTAAATGCGTCCATGCATTTTGCACAAGTATTTATTACTTTATTCATTGATTTTTTAATTAATTAACTGCCAATATACTGATTCCAGTGAAAACACCATTCGAACGGCAGACCAAAAACTAACTGACCAAGGTCCTGATTAAACATGGCTGCCTTTGACATTATGTAAATGCACAGATGTAATGAACAAATGCACAGATGTAATGAACAAATACTGCTTAAATTAACAATCTAACTGATCTTTATATGCTACCAATAGAACTGCATGTTGATTACCATCCAATTATGTAAACAAGTTGCATAGATCTGTGTCAGCTTGTTATTTTTTAATAAACGAATATACTGATACTGACATTAGAAATATCCACTTGATTACATTCATTGATTACTATGGTATACATGTTTCACAAACTCTCTCAGTCATATTAGAGGACAAAACTGTAGCACATTAATGATTTGTGACTTTCATTAATTACGTCACACACAAACAGTTCAAAATGATGTTTAGAAGCTTGCATTTCATTCTGTATGACCGTTGCAACTCTTAAAAAGTGCTTCTGGTGATAATGGGCAACAGTTAACAACAGGTATACATCGAAGCAAGACAATCTGCTCAGTTTTGTGAAACAGTGTGGTCATAAAACTGTCCACACAGATACCACTAGCTTAATTAAAGTACAAAGCATCTGTTAATTACATTTCTTGTAACAACAAATGCCAACATGGCCAAACTACTCATAGACACAATTCCCACATGCCACTAATGGTACTCTGGTTGCAGGCCACGTTGGATGCGCTTTATAGCTAGGGCATTTCTAATAGGATTACTGTATGCAGTAACTAGATATTGTTTCACGTGTTTGGTAGAGCTGTAGAGTTGCATAATTATCTAATTTTACACAGCTTTTGCCATAAATTACGGATCACTATTACGATTACCCGAATTTTGAAATAACATTTTGCAACTATACACTGATTGTTATGATCATCAGCTATCATCATTACTGTCATCATCCCATTCATCATCAATGCTGCTCCAATGTCCAGCTCAATTCTGACACCACAATCTTCACCTTTATCATTCAAATTCTTTTCTTTCCCAAAGTGACCATTGACCAACTTGTGTCACAAAACAGTGGCACTATAGAAGTCTCTAGGTTAGATTCACCAAGTGGCACTTAATAGCATGTGTATATATGTTACTTACAATTGCACAAAGTCAAGTTTGCCATGCTAATCAAAGCTTAGACACTTCTTTCATTTCAGGCAAGGGTAGCTAAGGTTTGGGTAATGTATGCTTGCAGTGTTTCATAACGCTACAATATATCTTGTGGTAATACAACAAAGCTATAGATGCAATTTCCACGGGTGCATAGCACATCCCTGAAACCCCAATAACCAAAACAGAATTTTCACTTAATCGCTGAAATCTAATTGCTACTTAGTGAAAACAAATTATTTAGGCAAATCTAACTTATCTGGATATTTTCGAACATATTATTCAGGATATTAACGGACTAGTCCACATGTGTTCGAGATTCGAACGATTGATAGAAAAATTCTTTTCGGGAATTCGGTCAATTAAACGTTTTCAACACTTTCTCTGAATCGGGTTTTGTGGGATTCGGGTAGACCACAATACCAAACTGTGAACCTGAGAAGCCGTAGACTTAGCGCCCAGACACCTTGCGCTGCACAACAATATTCCTTTGCAGATGAATTAGAACAATAGTAGAAATAATCATAAAACAAAGCGTTAATTGAAACTTTGTTTCAACGGTGAAATAAATACAAAACTAGCAGAGAACAGCACGGAAACATTATGAGCAAATATTAGCCGCCTAATCTTTTAGCAGACACGCACGTCAACAATATACTGGCCGGCAGACGTTGTAACTAATTTTATGGCTCACCTTTAATCTGTGCTTCCAACTCCAAGAAAATTTCTTTGTCCTTTTTTATTTTCTTATCAGACGACATTATGTCATTGTGTTAATAAACGTATCAAAACAAACCCGGATATTTCAGATGCTTTAATCTTTACCTTTATCAACACCAGGACATATGGAATATGATGTAAAGATTCCACAAGTGATGTCATTGAACATTTATCACAATCTAGCGAATGACAGAAAGTAAGTTTGCCAATGAAAGATAAATAAGATATAAATATAATAATTATTTTTAATGGGCACCAAATATGTAACTGTTTAATATTAAGCTTTATAGTGCACTCTGCTGTTTTATTTCCCTGTGGTTAAACATTTTAGTCAGTCACTTGATGGCGTTATGGCGGAAGTTTCAAAAATATGTTCAGTATAGCATCTGTACGAACATATGTAATCTGTAAAGTGCGTCTAAGCCCTACATTTTATATAGTCGATGGTATAAGGAAAGATTTTAATAAGTGATCTAAGTCTATGATCAACACTGTAGTTTTATACTCTGTCTCTGTATTTGTCTCTCTTCGAATACTCCTTCGTAAAATATAACATTGTGGTCTCAAAATCAGTTTCCGAAAATAATTTGCAACACAAAATATTGGCTAGCTTTAACATATATTTTCAACTTCATTTTTAGTTAAATTTGTCTTTAATAAGCCCAATATATGTTGTTTCGCTTTAAAAAAATTATACGCAAATGAAAATAATAATTTATTCATCAGTCTGTAATTATATTGACCGCCTAGAATAGCTTTACATACGCTACCGTGTGAAACTTGGAAGGATGTGTCGCTCAGTATGTGTGGTAAAAACATGCCCGATACAAAAACAAAACTCAAACAATGAAAGTACTGCGAGATTCAGAAGTTGAAGAAAATTATTTTTCATGCTTGCAGTTAAAATAAAGCAATAAGTGTAATGCGAATTTGGAGTGGTTAAGACAGTTTTGGTGCGCATATTTGTGTGCCAATCAGGGTTTTCTTGGAGTTGGTGGCTCAGTGGTAAGTTCGGCGTCTTGTGACCGGAGGGTTGCCGGTTCGAATCCCACTCTAGCCGCTGCGTACGGACCTTGGGCAAGTCCTTCACTCGCAATTGCTCGTGGCGCTTCGGCGTGAAAATTCCGGCACAGTATGAAATGCTGTAGTCGGGAGCGCCTCTGAGTAGTAGTTGACTTCGAGAGGCGCTATAGAAATATCCGGAATAAATTAGCATGTTTCATGATCGCCCTGCATGTTTGAGGTAAAGTTGTTACTGTTTATTGTACTGTAGTGCATTCGAGCATCTATAAAACGCTTCCAGCAGGAGAGCCATTTAGAAGCGCTCCCAGTGCGAGAGACACTGAGAGAAAAAGCAAGTTTTAAGATAGGTAAAAGAGGAATAGACGTTACCCGAGAGAATAGAAGAATGAACGGGCGGAGACAGCTCAATCCAAAGGGCAAGGCCAATGGAAGCAAAAGACCTAGATTGAGCCAGAGAAGTCCTGACAAAGGGAATGAGGAGGTCCAAACGGTCAGATTAACGAAGAGTACTGAGAGAAGCAGCATCTGCATCAGATGCACTCTGTAAACTTGTGCTGTGCCATATCTGCTTCCATCCTGATGCATGTATTCATCATTTGCTCTAGGGCAGACTATGACAATGCCCTTTGTACAGGTCTTACTTTTGTATTAAAATACTTTGTTCTAAATCTTGCATCTCGTCTAATCGGAAGGAGTCTGAAGTTGCACTCATAATTTTCATCATGTGGAAGAGCTGCATTGGTTGTTTTGTGTTCCCACAGTGAGTCTAAGATCCATGTGCTGATGCACTGGCGTAAACTTGTCCAAAATATTGGGTTAGTTGGTTATTAATTCTACACTTGTTGCATTGGGTGTATAGTCCATCTTAATTATTGGGGGGCACGTGTCCCGGCTGCCCCCCCAGAGTCTACGCCTATGTGCTGATGCATAACTGTCTGGCTAGTTATGCCCATTTCACCTTAGGGAACTATCCTATCCTGTCATGTCTCTGCTCCTTAATCATGTCTTTTCTGTCAAACTGAAGAAATAAATGGTTAGCGTTACAATTATTTTAATATTTTGCTTAAGTGGTGTTCTGACCCACTGTGTTTTTAAACTATTTTTAGACATGAGGAAGTTTATGTGCCGAAGATCATGGTCATTGTGGATTTTCCTGTCAGCAGGCCTTATCAATGTAATTGTTTTATTATATCTTACATCCAAATCATGCGATGTACCGGTATCAGCTGTCTGCAACAATATTAAGGCCCATTACTGTGGCTCTGCTGATGTTCCCACAAAAGTAGTGAACGGGTCAATCACATTCATCTTAAGAGAATTCGAAGACTTTGAAAATGATGTTTCTGATACCGCTTTGAGCCTCAGTAAAACTTCAGCAAAATCCGTGATTATAGTCATTGCGGATAATCTGCCCTATCCACCTTTGGAGCTGCCAAAGTTGGAAAACGTCCATCTTGTTTCTTTACGAGGCCTTGTGGAAAAGCCAATGTCGTCGTCAAGACCAGACAGCTACATGCGCTCTGAATATGTCGCCATAATCCCTGACGGAGTTCGAATTGCAGGTCAGTTAAGTCTGAAACATGCGGTGGATTTCTTAGAGAGTCAAACAATGGCAGATCCTCTGATAACTATGGCTGCATGGCCATTAAATAATTCCTCTGCAAACTGTGTACACCTTGATGTTGATACAAAGAGGTGGACTGCAAACCTTGAAGTGCTTCATAATGGCGATGTCTGCGACGCAGTGGATGGTTCTCCAACTGTACTGCTTTTGAAGACGAAGACTCTACTTGATCTGCCTTATCCGTATTTACGTCCTTTCCAGCCGGCTCTATTTATACAAAACTCTCTAAGAGGTCATAAGATTACAGTCAGTAGGCAGAAAGCCTTATTTTACCAGAGTGTCGAACTTTTTAAAAGTGACGAGCACAAGAAGTGGAAGCATGAACAGAAAGAGCAGGTGAGGTCGCGTGAGGCATTTTCGATTATGGGCATAAAACGTGTCCACTATGCAACTGGCCAGGATGAATGGTACGGTTGTGGAAAAGAGACGTCGCGTTGCTTTGGAACTGTGGTCAACGACATGCCAGAATTTATCTATCAGAATCGTTGGACCCCGCCGTGTTGCTTGCGAGCCCTTCGAATTACCATACATCATGTTTTTAAAATACTCGAAGAACAGGGCGTTCGCTTTTGGCTCGAGGGTGGGAGTCTGCTTGGTGCCGCACGGAATGGGGATATTATTCCATGGGACTACGACGTTGATATAGGAATTTACTGGGATGATATCGTGAAGTCGTCGCATCTAGTGAGTTGTCTGTCAGAGGCGCATGAAGATAATGAGGGCTTTGTATGGGAACGTGCCACCGAAGGAGAATTTTTTCGTGTTCAGTATAGTCATTCGAATCACTTGCATGTGGACATTTTTCCGTTTCGCTCTGTGAATGGTACCATGACGAAAAGCACTTGGTTTAAAACTCATCGGCAAGACCGAGAATTTCCTGAAGCTTTCTTGCGACCTCTTGGCAAAATTCACTTTGTGGGAATAGAGGCTCCAGTTCCCAACGATGTCAGAAAATTCCTCGAGTTTAAGTTTGGAGAGGGTGTCATTGAAAATCCAAAGTATCCGAATGCCCAATCAGTATAATGTCAATTAGTACTAAAATTCCTAATTGGCGATGGTACACATGTATACCGGTACTCAGCTAATTATCCCCAAATGTTATGAGGAGATGTATGAGTTGTAGTATTATCTCTTTTCGAGTACCATAGGAGAAAGTTTGGGCTGCAAAGGTGCACGTTGAGTGGTTGTGCTTCTGCAGAAAAAGTATGTCTTCCAGCTGAGCAAGGAGTGGCAATACGGGTACAGCCTGAGCACGCATGGAGTGAACTGTCAGATCAATCTTCTGTCTCAATGTTACAAATGTTTTCTTGTGCCAAGTTTCCAAGGTCCTCCAATATGCAGAGAGCTCAGCATCACCAAATGGCTTGACCACAGTCACACATTGCGTTCAAGATATGGGCATTTAATTAGAGCTTGTTCATTACTTCTTGTTATTTTTGTCCAGACGACTTTTTGTCCTAGATCTCGTCTTGGAGTTATTCTTCAAGCTTTCATCAAATTTTGTGCAGTTTATAACATAATTCAGACACCTTCACTCATCAAAGCCCAGCATGTTTTCTTTAAGTTTGCCAGTAACCCAGCGTTGCTCTGTAGCATTGGGCAATATCAAACCTGGGCTTATATGCCCTCTGCAACCAGAAAAGCAAGGATTTGATAATGCAACAGCAAGTCAAAGTCATGGGTGTGGTATCAGGTACTATCAACCATCCCTTGCAGAGAGGTTTTAAAAAATTCCATCCTACTTGATGCATCTGCATGGTGGCTTGGTTTTGACATGACGCGTTATACCATTGGACAACAAGTAATGTTTGGTGAGCTCAGTGCTGCGAATGCTTCATGCAACATGTCGTTCTTCAAGCACTTAACATCCTGAACCAGAAACTCTGAACTCTCAACAGTTGGTCATGTTCAAGACAAGAATCCTGCATTTTGCATCTTCTCCTGGCAACTGACTATTCGTGTCTCAGGATCACATTTCGGTGTGACCGTGCTCGCGTTACAAATTTAATTAATTAATAATAATAATAATGGAGAATTTGTGTGTGTTATGAGCTTCATTTACAGCAGTATCTGTTATTGAACTTTTCATTCTTGTTGAGGTATAACATTGGAGTATACAGTAAATGCTGACATACATATATAGATCATTATTGTAGTTGCAGATTCATGTAACATCCATAATAAACTCGTCAAGGCTGCTCTTGACCTAACAAGATGAAACAACAATATATCATGCCTGTTTTAGCTGCCGGTAGGTAAGTCACTTAATCAGCTAATGTGACCTATAAGTATAGCTCTTACGAACAAAGGGTTAGAATTAGGCCAGTCTTTGTTAGCCTACATGTTGTAGGATACTGTATGGCAGAGGTGGGCAAACTACGGCCCGCGGGCCGGATCCGGCCCGCCAACACCTTTTATCCGGCCCCCACAATTCCTCAGAAAATTTTAAGAAATTTCAGACCGCGATAAATTTTCTTCGTTTGACTCAAGTGGCGCTGCTCTTTTGCTTACTATTCCAGTCTCGTCTTTAACTCTATGCATTAACTCTGCCGATCTACCCCACTTCCCTGTGGAGGTTCTTGTACATGATCTGTTGGTCTATACGCATAAGTGAAATCCGTTCAAGTAAAGCTGATGTTGCTTTCAAAGCAGATGAAAGAACAAACCTACGGACACTTTCCTACCCTGCCGTTGCAAACTTCCACAGCTGAGGAAAAATGTAGCCTTCAGCTGTCAACAAAGGCGTAACTTCGGTCTTAAAAGTGGGGGGGGGGTACCAATTTCTTACATACACGAAGCAAGGCGGAGATTGCGACCTTGGGAAGGCACAATAATAAAATATTGATTGGCATTGTTCAAAAATGTGAGGGGTATGGTACTCGAGTCCAAAAAATGGGGGTAGGCTACGGGTACCCCTCGTTCCGCCACAAATTACGCTTGTGGCTGTCAAGTTTGACAGAAGAGTTCTCCAGGCGATTTGTGGATTTTAAATCAATTGAGACTGAATTTGCTTTGCTTACTATACCGTTCACATATGACATTGACAATTAGCTCATATACGGAACTTAGCTGGAGTTAACCGATCCACAACGTGACAATGTTCTTAAAGAACAGCTCAAAGGATCTGACCTGATAACATCCTTTTCTTCGCTCAGAAAGGACAAATTCTCAAATTTACAAACTTTTGCTTTAAAAATGCTTGTGTTATTCGCATCCACTTACATCTCTCAACAAAGATTTTCAACTATGAAAATAAACAAATCCAAGTACAGGCCTCAGTTAATTGATCTAAACTTGAACTCAAACTGCGAATTGCAACCAGCGCTATCTCTCCGGATGATGAAAAACTTGTTAAATGCATGATCAGAGTCGCATACATCTCAGCCAAAGTGTATTTAATATACTATCAATAAGTAAACTTCTTTTCATGTTAGTTGTTATTAAAAGTTAAAAAATTAGTTATCCGGCCCTCCGAATTTTTTGGGCTTTAATGTGGCCCCACGTGCAAAAAGTTTGCCCACCCCTGCTGTATGGTGAAACTAGTTTGTTAGAACAGGCAGCTGTTTGACATAACTTAATTGACTGAACTTCCCTTACCTAAGCTAACTTGCGTTATGTGCTCTAATCATTTAATCTAACCTTACAAAGCTATGCTAAGTTTTGTTCTCTTTCCATACATGTAGGCTAATAGTTATCACAAGAACTTAACTAAAATGGTAGTTTGTGTACATATATTTAACTGCTGCTAAATAGACCTATAATTATATGTTCCATGCACTCTATTTCTATTTCAGTGAATTTTTCAGAATTAACTTCTATCACTGCTGTCTGAAGACAAGACATCTTGTTGTATATCTGGAATTTCATTCGAGACCTAAATTTAGATGATTTAAAGTCTGAGGAAGTTGCCTGGGTGCAAAATGATTACAGGGTGAGCAAGCATTTGAAGAAAGTTGTTTCCTTGGCCTTCTACCTATAACGTCCAGCAATATAACACGGAATCGTGAATGTGCAAGTTAGCGTAGATCTCGAGTCGTGACGAGTGACATTTTGATCTAACTGAGAATTCTTGGATGAACGTAATTGAAACACGTTGCTTAATGGTGCTGTTCAAGGATCATATCTTAACCATGTGTTGAAAGGTGCTTAGATGAGGCTCTATATAAATTTCCAGGCAGGCCTATAAGAAGGAGGCTATTAAATTTCCTAGCAGTGAATTAGACAAGAAGAGCAGTCCCCTAAGGGGTCGTCCATAAAGGACATCTGCATAAAAGACAGTTTGGACCCTGCCTCCCTCTTGTCATGGGCGGCGATCCCGGGTGGGTCGAGGGGGACAAGACCCCCACCTTTTAGAGTGGGGGACACACCATACATTTGTCCCCCCACCCCCAAATTTTGAAGAAACACCAAAAAAGGTCAACCAATTTTATCACGCGTGAGTGCGAAAAAAATTTTCTAGAATGAATGTTATCGCGCGTGAGTGGGAAAAAAATGTTTCACCTCTTTTTTGACCAGTTCAGGTCAAAACTCTTTTATTGACCAGATCATTTCTAAAGTGTCCCCCCACCTGTCAAACAAGATCGCCGCCACTGCCTCTTGTCCGCATTTGACCTTAATACCCTTCCTCTCCCTTTTTGGACGTCTGCAGCAGAGGATGACTATCCACAAGCAAAGGCATAATTTGTGGGGGTATGAGGGGTACCTGTACCCCCACATTTTGAACAGTGTCAATCAATATTTTATTATTGTGCCTTCCCAGAGATCACAGCCTCCGCCTAGCTTCGTGTATGTAAGAAATTGGAACCCCTCGCCCCACTTTTTAGACCAAAGTTACGCCTCTGAGCACAAGACGCCTGCAGTGTGGCAGCACGGACCCACCTATTATACTCATCAATAGACTTCCTTTCTGCTGCTTTTGCATGTCAAACTTAAATCCAGCTTTTAATGTCATCATCATTTTTCAATTACATGTATTATTACTCAGTTTCCGTGCACTGCTAAGTGATAGTTCGGGTTTCATAGCAGGATGTGCAGCCTATGTAAAGTCACAGTCAAGTTTATACCGTGCATTCATTTTTAACGGATATTGTGATAAACTGTATAATTAAAATACTTATAGTAATTAGGCCCTTAAACTCGATCTATTATGTTGATAAGTGTAGTGCGTATATGAAAAATACTGTTCTATTGCCTTGGATATTGCAACCATGGGCGGCGATCTAGGGGGACGGGGGGACATGTCCCCCACCTTTAAGAGTGGGGGGGACACTCCATGCATTTGTCCCCCACATTTTGAAGAAACACCAAAAAAGGCGGAGAAAATTGCGCGTGAGGGTTTTTGCAGCGTTTCTGACCAGATGAGGTAAAAAATAACAATTTTGAGCAGAAGTGTCCCCCCAAAATTATGAGAAAGAAAAAGGAATTCGTAAAAAAGTGTTAAAAAATGACTAAAAAAGGTCATCAACTTTTTTAGAGATGAAATCGATATTTTGCGTAGATGAATTGGTGAAAATGAAAGTGGGGAAAAATATGTGAAGCAGTGGGGAAAAAAGGAGAGTGTAAGAAAATGTTGTAAAAGAGATGAAGGACTAAAAAAAGGTCATCAACTTTTTCGGAGATGAAAGCGAATTTTTTCGGAGATGAAGTGGCAGAAAATTTGTTTGGGGGACAAGATTTTCCAAAAACGGTCGTCGACGAGATCGTGGCCCCACCTCTCAGACAAGATCGCCGCCATAGGCGTAATTTGTGGGGGGTACGAGGGGTACCCGTACCCCCCACTTTTTGGACTGGGGGTACTGTACCCCCCACTTTTTAAACAATGCCAATCAATATTTTATTATTGCGCATTCCCAGAGAACGCAATCTCCGCCAAAAGTATGAAAGTGCTTAGATACACAGGTAAATCCAGAGCCAAAATCAATGAGAATACTGGCAGGGAATATGTTCAAAAATGGTTATCATGCGAAAAACGAAAGTGGAGAAGAAATTGGTACCCCCCACTTTTTAGACCAAGGTATTGGTACCCCCCACTTTTTAGGCTAAAGTTACGCCTCTGATCGCCGCCACTGATTGCAACAGAATACTATGACCTAGGTTAAGTACTTTATGTTCTTCCATGGTTGCGAAATGGGGTGCGTGGCTTTGATACAGCAGAGGCGGCGAAAGTGACTAGTAATTAGAACCTTCGTATCCTAATTAATAGTACCTAATGGTCTTTGCAAGGAATCCCGTCCAAGTGTTGCGACTGCAGCTGAGAGTACATGTAGGCCACTAGGCCTACTCTCCTATTCCAATAATAGGCCTATTCGACTATACAGGGTGGCGCAGAAAAAGTGGGAGCGCCTCATGAAATCTTGTGCAATATATATCAAATTATGTTTTGGGCGGTTTTTTAAACTGAAAAATATCCTTACTCACTAACTCAACGTGTGACGTCACTATTTCGTGAACTTCCGGTCGCCATCTTTATAGCTTATGCCATGTAACAGGACGGAGCTCCTTCTCACACGGCCAGAAACACGATCAACCTGCTTCGGGAGAATGTCACCTTCATCGAACGGTTCGAACCAGACATGTGGTCCCCAATTATCCCGGACCTAAACCCTGTAGATTATGCTATAGGGGTGCTCTTCAACAAAAAGTCTACCTTCGTCGTAAATTTGAAACAATAGATCAATTGAAAGTGGCCATTGTTGAAGAATGGCAAAAACTCTCAGCGGTTTATAAACAGAAGCATTGACAAGTGGCGCAGACGTTTAGAAAAAACTTGAGAACCGAGGAGGACACATTGAATTTGATTTCTGATTTTGTCTAAATTATCACTTGGCAACAACATACTTGTTTTTCTTAGAAGAAAAACCTACGCAGAAATTTATTACTTGATATTATAATAGGCGTTCCCACTTTCTTTGCGCCACCCTGTATCTATAGACGCTTGATACATATAGTGAAGACTGACGCATATTACATGTATACCGGTACGCCATGTTGCCTACATTAATCAATAATATTATTGGTAGGCCTACATGTCAAGTGGACGTTGTGAAGCTTCTGTAAATTAATGTGAAGATAATTTAAACACATCTATCAATAAAGTTCAATCTTAAGTAACTGCGTGGTCAGTATTAATGACAACGTTAGTTATTAATTAGCCAGGCATTGCCAAACATACATAGGCCTAAGTAGGCCTACTTAATTAATATATGGCATGTCTATGTGCATGCGCGTGTCGTGATCTCTTGTTGCCACGGACACGTGTCTCGTGTGACTCATTGTTTAGTTTTAATTCTCGTTGTTTCAGTCGAGTTTACAATTTATAATACATAGGCCTAACTGTGTGCAATGACTTGTGAAGCGTGCCAAAGTAGGTCCGCAATTTAATTGAAGATGTCTGGTCTTGTATTGCAAAATCGTAATATCGAAATGTCTGCAGGGCCCACAAAAGCGATGTCGCGGGAACCAGCTTATTCACAAATTGGAGAGCATGACATGGTTTCGTATGGCAATGATAGAAGTCATCCGAAGCATTGTCCATATGCGAAGGTTTCGAGACGACGCAGGCCGTATACCCTCCTGTGACCACAAAGAATTTCAAGACTGCTAGTCGGTTAAGAATAGGCCCTACTATTTTCATACTACATCAGAATCCTTACTCCATCGTCTTCAGCTTAATTAGCTCTTGCGATATCTCGTCAGCCCAAGGCCTGCTTCCTCACAAAAGTTCTCATCCTGTGATTTTTCTGTCTAATTGCACAGGTGTGGGCGTGCATGGATCTTAATCGTTTTTCTACTCTTGATCGTCTCCTTTCTACCTGTCTTGATGTTTATCCTCTTTCCTCCTCTTGCTCTGCCTTCTATTAATTCTTGTTCGTCATCCTTCTCAGCCTAGGTCGAAAACTTCGTTTTGTTATTTCCTTTGCGTCCTCCTATATTCCTCTTCTTCCTCTGTCTTTTAATTCCTCTATCGTCTTCGCTTTCGTCCTTATAGGGAAGTGACGTTGGTGCCATAGTGATGCTGCTGCTGCTGCTGCTGCTGGTGTTGGTCGCGCATGTCCATCATGCATTCGTCCATCTGACAGTCGTCATCAACCAGGGCGCTGTCAGAGGCTGGTGCGGCTGGCGAACTGCCACCGATGGTAGACTGACAGTTGACCTGCTCCAGCTGAACTTCTGCAAGAAAACGAAACATCAATCGAATGAAGAAAAATTATTGTCAGCCTTATATATACACACATATATATGCATATTATATAAATGCATATTATATGCACATATAATAGCCTATATATATACAAGTACAGTGTGTGTATATATATATATATGTATATCAATCAATCAATCAATCATTGTGTTTATTGCATCAAATGACAACCTAGTACAAATCCTTTTTACAAACCGAAGGCCAATGGTAATTATTAACTTTAGGCCTAATATATATATATATATATATATATATATATATATATATATATGTATATATATATATATATATATATTAGGCCTGGTTGTCATTTGATGCAATAAACACAATGATTGATTGATTGATATACATGTATATATACACACTATATATATATATATATATAATTATATATTAGGCCTAAAGTTTGGAAGATTGAAAGCAGTGCCTAAAATACTCAGAAATGTCACCTGCACACTCTCCCTCAAACTGTAGGCCTACTTGAACTGGTAGGACCTAAGTGAAATTTCAGTTATAGCCTACTGCAGTGTAATAAAATCGTGTGTAGTTGACTTGAGCTAGGCCTATGATCTCTCAAAAATTCATACTACACGGCCCACGCTATGCATTCTAGACGAGTCAACTGCACACTCAACAATGTCAACTGCGCACTAGGCCTATATATGTTAGAAAACACGTTGTTTTAGACCACGATTCACAGATCTAATTCCAAGAGATGAAAAGCCTCAAGGATCACACGGTCTCGGGGGATCAGTTTATACATGCTTGTGGTGTGTGTGTGTGTGTGTGTGTGTGTGTGTTTGTAGGTGTGTGTGTGTGTGTGTGTGTTTGTAGGTGTGTGTGTGTGTGAGTGTATAGGTGTGTGTGTGTGTGTGTGTGTAGGTATGTGTGTTGGAGTAGGTGTATGTGTGCGCGTACGAACTAAGGATTAAAGCCTAAGCGCGTTAGAGGTCGGGTTACGTGGCGCTTCCTCTATAGATAGACAACCCGTCGCGCTCGAACTCAGCTGCAGCTCACCTGGGCTTAGCATTTAAGTAGCGCCTTACAGTCATTAACGATTGCGACGGATAAGACTCGGAAGACGATAGTCTATGTGAAATGACGAACTAAAAACGAGCGCTATATAATCTAAGCCCATCATTTCGACGAGTCATTCTGGGAAATTGTTGCTCTGTATCAATAACGGTCGGCTGTATTACATTACGTTATCTCACAAAATGGCGAGGCTGTCCAGTCGTGTAAGAGACAGGCTGGAGGACCATAGCACTTTAGGTCCGGATGGTGTTAAGACGTCGTTGATGGGTTTTCATCTATTCCAGACTGATAGCTTCCGAATGGCGCCTATCCAAGCCGACTGCAGAACGAATCGATCAACGTCTTCTCAGTATAGGTCCAGCTAGCATACCACGGAAACCGGATTCCAGGTACAGAGTGTTGGAGACGGATTGTGAGGGACAGGTTTTGTGAGAGAAAAATTGTCGGTGCGGGAAAGAGTCGGAAATTATGACGGATGCCGACAAACAACGTGAGAGGCAAAGACTGAAAGACGAAGAGCGAAGCGTGAAATGAAGCATCAAAGGACGCAGAACTAAAGAGGCAGAGGAAGAAACGCGGGATGATGCAGAGAGTGATGTAAGCATGCAGATCGTGTGGTAAATCAGGCAGACAGTGTGACAGTCAGAGCCTCAGAGGTACGAGATTCTGATGCAGAGTATGAGAGAGGGACCGGTAGTTAATTCAAGAGGGTGGTAGTGCTAGTGCGAGACGCAGAAACAGTGTGAGACGGAGAGAGAGAGAGAGAGAGAGAGAGAGAGAGAGAGAGAGACAGACAGACAGACAGACAGACAGACAGACAGACAGACAGACAGACAGACAGACAGACAGACAGAGACTGAGACAAACAGACAGACAGAGACAGACATAGACAGATAGAAACAGTGTGATGAACGTAGAGAGACAGAGACAGAGACAGACAGAGACAGACAGAGACAGACATAGACAGATAGAAACAGTGTGGTGAACGTAGAGAGAGAGACAGAGACATACAGAGAGAGTATAACCTGATCGGTCGAGGTCAGTAAGTGTGCTGAATCGCGGGTGAGCGTTGCCACCAGACCGTCCTGGGTTCGAGACGCTGTTAGCCGACGTCGATCGCTTGTAGGTGGCCGAGGTCTTCATCGTCAGCTTTCGAACATTCTTGTCGGCCTGGAAGAGGATGATGTGAAGCTTCGGAACGAAGAGACAGACCAACGCCACAGTTGCACTCAGGCTGATCGATACGCAGAGTGTCGTTATCTGGACCTGCAACGATCGGTTTAACGAACTCACCAATTAATAACGAAATAATCCAATAGACCCTACTATATTCATATACTTCAAGGGCTTTATTTGACTCATATATTGTCACTATTAATGCTAAAATTATTTATTTTTTAAAATAATCTCTAACGTGATTCAATTAACGACAATTAGTTTACTTACTGTAGGCCTAGTCACATACTGCAAGGGCTTAATTTAACTGATAGCGATAGGCTATAGTCGTTATTAATTGTTAAAAATTTGACTAACTACTTAGAAATGGATTGGACACTCATTAATTAATGCTAAAATTATTTTTTAAACAATCTCTAACATGATTCAATTAACAACAATTAGTTTACTTACTATTGTCATATATTGCAAGGGCTTAATTTAACTGATAAGCTATAGTCGTTATTAATTGTTAAAAGTTTGACTAACTACTTACAAATGAATACTCATTAAATAATGCTAAAATTAATTATTTTTAAAGCAATCTCTAACATGATTCAATTAACGACATAATCCAAGTTATTACTAATAATCATCTGGGGTCTATGATAATTTTTTTTATTTAATTGATATACTTATTACTAATTATTTTAAATCGACTATAGGTCTAATTAACTAAAAAAGAATACTCGTGGTAATAATTGCTAAAATTAATTGTTTAAAAGCGGAATCTCTAACATGTAATTGACCCAAAAAGCGACATGAACATCAAACGTTCGTGCGTGAATGCGTGCATATATGTGCAGGGTGGGAATTGCCGGGAAGGGTTGGGGTTCAACCAAGAGTCTTTCTGAGGACCAGTGATGGGCAATAGTTAACTAAAAAGTTGCTAACTTTTAGTTTAACTAAAAAAATTTAGTTAAGGAAGAAGTTTAACTAAACAAAAAAGTTTAGTTAAAACCATAGTTTAACTAAAAAATTTTAGTTGCTAACTAAAAAGTTTAACTAAGAAAATCAGCAATATGCAACTATTTTTCCACAGAGAACATTGAACACTGTCAGCAAAAAAACATGTTAACACTGCATGGTTTTAGCATTAACAGCCTGTGTTTTCAAATTCATACACTATTTACTGTACACATGTAGGCCTAACTGTATGCCAGAACAGTACACATTGCATAGTTATTGTCATTGACGCTTTGCATTATTACAGTTCACTTAACGTCTTTTATTGTGAAAATGTTTGTCGTAAAAAGTTGGAAAAAGTTTAACTACTTTTTTTAGTTTAGTTAACTAATTTCCAAAATCAGTTGCCAACTTTAGTTTAAACCATTTTTTTTAGTTGGAAAATGGTTTTAGTTTTACTTAAAAAAATAGTTTAGTGCCCATCACTGCTGAGGACCCCCACAGTTAAGTCTTCATTGCACACCCCAGGGGGTCGTTTCCAACCCCTCAGTTGTGCTAGTGTGATTTAACATTATTTGACTCTGAGTCTTTGACAAAGAAAAGACATTTCCACGATGTATCATGTATGCATTTTTGAATTTTCTTAACAAATGAATTGATTTTGATTCGAGTCTGACTTGCAAAACTGCTAGCGTTGAAATCGCTGCTTTAAATTTCGTTGACATCAGTTTGCAAAAAACGGATAAAATGTTCAACCCCACCCAGTCTTTTTTCTACAATTACCACACTACTCATGTGCATGCATATATGTACGTATACATAGACCTACGTAATTAGGCCTACATGTATACATTAATACATAGGCCTACATACACTGTGTGCATACACACATAACGCACGTACGCATGCGCAGGAGCAGTCGACGGTGCAAGGTAATCGTGCGTGAGATCGAATCAAGGTCTCGTGCATTTATATATATATGTATACATATATATTCGTTATATATGTGTACATAGAGCTATAGAGTTACTTACAAGTGCAAGTGTTTGTCACTGATCATTATAACAACTAGTTCTGAAGTGTATTATACAGTCAGCCGTTCGAAACTTCTTCTGATACACCTTGAGCGAGTCCTTCACACATAACTCTTTGCACCGCATATACTCGCTATATAAATCTAAATATCTTAATAAATAACCGAATGAATGCTTCGTTAGGTGTTAACCGATCGATGATCATCGATCGTCTGCCTGAAGCGCGACGAGCTGAAGAGCATTTGAGCAAGTGATGCGGTAGCAGTGAGTTGACGGCGATGAGGGTGTGGCAAATAAAATAGCGGCAGCAGCCTGGGGTTACAAATGGTTGAGCGAGCGCTGAGAGTAGAGCGCTTCCTCCATTCTATAACTATATATAGACTGTTTTCGCCAGCGGCAGCGATGATCTTCAGTGCAGTAGGCCAACGGGAAGCAACTGATCGATTGATCGATCTGTGCTACGACTGATCTATATACGCAATTGGACCCGCTGTCTGCGAGCAGCCGATTGTTGACCACAATGAGGTTCTCGTGTCTGGTCGGTGACCGTTGTAGAGTCACGAGAACTGCGAGGGATGAGCAACCATATTGAAATTGGAGGGGCAGAGAGGGAGGGAGGGGAACGAGGAGACGAAGGGACAGAGAGACGGACAGATAGACGGGAGAGGGATTGCTTGCCCCTGTACTACTTATTCCTAATTGGACTAATTGTTTGTGCACTGAATTCGGATTTCATCTTAATAGGAAACGCAGAATATATGCATCAGAATAGTAAACAATGGAGACAGTCAACTGCGGCAGAGATTAATGGAAAACGTGCGTTTTAGTCGAGTATACGATAGGCCTTCAAATCAGATGATTGGTCTCTAAGACGGCGACAATGACACTATAATTCATATATAACATTAAAACATAATGACAATTACGACGATGATAGGTCTAATAATGAAGATACTGACGCTGATTATATATGACGATCATATATAATAACGTTGACTTTAACGATATATATTTATATTCTATATATATATATATATATATTGCATATAAGTATAGACTTTATTAGACCGGTATACGCAGCTAAAATAAAGAGGAAATTGTAATCGTAACTGTGTACTCAAGATTTCATTATAGTGCAGACAACGCAAGCATGACTTCGAGCTGCCATGCAAAGATGACAGGGATTATATCTATAGAGTCCTTTACAAACGGTTAATCTGAGCCCCCATATAGCACACGGTTAGCAAACTGACTTACGCCCTGAGTACCCATCTGATCTTGTTCCCGGTCGCGGTATGCCAACTAATTGTGATCATAATAAACGAATATATATATATATATATATATATATATATATATATATATTGAAACCTATAGGCTCAAAAAGTAATCATTAACTAATTATTGATTACTAACTTTTATAAGTTACTAAAGTCCAGTTTATATTGCCGTGGTTGTGCTGGGAGCGCATCTGAGTAGGTCACTTGAGGGGGCGCTATACTAAATTTTTTTAATGAATTAATGAACTTCCGTCGTGCTGGTGTCTAATGCAGAAGGTATCAACACCGATGGCGCACCAAAACCAAATTGTAATGTTTGGGGTCTATAGAGGCTATAATTATGCCCCTTTGCCCTTTCTGTACGAACGTCTCTCATGACGGCGTATAAGGATGCTCAGAGTCGTAGGCTTTATATGGAGCCAGTAGTCGAAATCAGTTGCCACCTTTAGACTTCATCAGAGCGTGATGCTCGGGTCGCAAGACATGTATAGGTTCGGTCCGTGCTGAAGAGGAGAGAGGACGATGGGACGATTAGTTCGCCTCACAAGTCAAGCGACGATCAGAGACGATGGTGACGATGGAAAGAGGAGAGCAGGCGATCGACCAACTGGAGGAGGGCTGATGGATTGGTGAAGGAAGAACAACGACGGGAGAGCTGGATGAAGGAAGGAACGGAGAAGAACAAGTACAGACAGGGAGACGGAAACGGTTTGTAAAGAGGTTGACAGAGAAGACGAGGATGAGGAAGAAGGAAAATGGGTAGAGAAAAAGACGAAGGTGGAAAAGAGGAGAAGGAGGAGGAAGAGGAGGAGGAGGAGGAGGAGGAGAAGGAGGAGGACGAGGACGAGGAGGAGGAGGAGGAGGAGGAGGAGGACTGGAAAAGACCACGAAGAGGAGACAAGGTAAGAATCCTTAACCTACACTGCAGAGTGTATTTACAGACGTGAGTGCAAAATGTCAATGGTTTGTTCGGCCTAATTAACTCAACCTCGGGCAGCGCTGGACGACCACGTATAGAGAGAGGTCTGATAATGAGTGAGTGATACTGAAAAGGTCGACGAATCTGAGTGGAGTGGACATTCGTGCTCAAAACGACTCTGTGGATTCGGACACCACTGCGTCGACGCACTCCACTCACAGAGACGGAACAAAAAGACACACAGACACACAGACACACAGACACACACACACACACACACACACACACAGGCACACATTCGAACACGCATTGAATTATGGCTTGTGTCAATTTCTTAATGATGACGAGATGTTGCATGATGTGATTTGATGAAATTGTTGTTTAAAACCCTTGCAACTCCTTTGCTCAGACAATGGGAACCCGCGCAACATAATCGGCAACGTTCATCGAAGTATAAGTCGCAATGTGACTTTGGACTATGCAGGGTTGTTTATATTGACGAACTACGTTGGAAAGATTGGATTATCTTAAATGCGATGGGTTGTATAGTTCGAGTATACGAGCTGGTATTTTGGATTCTTAGAGTAGGACGTGTACCTGAAATTTGTTGAACACTTGTTAGGTCGCCTGAAAGTTATTGCTTTGATTAGAGTACCTGAAAGCAGTTGGGTTGGTTAGACCCCTATTCTAACTTAAATGTGTTTTTGATTATTATTACCTGAAACATGTTGCTTTGTTTTGAGTAGCGGAGACGTTTTGGACAGACTACCTTATATGCCATGGGTTATATTGATTATGTGAATAGTTGGACTGCTTAGATTATGACCTACATGTATCCAAAGTTTACTGTGTTGTTTAGATTAACTGAAACGTGTTAGGTTGGTTATAACATATTTAACATTTATACTTCGGTTCGGTTCCCTGAAGCTGTAACAAAGATTACCCGAAACGTGCTGCTTTGGTAATATTAGCTGAAAATTATTATTTTGTTTAGATTACCTGAAACGAATGGTTTTGGTTAAATTACCTGAAACGCATTGTTTTGGATAAATTACCTGAAAATATTGTTTTATTTTGATTTCCTGAAACGTATTGTTTTATTTAGATTTCCTGAAACGTATTGTTTTGGTTAGGTTACCTGAAACGCATTGTTTTATTTAGACTAACTGAAACGCATTGTTTTGTTTAGATTACCTGAAACGCATTGTTTTGTTTAGATTTCCTGAAACGTATAGTTTTGTTTAGATTACCTGAAACGCATTGTTTTCTTTAGATTTCCTGACACGCATTGTTTTCTTTAGATTTCCTGAAACGTATTGTTTTATTTAGATTACCTGAAACGCATTGTTCTGTTTAGATTTCCTGAAACGCGTTGTTTTGTTTAGATTACCTGAAGCGTATTGTTTTGTTCGTTGAGATTACCTGAAACGTGTTGAGTGTGCCAAAGTAGATTGGGATGAAGGCAAGCCAGATGATACAAGTCGTGTACATCGTGAATCCGATGTACTTGGATTCGTTGAAGTTTTCCGGAATCTTCCTCGTCTTGACGGCGTACATGGTGCAGATGACGATCAGCAAGACGTTATAGACGAGGGACATCATGAACCACTGGTCTCCCAGTCCGCACTTCAACACGATCTCGTCCCTCTTGCCAAACGGGTGGTAGGGCCTCACGTACGGCGGTTCAAGGACCAGCCAGACGCCGGCTCCTACCGCCTGGACCGAGATCAGCAGCAGGGTGATGATGACCTGCGACCGGGGACTGATGAAGGGCGGTCGCTTGGCTGAATAGCGAGCGCTGTCGAAGATCCTCGAGATGCGGTTCGTCTTCGTCAGGAGTGCCGAGTAGGTGACGGAGAACCCGAATCCAACGCCGAAGCGCTGGATGCCGCAGACGATCGGACTGGGCTTGGCCAGCAGGACGAACGTCAGGAGGTAGCAGATGAGGAACCCGGCGAACAGCATGAAGCTCAGCTCGCGACCCGAAGCCCGCACGACCGGACTGTCAAAGTTACGGACGAAGATGAGGATGACGATGCACGTGCAGCATATGCCGAGGCCGGACAGAGCGGCCGGTATGAGGGCGTAGGTGCTCGTCCACTGCATGTACTGCATCTCCAGCTCCACGCATCGTTGCTTGTCCGGCGAAGGCCACCACCCGGACGGACACGGTCGGCAGGTGAACTCGTCCTCAACGACGTCCGACGGGTCACAGGACGTACAGACCCAACAGCACACGTCCCCCTGCGGCACCTGCTTGATCTGCCCGTGCTGACACGGTCGACTACACTGCGACACGGGGAGGTCGTATGTACCCCCTGTCCACGTGACCGTTTGTGATTGGTCCATGAGAAGCCCGTTGTTCCAACGACCGATGATGACGTACTCGTATTTGCCCGTAGTGCGGTTTCGCCGGTAGTTCATGATGTTGTAGCGCCCGATACCGTCGCCATACTTGTCGAACTTTACGCTGGCTCCGTAACCATCTGTAAAGATGACGGTAAGAGTTAAGGTGACTTAACCACAGCGCAACTGGTGCACTTGCTAATTAACTTCTTGGAGACCTTGACAACAGTTTATATTAAAACGCTAAAACACAAAGAGAATGCGTGCTAGCATTCCAATCACATCGCAAGGTTGTTCTCAAGTTGAATAATAGCATAATAATTGATAACTGATCAAGTAATTAATTGCTCAAGTAAACGCTACAAAATTTCTAGGATAATACATTGATCATCAATTACGCGGAAAGCGCACATAAATCGAGTTTTGTTAATATCTAGCAACATTGGTTTAACATCTGCCAAAATCTGTATTTGCCAATCTCTGTTACGCATTAATATATCCTCACTTATACAGTACTGCAACCAGGGTGAGAATTATCGGGGGGTTGGGGTCCAACCCCCAGGCTTTCTTAGGACCCCCAGTTAAGACTTCATTGTACACTGCAGGGGGTCGTTTCCTACCCCCTCAGTTGCGCTAGTGTGATTATACTGTTCAGTGTTCATATATTTTAGCATTTTCTTTCACAATTCACTTTGTGGGTTACTAATAAAGTAATGATATGGTTTATTGAGATTTGTGATCATATGAATTGTATACTAATAAATTTAGTGATTTCATCACTTTAAGGAGTTTAAATTAACTTTCTATTGAATTTTTGAATTTTCTCAGTTTGCAAAATACGGATAAAATATTCAACTCCACATGAATCAAAATCATCAAAGTCTAGCCCCCCGGTCTTTTTTCTACAATTCTCACACTGACTGAAACATTTAATGGGCTTCCAATTATATACGTCGCGTTTAAATCACCTAGTAGCCTAATTCTGCAGGAAAGATCTATTTGAACAATGTGTAGACCGTGCATGAGGGCTTCTACTAAACAGGTCTTTTATGACCTTTATGAAATTATGAAAATTGATCTAACAAAAATTACAAATGAGTCTATTCATACATATACCGCTTTGAGGACAATTTTTACAATCAACGTTTCTTAGAACTGCTTCAGAAATTCCCGACCATCATACTTGATGGTCTGGCTTGAATTGCTCTCAAGAATATGCTCATACAAATGTTAGAACATTTTTTATTGCCTGATTGGACTATTTGTATGGAACTCTCTGCCTCATCATCTTATTCACCTACGCACTCGGCACCAGTTGATGGCGCGCACTAAGGGGCCGTCCATAAATGACGTCACGCTATTTTGGCCGATTTTTTACCCCCCCCCCTGCCCCCCTCGTCACACGTCGTCACAAAAAGGAACACCCCCCTCAAAAATGACGTCACAAAGCTCTGACCCCCCCATAAAAACGAAATTTCCATTCGATAATAAAACATGTTTCAAATCACATTTATTGTCATTCTAATAATTAAAGTATTTAATGGGGTGCTGAACTCTGATGTTGTAAAGTGAAAGCCATGTATTAAAAACGATGTGTTGGAAAGCTGAAATGTAGCACAAAAATTAACTTCAAAATATTCAACGTCTAACCAATTATTATTATAATATTCTGAACATCTGTATTATTGGTTAGACGATGAATATTTCCAAGTGAAAAGTCATAACTATTAAAAAATAATTGAACATGGAGAGAGTAGACTTATGACAATCACATATTCATTCCACTGAATGAAAAGCTCTGGTAGAATTACTAGAATTAAAATGTTTAATAAGAATAATTACAAAAATTTACTAAGTGTATGCTTCTCAATTCTCCTATGGCGAAGCAAATGCTCCTTCATGGAATAAATATGGAAGCATGGTTCTCTTCATCCTGTGGAATGGATATTCCATTCAGGTCAATACTACTTATATTTATAATTCTTAATTCAAAACTATCAACGGTTTTTATAACTACTCTTTCAAACATTTATTTTTAGGACTACCCATCTTTCTGACGAAGTATATTATGAAAAGTGAACATATATTTCAAACCATAACTATATAATAGATTATGATATCACTTATCAGGACTAGGCTATTGACATCTATAGTGATTAAAGATAAGTTTATTTATTTAATATTTAATAAAATCTTAGAGTGACCATGTATATAAATATTTAAATAATCAGAAAATTAATAATGATAGTGGCCGCACATTATTTATTTAAATAAAATTAATAATGAAAATTACTCAAAATTAGTGTTGTTATTGTTAAAATTAAATTATGAAGACCTGATGTGACGTCACATTTCTTTAACCCCCCCTCCCCCTCTTGTCACACATCGTCACAAATTTCTGACCCCCCTCCCTCCCCTAGGTGCGTGACGTCATTTATGGACGGCCCCTAAGATCATTTAACTGAAGTTTATCAACCGATTAATATCAGTTATTGTTATTAGAAATTTGCTGGTATACATGTAGAAATTGGCAAAAGACATCCGTAGAAATAGAAAATGACTTGCATGGAACATACGTAGGGCTTAATCACATATGTTAAAACAGTTGCTAAACGAATCTGTTACCGCCTGTGCAGCCCATATAACAAATGCTGTGCTAAATGTTAACACACGAACGTTGTAAACGGTTCTAAATAATCTCTGCCGATGTCAACGACCTTAGTTGACACAAGCTGTCGTTAAACTGTGGATCTCTTGTAATAATACTGCACTGTCATTTTCTAATAGACATTTGTCTAAGAACTCTTGTGTAGGCCTATACCTTGCGCTGCACGAAGCAAACCGTTGTGCCTTGCAGTGACTGATTCAGAGTAGGCTTATGCCAGAGGAGGTGAGACACCTGGTGTCGCTTAAGGGACAATTTTTATTCTTCATGGAATAGAATTTCACATATTCCTTATTCATGAATTAATGCATACACGACCGCCAAAAACATTACCATTAGATCAGCTGTCCGCGGCCGCTAATTTTATCTCCCACGGCCGCAGGTTGTGCACCGCTGTTAAATAATACAATAAGGCATCTCAAAACAGAGAGACCAGTTTGGTTCAGTCGGAGTTTTGCTTTTGACGCCAATATTCGGCTCATGCGACTGCTTGTATTGTCTTGAACTATCCTGAGATCAACCGAGTTTTGTTCAGTTCAGTTATTCACTTATACCCTAAACGTTCACAGCAATACTTTAGAGGACTTGACCGAATGGTGATCAAAGACACACGAACTCGCATAATAATTCAGCCTCGTTATATTAATTAATAGATGACTTTTGAATCTTCGGGGTTACAATGCAGTGTTTCTATGCTATGTGTTAGATGATATTTCTTCTATAAACACCCTTGTGATTTTATTCTGTATCAAAAATGATTATGTTATATGTGTTATGCTATGTCGTATCCCGCATCTTAATTGTGTGCCTTAATTGTCTGAAACCTTTACTTTGATTTTGTCATGCTTGTTATCATCATCACAATCATCGTCGTCGTCGTCATAATCATTATCAACATCACCTAACCTGTATTGTTAACCACAGTGCGTTTGCAGGTGGTATGATAAAGAATATACTTACTTACTTACTTACTTATCAACAGCACTGCATACATACTCAGTATCTTAGTCATCAAAATCATCATCGTCTGCGTCGTTGTCAAAATCGTGTAGTTGTCGTCATCATCATTGCCAGCAACAGCAACATCATCATCGTTAGCCTCGTCGTCGTCATCCAGAAAGAAGAACTGCATCATCGATTTTAAGAGGAAGATGATGGAAGCACTTGCCTCATCAAGTGCCTGCCTCATCAGTGCTTCTGAGAGGCTTCCGTAGATGTGCTATAGGCCTATATAATACGCACATGGTCTGGTAATTATGCGCCTACTTTGTTACATGGACGAATCACTTCACAGACGACCAATTATATTCGTCACAGCCAGAGTTTCATACTTGGCTCACAAATGGCATCGATTTGGTAAGACGAAGCTTAATTACAAGCTGCGTCAGTCTTATATCCAAATATATATATATATATATAAAATTATATATATGCGAACATGTATACTAGGGTGGTCCTTATTTTTGAAAGTCTGATTTCACAATGAGGCACCCTGTGCTTTTGTTTCTACTGATGAAGAAAAAATTCAGAAAAAATTTGAAGAGGATCTGACAATATTTAGAGGTTGCTACCAGATGCTAAAGTTTAAGCCTATGCCACGAGGAATTCATTTAGACTAGCCATTGCAATATATATTTTCTTAATTGAACTGATGTTAGCAGGTGAGAAAATTGCAAAGTGACATACAGTTGTGTGTGTAATTCATTATTGAACACTATAAATGACTTCTAGCAATTAGTATACCCTAATAGTATTCATGTTTATTTATTTATTTGAGAAACAAACGTAGAAATAAATTATTTATATTTTCAAACTCAGTGGTCTTTTAGTGTTTTTCGTTGACTAACAAAGTATGCAGTATACTTTTTAAGAAACCCAATATGAAACAAAATGGTTGCCAAATGCATTATGGAAAAGATGTCAATAAGTAAGCAAGCAGTAAGTAGTTATTAATCAAATTATAGTTATATCATTGTGTTGGAGCATAGGCTGGACAAGGACATGTTGTGGCGTGCATGTCGCCATCACATACTAAAAATAATGTTGGAGGCAGTGGTCATGCTTTCTCTTGGCCCATCCCAAGGTCCAGACATAATGATTATCAGAGATTCCAGAGAAACTGGCGACTTATAGACCGATCAAAATAGAACACAGTGACATCCGATGAGTTTTTACAAGAAGCAATTTCCTGTCACAAACTTTTGGAGCTGACCATCACTTTCTTCGGCGGCGTTTATTTCAGGAGCATATCATTCAGAGCACCAGCTGGGCTGCATACAACAAAGTGGATGGCCAAGAGTATTTATAGTCTTAAGATTTGGATGTTCAAGAGACAGTTCAAGTTGACAAGAAGAGAAGAAAAGGGGATAGCTGACATCTGCTTGTTCACAGTAATGCCGTATGTCAAAGTCTGGTTTCAAGCATCATATGCACCATTGGCTCCTCGAATAGACCTGAAGCTCTTGAAGGACATTGACAGATTGATAAACAAGGAGAAAAATTGTGCAGATGCAGAGGTTGCAATGAAGACATTTCCGGGTCACTTCTGGTATATGTCGGAGGAATTGGAGACTTTTGCGTTCTTTGATGATGGGGTCTCCATTGATTTATCAAGCGCCATATGGCTGCTCCTGTGGACAAAACTGGCATCGAACATCCACTAAAGAGAATACCAGGTAACCTCTGATCAGCTGGAAGCAACTGGAAAATTTTATCACGGAAAACACTAGAAGATTCTTCAGCATTACATGCATTCCAGCAAGTTTCCTCCAACAATATGTTGATACTTGGCCAAAAGATGAGAACTACAAGTTAGCCAAGGCCACTGCCAGCTCAGTAAGAGTTGTGAAAGACATAGCAGAGCGTGGAGTGGCACTCATGGACGAGTATAACAAGCTTCAAACAAATAATGAGGATCATAAGCAGTTTCTGGAATATCGTCACAGATATCCAGACAGGAACAAAGACAC
>OY744612.1:35370158-35704227 GCA_963556255.1 Allolobophora icterica | reverse complement strand
AAGCAAAACACAGATAATTTTAATTCATACAACAACAGCAACGCATACCATTTAGGCCTAGGTCCCTTTAGACTCCAAAATGCAGACAAATCTTTGTATTCGGATTGATTTAGTTAGGCCTGTCTAAAACCTAAATGAAATCCATCAGCAGTTCTCTATTTGAAATTTGTACTGTATAATTACGACAACTTTATGTAGCATCGTTACAAGCGAGAGCTACTCGTATATATCTTCGGTGATGTACACGTATAAGGACAAAATCCATCTTCTGCTCTACCAACATTGCTTCTATATATGGGTCTGTATTGCATAGGATTTATACAGACTTATAAAACTAATTAAAACAAGTGTATAGTATACAATACACTTGTGAGAAGTACTTATAACAGGTGCTATTTACTGTCTTGATACATACGCCTACGTAGGTATACATGCATAAATACATACACACATACGCGACACATACATACATACATACATACATACATACATACATACATACATACATACATACATATATCAATACATACATACATACATACATACATACATACATACATACATACATACATACATACATACATACATACATACATACATACATACATACATACATACATACATACATACATACATACATACATACATACATACATACATACATACATACATACATACATACATACATACATACATACATACATACATACATACATACATACATACATACATACATACATAATACAGACATACCCACAAACAAACACATACATACACATACGTGCGTGCGTACGTGCACGTACGCAGGTACTACAGTAGAATAAAGGTGGATGAGTGCATCAAGCACTTGGGATGGGCGGCAGCTACAGACACCTGTTTCGACCACAGATTTTTAACTATTAGTGTGACAGTAGCAATGACTTTTATAGACAGCCTATACACGCTTGCAGCCTGCGTGAGATCAACTCGTATTCACAAATTAAACGCCTATGGCTAACAAAACCTGTATTAACTGCAGCTGTGTCAACTGCGCAATAGCGTCCGGTCCTTACTGCGAAGCTAATTTATCCAGGGAACGTTATCTGAAAAATTTTACTTTTAAATAAAGCATAAGTTATGCGGAATTTTTCTGAGCAGTTAAGTGTAAACGCATAAATTTATCATTTTTCCTTTGCGAGCTGCATGTTAGACCTTATAAAGTAAACGCTATCATTTGATGTCTTGTGTATTAGACACCGGTGCGATAGAAGATATAAATTGCAACTACAATTCTACTTACTTAAGCATGAATAAGCACCGATGTCTCTCATATATACATACAAATATATATATATATATAAGCACTAATGTATAGCTCATATATATAAGTGCTTATATATATGAGATAGACATCAGTGCTTATATTATATGTATATATGTATAGGCCTATATGAGATAGACATCAGCGCTATTCGTGCTTCAGTGAGTAGAATTGTAATTGTAGTTTATATCTTGTATCGCGCCGGTGTCTAATAAACTAGACATCAAACGATGGCGCACCAAAACCAATTCGTAATCAGATCAATATCAAGAAGATCAGTCCGTAAGTATGACAGAGAAAAGGTCAAGAAATGCAAAACAATATTACATAGTCCTATGCAATTTGCTTTCTTCAATATCTGATACTAATTAGGCCCTAATTACTGCTTATGAATAATTGAACCAACCCGATTAATTTGGTAATCATGCAAGGATGCGTTGAAAGTTAACAGGTGTCATTATAGACTCGGAGTGTCTGGTTAGCTCGCTGGACGGTCAACCTAAAGTTAGGGACCTGTTCATATTCAAAGGTTTCGGTTCCACCAATTACGCTCTCTAACGAACTCAACCACGAAATTACGGCAAGATTAGAATGTAGCAGCATTTGCGTTTTCTATACTTGATTGCACATTATCTAAGTGCGATCGCCATTAGGAATTACCAAATTGATAGAGACCCGCCTTAGCTGATTTCCGTTGGACAGCGTTTGTATTCTTCTCCTGGATATTAACCTAAGACTCGGTTTTTTTGCAACATCGCATGAAGTCTATAGAGCAGTGTTTTAAACTTTCCGAAACTGCGGACCAGTAATTTTTCTATCAGCCTTATCAGACAGGTGCTTTTCAATATCAGCTTCGTATACGACATGTTATAGGCCTACACAAATTAAGATTTCAAATATTATCACCATTTATTACAACTATATTTTGAATTTTGATACTGTTTCATGTTTAAAACTGTTTATTATGTACGAACGCTGTGTCATCTATTTTGTGTGTGTTTCACACTGTAGGCCTATAGGATTGAATGTTTTATTTGCGGATGATCAAAATTGTAGCATTTCGGTAATCATTGCGCGGCCGGTAACCAATCACTCGCGGACCGGTAACCAATCACTTGCAGACCGGTAACCAATCACTTGCGGACCGGTAACCAATCACTCGCGGACCGGTAACCAATCACTTGCGGACCGGTAACCAATCACTTGCGGACCGGTAACCAATCACTCGCGGACCGGTAACCAATCACTTGCAGACCGGTAACCAATCACTTGCGGACCGGTAACCAATCACTTGCGGACCGGTAACCAATCACTTGCGGACCGGTAACCAATCACTTGCGGACCGGTAACCAATCACTTGCGGACCGGTAACCAATCACTCGCGGACCGGTAACCAATCACTTGCAGACCGGTAACCAATCACTTGCGGACCGGTAACCAATCACTTGCGGACCGGTAACCAATCACTTGCGGACCGGTAACCAATCACTTGCAGACCGGTAACCAATCACTTGCGGACCGGTAACCAATCACTTGCGGACCGGTAACCAATCACTTGCGGGCCGGTAACCAATCACTTGCGGACCGGTAACCAATCACTCGCGGACCGGTAACCAATCACTTGCAGACCGGTAACCAATCACTTGCAGACCGGTAACCAATCACTTGCGGACCGGTAACCAATCACTTGCGGACCGGTAACCAATAACTCGCGGACCGGTAACCAATCACTTGCGGACCGGTAACCAATCACTTGCGGACCGGTAACCAATCACTTGCGGACCGGTAACCAATCACTCGCGGACCGGTAACCAATCACTTGCGGACCGGTAACCAATCACTCGCGGACCTGTAACCAATCACTTGCGGACCGGTAACTAGTCACTCGCGGACCGGTAGCCAATCACTTGCGGACCGGTAACCAGTCACTTGCGGACCGGTAACCAATCACTCGCGGACCGGTAACCAATCACTCGCGGACCGGTAACCAATCACTCGCGGACCGGTAACCAATCACTTGCGGACCGGTAACCAATCACTTGCGGACCGGTAACCAATCACTCGCGGACCGGTAACCAATCACTTGCAGACCGGTAACCAATCACTTGCAGACCGGTAACCAATCACTTGCAGACCGGTAACCAATCACTCGCGGACCGGTAACCAATCACTCGCGGACCGGTAACCAATCACTTGCAGACCGGTAACCAATCACTTGCAGACCGGTAACCAATCACTTGCGGACCGGTAACCAATCACTCGCGGACCTGTAACCAATCACTCGCGGACCGGTAACTAGTCACTCGCGGACCGGTAGCCAATCACTTGCGGACCGGTAACCAGTCACTTGCGGACCGGTAACCAATCACTTGCGAACCGGTAACCAATCACTTGCGGACCGGTAACCAGTCACTCGCGGACCGGTAACCAATCACTCGCGGACCGGTAACCAATCACTTGCGGACCGGTAACCAATCACTCGCGGACCGGTAACCAATCACTTGCGAACCGGTAACCAATCACTTGCGGACCGGTAACCAATCACTCGCGGACCGGTACGGGTCGTGGACCACAGTTTGAGTAGCATCGGTCTAGTGCATTAGACAACGCCGCGATTGAAGTTACTAATTATTCCTAGGCTGCCTGCCACCTGGAATCTGGATCGGATTCGCTGATGCACAGGTGAGGAAAGAACTTGGAATGAGGTCGACTTCCATCGTAGTTCTAAGACTAATCGGTCGGCAATTACTGATAAACACCTGTGTTCTGCACGTTACCTGTTGACCTTGTTGGCCCAAGGGATAACCAGAAGCCGTGTCTTCCATCTGCTAATAGCTGAGCGTCGCGTTTTTTCAGTGGTGGAACAGACTCCCTTTGGATCATCTGCGCGTTGTATTATAGCTATCCATTACACAAGCACTTTCTACAGGCAGGGGCTTCTACACCATAGAAACCTTGGAGCAAATGCTCCATCCAAGAAATGGGGGGAAGATCTGTCAGTGTATGTGCCACCATTTTAGGGGGGAGGAACGGGGACGGGGGAAGAAGAGGGGGAAAGGGACGTTGCTCCAATGACTTAGGAGTCTACAGGCACTTGAAGACGGTTCAGATCCACCGGGGTTGGACTGGGAGCGTCTCCGAGTACAGTTAACTTGGACAGGCGCTATATAAATGTTCTGAATGAATGAACCGCGTGCTGCGGAACTCGTTTGTCTGTCGTCATTCCTTATCCCCACGAACCGAGAACTCTGATATTATCTCCGGATCGGACTTCGTCACTTGGGTACTACGTGTATGCGAGAGCCCGCCAGTAATGACTTTCAGTTAGGTGAGCATTATTGGCTTGTAAATTAATTTCTTCTGCTTAGTGAACTTTAACACCGTCTGGGTAAAGGCGTGCATTCTTTCACGAGGTACTTCAAAGGTGTTGTATCAGATTCATGTGCACTGTATGATCATCAAGTACCTATAGATACAAATGCACATATAATACACATACGCCCTCACATGAAAGGTGGAGATGATCGCAAATATGAAGGTGCACCCATAGCTGTCTCTCAAGTTGACTTGCGGGATTAGTCTTCTTTTGTGGGATGTTCTTAAAAAGTGGCAGATAAATGGCCACGTACACACGCTGTGAAAGCTCTTATAATATAGATATGTAATTATATAGGCATATACACGCAGAGGCCTATATTCTCAGATGTGACCTACGGGTTACACGTATACAGTGCCGGATATAGGCATAAGCTAAAAAAAGCTACAAGTTAGGACCTCACAATCCGCAAGGGCCTAAAAAATTCTGAATTTCTTTTTTGGGGGCAGAGGCCTAGCGACCGCCCTCCGTACTCTCCGACCGGAGGAGCCCCGCAAGGAAGGGGGCCCCTAAAAGTGGCATTATATATATATATATATACACAGTATATATATATATATATATACAGTATATATATATAATGTAGAACTTTTTAGATGGCTTTTATAGCAAAATTCCAACTCGCCTGAGTAAATGCATTCATTTGAAAATAATTTGAATTTTTCACTTTAATGCCTTGCTATTAAATGATTAAAAGGCATATACGCCTATGTTTTCAAGTTTTGTGAGACCTTCTGGTGTAATTTTTAACAAGGGGCCTCCAAGTTTATATAGCTTAGGGCCTCACCGAGTCTAAATCTGGCACTGCACGTATACGTCGTCTGTAGTGACATCTCATATAGAAATGCTGTGACTGCAGAAGTGACGTCACTGTCACGAACGGAGAGATGATTCGCAGCATAATTACGAGGCTGTTACATAGAAAAATTAGCATACTTTAAAGTCAGCTGTTGGGGTAATACAGGTAGGAGTAGGCGTCCCGACTCAAGCGCCAGCTAGCCTTCTATGAACAACTCACCAAAAAACCACATGCCACTGAGACCATTGCATTCACATTATGCATTCACAATTCTCTTCTTAAAGCTATACTCTCTATACATCTGGTCTCAAAGGTCGATCCTGTGGGACAATCCAGCCAAGCTCTCACATTTGACTTAGGGGCAGCAGGGCACTGAGTTTGTCGTCAAAAGTCCTGATGACTCTGAACATAATTATCGTGGACGAAGTTAAGGAATGGTTTACTCTTCCTGCGTCCACTGATAAACTGCTGTAGCCTGTAGGCTACATGTCCGCCAGAGTCCAGCCTGGATTTGCAGGAGCTTCTGCTTCTTACACGATTGACCGATCAGAAGCATAAATAAATTCTTAGAAGAGCTCATCTTTAGACAATCTCCATCCTTTTAGAATATATATGAGCTTCAGCGAAATCCCTTGTCATAAATCTTGTCTGCGTATACTGTCAAGTATCGAGTCTCTGTCTTCCTATGTCAGTATATAGTCATTAGTCAACGTCCTGTGTCATCTTTCTATCCTTTCTATGAACTCATCCTTCAGTAGGTCTGGGGGACAGTCTTCAACTCAGTATATGCATCAAACGAGGACGGATCTGCGAACTACACAGACTCATCTTAGTAACTTTCCTGAACATTGGTTTCGAGCCAATCGGACGCTGAATCATTTCCAACATCTTCGTTTTATTAACCGCATAGCCTAATTATGTAGGTTGATGAAATGGATTCTACCAGATATCCATTCAGCCGAGTTGTGAACGTTGATCTGATGCGTAGGTTAGCCAACATATATATATATAATATATATATATTATATATACAATATATATAATATATATATACATAGTATACATACTTTAGCAATACCTAGGCTACAACTGTGCCTACTGATATGCGAGCCATGCAAAACCAACAACACACCCTATTTGGTGGGAAATGGGTTCAGATAAATATACAGCCCACTCGGATGGCTCACGGTACATATTCTGTTCAGCGATCACATATAGGTCTAACTTTTTACTATTCCATCCCATGCATGATCACCAAGAGCTAGGTCGAATTTATCCATTTACTATTCCGTCCCATGCGTGATCACCAAGTGCAAGGTCGAACTCATCGTTTACTAATCCATCCCATGCATTGATCACCAAGTGCTAGGTCGAATTTATCCATTTACTATTCCGTCCCATGCGTGATCACCAAGTGCAAGGTCGAACTCATCGTTTACTAATCCATCCCATGCATTGATCACCAAGTGCTAGGTCGAATTTATCCATTTACTATTCCGTCCCATGCGTGATCACCAAGTGCAAGGTCGAACTCATCGTTTACTAATCCATCCCATGCATTGATCACCAAGTGCTAGGTCGAATTTATCCATTTACTATTCCGTCCCATGCGTGATCACCAAGTGCAAGGTCGAACTCATCGTTTACTAATCCATCCCATGCATTGATCACCAAGTGCTAGGTCGAATTTATCCATTTACTATTCCGTCCCATGCGTGATCACCAAGTGCAAGGTCGAACTCATCGTTTACTAATCCATCCCATGCATTGATCATCAAGAACTAGGTCGAACTCGTGTACTATTCCATCCCATGCATGCATGATAACAAGTGCTGGGTCTAACTCATCGCTTACTATTCCATCCAATGCATGATCGTCAAGTACTACAGGTCGAACTTAACATTTCGACTTCAGACGAATATGGATCATGTGCCGGCAGTTTACCAGACGTTAGTCCCTAATTAGCAATCTGTTGGGACTCCGGCTGTCTCCTCCTGCATGGCTGGTGTACTGTTTACTTTCTGCGGCGCATGAACTGAATGAAATGTTTTCACCAGTAGGCTATACATGGCCGATGAATTAGCCACAGCGGAACGCAGTTGACGCCCGACTCGGTACAAAGTCTTCCACTGATTGTAGTAGGTTTAAATAACATACATATCTATAGGTCGTTGGGAACAATATGTGCATTGTTTATAAGTAAAATGCCTGTGTATATATAGGTCACGATGAATATATTCGTGTCCTCTGTTGTCTGTTCATTTGCCGTGGAGGGAAGAGGCGAGGGGAAGTTGGGGGCGGAAAGGAGTATCAAAGTTTTCCATGGATCAATAATGATCAAAGGGATGGTGAATGAAAGGATGTGTATGAAACGAGGCCATCTATCGACACAGACTGACTCAGACTCACGGGGATATTAGGCGAAGGATGAACTACGAGAGAGACCTTCGTCAACTAAGGTCAAGGACAAACAATCAGCGCCCATGAAAACACACGTGTGCAAAAAGTTAGCCTACACACCTGTTGGACTGTGTAAGCAAACGCAAACGCACAATATAGTCACATACTGTAATAGGTACATAAGGAACGCATAAGAGGTTTATTGTTTTCTGGAAAGTGTATGCAGGCTACGAAAAGGCAGTGACCACATTAAGAGAGACAGAGAGCCACAGACACAGACAAACACACAGACAAACACAGACACACAGCAGACATACATGAACTGACATACATACAACACAGACACGGACACAAACTGACATATACGGGCAGAAGCAACCACACTGACTAAAACGGACTCACATAGACGTCGTCATCTTTGTCTTTTCAGTTGAAGCGTCACTGGCTGTATATAAATATCTAAAACGGAAGAGATAAATACTTGCCGTTTGAGAATCTCCTGCAGTCTGACGTCATACTGAAGGACGTGCTCAATGACGCACTGAACTCGAAATTTATCCCACGAGGACGACGACGATGATAACGATGATGATAACGACGACGACGACGAACTGGAAGAAGACAAGTCTTCGGTCGGATTCTGTGAAGTCTGTATTAAGAACAATGCATAACACAATGGATATCATCATCATCATCATCATCATCATCATCGTCATCATCATCATCATCATCATCGTCGTCATCATCATCATCATCATCATCATCATCATCATCATCACCATCACCCACCATCTTTCTCTTCTTCCTCTTCCTTCTTCCTCCTGTCCTTCATTATACTTCTTCCTTAAACAAATCCCAGAGCACGTGTTCCCACCACTAGTGTTATAATGCACTGTTCCTTTCCCATAATTCGAACGAAACAAAACAAACACACGCACACAAACAAACACAAACATACACACAAACACACACACACACACACACACACACACACAAAAAAAGCACGAAGGTTAAACGGAAACACTCAAAGTGGCTGCCAGATTAATTTGTTGTGAAGAGGACAATTACTGCATCGGGAGATTATTCAATAGTTCCTGCTTTTTTTGCATTTCGCAGACGAAACTCGAATCCCTTCGGCTATCCTCAGTATACAGAGTGTGGGACATTTGCAAAATTGGAGGCCATGGTTTATTGAATTCTGTAATAGAACGAAACTTAATACCTATCAAGCCCTGTAAAAATGATGGTTCTCATTAAGGTTGAGGCCTTGTATACAACCCCCTTCCCCCACCCCATTAGATCTCCCTATATAAGTTAGTTTTATACAGTTTTTATGTTGTGCAAAGATTTCTACATAATCTCAGTTTTTATAAATCGCCAACTGTCTATGAGTTTTCATTTCTGTAGGATAAAAATATCTACTTCTTCACAGTAAAAGTTCCTATAGGACTTGAAAGCTAGTTATGTTTAATTTCTTCTAAACAAACAATTGCTGTCACAGTTGAAGTCCATGCATGAGACTAGAGAGACTGGAGATAATTTTCGCTCTAGAGGCGTCAATTTCTTGATTTGTTAGGATATTCGAACAGGTGGTTTAATTCGATAGTTCTAAAACGACCATACAGAGACGTCGTTAATAGCTGTCTGATCATATATGCAAGTAGTGAACGGAAGGATCGATATAATTATATGCACTCTCCAGTGACGCATCACATTTCAAAAGTACTTATCCTTAGATGAAAATAACTTGAGAATTATATACGATTTGTTGCGGGCAAACTGAAGTATCGATGATCATTAGGTAGCAAGAGAATCGATCGATTTACGTGACTGGCTTTCGTATACATATAGGACTATAGGTGACTACGAGTCCCTGCCTACCGCTAAACAAGACTTATTTATTAAACTCAATCGGCCATGACTATCACCGTCACTATTACATTCTCCTCTTACTCCTCGTCCTCGTTCTCCTCCTTCCACTACTTTTTGTCTTCCTCCTTCTCCATCTGTTGCTTTGTCACCTGTTGCCAAACCACTTGATCTCCAATCTGGACTGTTTCGAGAAGAAGCCAGATATTGCAACCTTGCAGGAGCCGCAAGGCTTCATTACCAAAATGTCTGTGCAAATTCTGTATGCATATTATGTATGCAGATCATATTCAACAATTTGATTATAGACATAACAAGTCTACAGGCCTAAAAGGAACCGAAACTGTAGCATATAGGGCCTACGCTCATCCATTCGGTAGCGTTTCGCTTTCTCATCTCATGACTATACCGCGGTTTCGAATCCACTGTGCGAACAAACGACCTTGGGCATGTTGTAACAGGAGCTGTAGAAATTTAATGCTGCGTCAACTGCGAAGGGTTTACGATGCACAGACCGCATCACCATAAATAAAGGAAGCCATGCTATGTACACTCATATTATAGCATAGGCTAATATTATGATTAATTCGTGAGTATATAGACTCACGGCCAAGCAGAAAAATATACGGGACTGTAAATGTCGGGTTATTTAGACTTTTTAGAGTTTCCGTTTAAATGAAACCGAGTTATAAGGATAGTTTTTAGGGTTTTGAACAACGATGCCTGAGTAGAGCCCCTTGCCCCTATCGTTAATTAACCCTGTATATAACCTATAGCGCTTGTGCCACTTGCGGATTCTGGAGGGTGGCAATCTGGCAATGTTGCCACCAGATCTGTCTTAGGTTTACCCCAAACCTGCATTATGTCTACGATTCCTCGCTCAGCTGGTTGGCCTCCTAACAAATGCGTTGCTTCCTACTTATTTACTTGGCCTCCAAGCCCGAACTTAGCTCTGCTCGCTCTGGCCCCATTTACCCCCTTCCATCTCTACCCTTCTGGATTTACCAACAGACTATAAATAGCCAGAAATCGTGAACCAGCAAATTGTAATCAACAAATCAAGAGTAATCACAACAGATGGCCGAACACACGCATTAGTCAAACTGAACAACAGTTTATTTTTAAAACCCGGATATTTGCAGCTCACGCCATTATCGATGCCCTCGTTGATACCATCATGATCATTGTCGTCAACATCATCATCATCATCATCATCATCATCATCGTCGTCGTCGTCGTCGTCATCATATCGTCAGTTCATGCCAGCTGCCATTAGGCGGGGATGGGTGCGAATGAACTTTCCTTTCTGACCTAAGCTAAGTCCCGCTCAATGTTCTTATGTTTTGTCTGAGTTATTTTCTCCTTTATGCTATCCGTCCATCGCTGTCGTGATCATCCTTTGGTTCTCTATCTTTAACATCTGGCATATAGCGTTTGGTTTGTGATCCAGGCAGCTGACATTTTCTCCACGGAGTGTTCTTTGCACAACTTCATCTTGAAGAGTTAGACTTATCCATGTTACCATGTAATCCATGCCATTACCATATAATCCATGCCTCAGTTAATCGCTTCCTCCTTTCAGTGTTCTTATTCTTACTGCTATTTTCCTATGACATAATCAGTTCATTTCATGTTTTAAGGAATCCTTTCTAATAGTTACATCCTAACAAATCGGGTTACAATCTGGTGTGAAATCTGCCCAAATGTTCATTCCAAGCAACAGTCATTCCTTGCGATTCCTAAGTTCCCAATCTGAAGTCTTAATTAAAGTTTGACAGCTGAAGCTGCTTACCTTGGCATTCTGTGTGATGGCATCACTCGGGTCATGCAGCTGCAACACAAACGTCGACTCCGGATGACAATCCGTTTCCTCGTCAGCTTCAGCAACCGCGTAGGATGCAGAGAATCCGTTGTTCCGTAACGACGCGTGGGATACAGCAGCTGTTCCCTCCCCCGCCACCGTCGTCGTCGAAGAGGTCAGCGTAGGGGTCAGGCGATCTACTTCCGGGTGAGGGGTCATAGCGCTCGACCCAGATACGGCGGTTGGCGGATGGGTGAGGGACACGAGGCTAGTTCGTCTGCTGCGATCACCTCCCGTCGCTTCCTTGGCGCGCTTTCCATCCGTAACCGTTCCAGTCAGTTCCTCTAGTTTCACCTTGAGACTTTCGTAGTCGAGCGGAACCGACGGTCGATGGGCCAGGTGGGCCGCAGCCGCCGTGGCGCGGGCCAGGCCCCTCGCCGCACTGACGGACATGCACGGAATGCTGGCACGACGAAGATGCGCTGGAACGTCAGCAGCAGCAGCAGCACCTGTTTTCGACAGGTGACCAGTGCCATCGACCAACTCGCGACTTCCGCAGCTCAGCTCGAGGCTGTTCCGGCGATGGTCGAGGGTGAGGGCGCCGTGCAGGACCCGAGAGGGATCGACGTCCGGTGGAGTGGAGTGATCCAGCGGCCCTCCGCCGGTCAGTGGAGGAGGTCCTGCGGTCGGAGCACCTTCCTCGCACCGGTTGCTGAAGATGCCCGAGTGAGGAGACTCGCGGCTGCTCGACGCCCTGCTCGATGATGAACAGGCAGGATCATCGTCTGCCGCTGCAGTCACTGCATCCTCCGATGACTCACCGCATCCTCCCGCTCCAGCTCCAGGTGCAGACATCACGCTTAGTAACGATGATGGCGATGATGATGATGCTGATGATGATGACGGCACCGTTACGACTCCTGCCGCATCAGCGATCACCGCGAATCCAACTAACGATGATGGAATCTGCACCAGAAAAGATGGACAGATAGAGACAGGGAAAACGAGAGGGACAGACAGACAGACAAACAGACAGACAGGAAGGCACAGAGAGAAATTTACAGACAGACGGAGACAAAATAAACCAAGACAGACGAAGAGATCACTAGACGGATAGCGAAACGTTCATATATCCAGCTATGTATACCGAATGCAGGCATCTTAGTAACACTAACCGAACACGGCGTTCTGTACATACATATGGACAATGCATGATTAGCGACTCGCACGTGCAGCGTAGTCTATCCTAATAATTACGTGGATCTCCGATAGGCGGCTGACTTTTCGTTTAAGCCTTCAAACCTCATCCGCGCCCAGCAAATTAACCGAACCGCTCTCTGCGCATGTAGGCCTACACACACACATAGACTGAATCATGCATGCATGAGACTGAGTCGGCCGGAGGCCTACAATATAATATCACCGCGCCAAAACTCAGACAAACGCTTAGGCCGATATATATATATATATATATATATATATATATATATATATATATATATATATATATACAGATGTGTACGTGCGCATGCGCGCGTGATGGCTTGGCCTGCATGGACCTCGCTAAATACGCATGCGTGATGTTTGTGCTAGCGCTGAGCAACAGGTAGCCTTGGCCTATAGGCTACTGGGGACGATAGAGGAATAATTTTTAGCTGATTTGCCTCGAGACTTAAACACAAAATCACAAAACATCTACGAAATAAACGCTAATAAATATATATATGCATTGAAATCGATTTCAACAGAGATAATCAGGCCTCTCTCTCTCCCTATGGTCTACATATATACATATACATACATATATACATAGGGTCTACATATAGAAATATATATATATATATATATATATATATATATATATATATATATTCTTGTGATTATATCATATTGAAATGTCGCGTCACAGAAAGTTTAAGCGTGACCACCCGCAGAATTTATTGAAGTCCATCTTTTATGTCTTTTAATAAACAATTTTAAGTGCTTAATGTAGGCTTATGAATGTAGGTTATGGCAGTGGTTCTCAACCTGTGGTCCGCGGACCACTGGTGGTCCGCGGCCATCTGCCTGGTGGTCCGCGAGCAAGGTCTACAATTTAGATTTTTTAAATTAAAAGCATGCAAACAGACAAATTTTGTCAATTTTTAAAATTTCTGTTTCATTTCAATCACTAGAATCAGCTAGATGGCAGCATGAAACTAATAATGCGAGGACTTATGGCAAAAAATTATTTTGTATTAATTTGCTTTTGGCACGATTTTTAGTGGTGGTCCGCGACCGAGACACAAAATTTAGAAGTGGTCCTCGAGTCTAAAAAGGTTGAGAACCGCTGGGTTATGGTATATAATATAGGCCTATATTCCGGGATATATAATAGGCCGTATACACATATTACTGTACTATATATTACATACATATTCTTTAAAACCGATTTTCAGCTTAACTCCTGATTTTACATGTATATAGGCTGATTAAGGTTTAGAATTCCTCACAGAATTTAGTTATCTTGCCAGAACATGCTACATCCACCTTCGCCGAATTCGACAAGTGAAACGCTGCCTAAATGAAAGTTGCCTCCGTATTCTTGTTCAAGCCCACGTCATCTCTCGCCTCGACTACTGCAACTCTGTCCTGTCCGGTGTTCCCTCATCCACACTACAATCTCTATCATCTGTTCTTCACACAGCCGCGCGTCTTATAAAAAGTCATGGTCCTAGAGATCACATCACACCATCCCTGCAACAACTTCACTGGCTTCCAATCCGTGCCCGTATCGCCTTCAAAATCTGCCTCCTTATGTACAATTTCCACTCTGGAACCAGAGGCGTAACTTTGGTCTAAAGAATGGGGGCACCAATTTCTTGCACACACGAAGCAAGGCCGAGATTGCTATCTCTGAGAAGGCACAATAATAAAATATTGACTGGCATTGTTCAAAAAGTGGGGGTACGGTACCCCTAGTCCAAAAAGTGGGGTTACGAGTACCCCTAGTACCCCCCGCCCCAACAAATTACGCCTATGTCTGGAACCTCTCCCTCATACATGACATCCATGGTCACACCCATAGTTGTTAAAAACGATAGAAACTAAATAAAAAACGGAAAAAAACGTCGTTTTATTCAAAAAAATAAAAAACGAGAAAAAAACGGAAAAAAACGAGAAAAAGAAAATAATGTGACTTTCCCACATCTTGTAGGCCCTACTGTAACTTAAAATTAACAACCTTGTTTACAGAATTTAATCAGCAAATAACACAACTTTATTAGTAAACACTAAGTAACACCAATCTACAACAATTGTTTTGTTTGTTATAAGTTTGGTTGAATAAGAAATTGAGAAATTAAAAATATTGAAATCTTTTAAAATTTAAATTGTAAACATAAGTCCACATGAGTCCATGCTGACTAAACTAGCACAATTAAAAACTAAACTTTGGAGGTATAGACTAGGGCCTCTAGGGCATATAGTGTAAACTTTCTCACAGCAAATGCAATTCAATTTAGCCAATGCTGAGTTTGTCTTTCCCGTTTATCAAAGTAACGTGAATCCATTCCGCACCCTTTTCTTTTGGCATTTTAGATAACTTAGAAATATATCTATATTTCTTGTAATGTGCTATTTCATAAAGTATTTATTTCTCAAATGATGACGTAAACAGGGAGGTAAATTAGCTCAATCCTTGAAAAAACGTAAGGGACATCAGACAAAAAATTAAACAGAAACTGAAAAACATTAGCAGACAGTAAATAAATAAATAAATAAAGTTACATAAAAAACGGAAAAAAACGATAGGAAAAATAAAAAACGAAAAAAACGACGTTTTTTGGGAAAAAATAATAAACGAAAAAAACGTTTTTAACATCTATGGTCACACCATGTTCTGCTACAAATTCTATCGGCTGCACGAGGCGATTGTATACTTCTCACCAACCGGAAGTTTGGTAGTCGTGCCTTCTCGGTCTCAGGACTCATAGAATGGAACAGACTTCCAACTACAGTCCGTCAATGCACATCTGTTGCTCAGTTTAAATCTAAATTAAAAACTCATCTATTCACATTGTACTATGGCTATAGGAATGCAGCGCAACGCGCTCTCGTGCAAGACTTGTTTTGTTAAAGCGCTATAAATGTTTAGTTGTATTGTATTGTATTGTATTGTATTGTATTGTATTGTATTGTATTGTATTGTATTGTATTGTATTGTATTGTATTGTGTGTCAGTCGAAGCTTTAGGCCTAAGTCACCGTAAACGCATGATTGTCTCCCTGGCGTTCCGGCTTACCGTAACGAATGAAAATTTGCAATTTTACCTGACGAGAGTGGCGCTATATAAATAATCCTAGCAGGAGGCGACATAAGATGACCGATGGACGATAGACGAACGAAATGACCGACCCTTGTGGAGTAGACTGACCACAATCGGAGCAATCCTATCGGACACTCACTCGAAACCAAAGAATAGCCAAAATGGGCAAAACTTGTGATTGAAACATTTTAAAAAACCTTTGAATAAGTTAGACGGAACAAGATATCAAGTAACCCGCCTACATACGCACTGGTAGTGGTAGAACATAAACAGGTCTGCAGTGGCCTACACAGAAGCCTACACAGAGGCCTACACAGAAGCGTATACATAGAAGCCTACGGAGGCCGCTATAGAGAGATGAGGTATGGCACTAATGGCAGGTGCTTATAAGTGGCACCGTCTCAACCGTATCCGACTAACTGTTTGAATCCTGATGTACCCATTCGTAAAAATATAGTTTATTGGACTCTGGACAGACACACGGACGGACGAACAGATCGAGGGACAGGCGGACGGACGGACGGACGGACGGACGGACGGACGGACGGACGGACGGACGGACGGACGGACGGACGGACGGACGGACGGACGGACGGACGGACGGACGGACGGACGGACGGAACAAAGGACGGACTTCAACTATATGAGCTTCGATTACGTCGTATGTATCGGAATATAGTTTTTGGCTTCTATACGAGTCATTTAATATTAATGGACGCCACCAGCAGACGGACACAGACAGATACACACAGATACAGACAGGGACAGACAAACAGACAGACAGACATCACAGGAAGACAGACAGTCCAACGCTGACAGACGGACGGGCGAAGGTATTATGTGACTGCAGATGCAGGTATACATTTGCGAAATAAATGCCAGAATGTCGCATGTCGTCCTGCAAGCGAATCGGTTTAATTTGTTTTTTGTTGTTATTGTCGATCAATAGACGGATCATAACAATGCCATTACATTCGAGCGATTTATGAACATTTACCTTAAAGTTAATTCTCAACTGTTGGGTAGTGAAAAATACTTCTGAAAGCAAAGAAAAGTAATTAGTATTAGTAATAGTAGTAATTAGTAAACCTTTTTGACAGCGGTTACCTTAGCTTCCGTTGTTAACATTTGAGTAGTCCAACCAGAGTATGGAGACCTAATGTTCCACCCGGAACAGGGAGGCCTGATGTTCCAATCAGAATATGGAGGCCAAATGTTCCATCCGGAACAAGGAGGCCTGGTGTTCCAATCAGAATATGGAGGCCAAATGTTCCATCCGGAACAGGGAGCTTCCCTGATGTTCCAATCAGAATATGTAGGCCAAATGTTCCATCCGGAACAGGGAGGCCTAGTGTTCCAATCAGAATACGAAGGCCAAACGTTCCATCCAGAACATGGAGGTCTAATGCACCAATAATCCAAAGCCATCATAAAGATAATCTTCTGTGCATGCAGCAACAGTAGTCGGCTGTTTCGCTAACGATGGAGGGATAAAGAATAGAACAAGATGATTTCTACCAGACAAGAATTTGCACAAGACTAACCTTTAACCCTGACGATGTGCTGTGTATCTAGGCCTATATATATATATACGGTGCACAATGTCACATGCGGACGTGTATAACCCAAACAAAGACGTCTGTATAATTTATTAGGTCTTTGACTTCTCGTGAGGCTATTTATTAATAAGGCCAATGGCGGCGGCGTAAACACTTTTAACGGAATATTATGACTGCGATTGGTTTGACCTTTGAGCTACATGTGAGACACATGTATACGCAACTCATCGTAGATCGTGGAGGGATGGGTAGGGCGAAGGGCAAGGTTTAAAGGTCGCTGCTCCAGCCACATGCGCAGATGCTACAGAATATCCCTTTCAAGAGTACAGGCCAATCTGGACATTTACACTGCTCCTTTTCAGGACCTCTCGGAGGCTTTCCCGCTGATCTTACATCTGTTGCAATGAGCGCCACTGAGGGATCTCTCTCTTACAGTGGCGCTATATGAATTAGTGATGACAGTGATTGTCATAACTGATGTTAGAAATTGGAGGAGGAATGCCATGGCGGTTTCGACAGCATCATGAGTTCTATAGGGCCTTGTCTCATGACACTGACCCTGAATTCAAACCCACAATGACCTTAGAAGACGTATCGAATCATTTTATGAACTCTGTATACCGAGTACAGGCCATAATATTTCCCGATAATAAATAATATTCATGCGCAATAATAGCTTCATTTTTCAATTTTATTGGCCTGGTTGACGAAGGGCCTCGAATATAGGCCTCTAGAAATAGGCCTAGATACATATAGTTCTCGAAAATATATGAAACTGCGCAAAAATAGGTCGACAGACAGACAAACAGGCAGGCAGGCAGCCGGTCTGAAAGCCAGACGAGATAGATCAACAAGCGGATGTTGATCGTTGAGATGGTTGAATGAGCTGCTGAGGCAGAGTTCGTCCGAATCGGCCGGGCATCAATCTATAGACTCATCCCATCATTGCACGTGTTATAATTATGTGTGGGAGGGGGTGTGTCCATATGTCTGCATTAAGAGCTATGTTCTGTGAAATTGGTGATTTAGTAAGCGAAGAGCGTAAACGTGTGGATAAGGTCAGTGAGACACGTTGGGAAGGTTGCATCTGCATGGTGCACTATCACCAACCTTGTCTGACTTATCTATAACCACGCCACTGATAGCTAGTATATCTGTAGGCATTCGCGTCTGTCTCAGTATGTATGTAAGTTTGTATGTATAACTGTGTATATGCATTTATGTATGTAGATATTGTATGTCTGTCTGTCTCTTTGTATGTTTGCATGAATGTATGTATGCATGTATGTATGTATGTATGTGTGTATGTATATATGTATGTATGTATGCATGCATGTATGCATGTATTTATATATGTATGTATGTATGTATGTATGTGTGCATGTATGTATGTATGTATATATGTATGTATGTATGTATGTATGTATGTATGTATGACTGTATTTACGAATGTAGATATTTTATGGTATCGTAGAGGCTTATGTAGGCCCCTATGTATGTATCTCTCTATGCTTACATGAATGCATGTATGTATGTATGCATTTATGTATATATCTATGAAAGTATGTATGTATGTATGTATGTATGTATGTATGTATGTATGTATGTATGTATGTATGTATGTATATGTATGCATGTCTGTCTGTCTGTCTGTCTGCCTATCTGTATTTTGTATAAGTTGTATGTTTACATTTTTCTATAACGGCTGGATATCCGGTGATTTATTTTCCAATAATTGCCTTGCTATTTCAACGGTTTGGTCGTGTGAGATCCTTTACCATCGCAGCTCGTTTCAATGAGAGCCTCCCTATTTTCAGTCATGGACAGTGCAGGCCAAAGATACAACTCTCCGATATGAACTCACAAATCACAATTGTCGATTCGACCCACTGTCCTTTTCCATGCACGTGACTCAGGCGCTTTACTGAAGCGAACATCCATGGCATTAGTTCATATAATTATGATCAACGATATAATATATATACACGAAAAATTGAATATATATAAACGCACCAATACATGCATAAAGCCTATATATCTAGTCTTAGACTACAAATGTATATAGCCCATATCTAGTCTTAGGTTACAAATCCCTTGTTATCAGGGCTGTAGTCGAGGGTATACGCGGGTATACAGCCCGTACTCACCTCTAGAGACCGTATACTCACCTCACAAAATATTTATAGGCCTATTTATAATATTAAAATACTGTAGCGTATACTCACAAAATACTGTAGCGTATACACTCACCTCTAATTTGTTTCGGAAAACTAACCAGTATAGCGTGTACTCACCTCTAATTTTACCACTACAGCCCTGCTTGTTATGTTGCTCAGCAATAAATTGAATTGCACGTACAAGTTCAGTATACACAGCACTGTATACATTACACACGTATTACTCTGAATTCTTCCTAAATCTGTCAGTTGGTCAATCTGTTAGTCAGTCAGCATCCAAGTTCTGCTTAGTTTCAAATATCCCTTCCCTTTGCAGGTCACGACCACTGGTACACCTCCTCCTCCTCGTCCTCCTCGTCCTCCTCCTACTCTTCCTCCTACTCCTCCTGCTCCTGCTCGTCCTCCTCGTCCTCCTCCTCTTGCTCCTTCTACATCTAGCGGTTCCTTTCTTTTTCCCTCTCTCTCCTCTCCACAGTGCATTCGCACAACGAATTAATTCATTAATTGATCAATTGTGCACCTGCAACGTTTTTCATTGTCACAAGTAAGCTATTTCCGCCTATCATATATATATATATATATATATGTGTGTGTGTGTGTGCGTGTGTGTGTGTGTGTGTGTCTGTGTGTCTGTGTGTCTGTGTGTGTGTTCTATTGTTCTTGTTATTGTTATGTATAGGTCCATGTATATTATAGGAATTTACAACATCTGTCATCGACGCTCCATATACACCGGAACACAATGCGCGCTATTTCTGCTACGCATGGAAATACTGCGCCCATAATTTAAATAAAAATTAAAATACATTTCTCTTTCCAACGAATCACCGAGACACGACCAGGTACTATAGAACCATGACCTGTCTTTAAATAGAGACCTGTAGGCAGTTTGGCAGGCAACATCATTCATCGTTTATACAGACATGCATATGCCCACTGTCATCGCGCTGAAGTATAATGTCTGGATACACCCAGACAACAGGAATGTGGCTAAAACGCACGTACACGTAAAATGTCTGGCGTGGAAACAGTCACTACATACAGTCAGATAAGTTTGTCTATTTAGTTCAAAAGCGTCGCATTATTGTGTAACTGTAGGACGTAATAGCTATATTATTACTATCATCAGTCATTTGATGTCTGGGAGAGATCTGATCGCAGTAGTGTTTGCTCTGTCTAGACACCACGTTTAGAGAGTCATGACATGCTTCCCATTGCATGCTATGTCGAGTGCCTTCAGTGAAAAACCTTATAAGGTTGTATAAAACCCTATGCGTGTTTAGCGCTTTGTTAGCTTCTTTAAAGACGCTATATAAATAATTATATACATAAATGCATACACACATACATCATACATACATACACATCTATTAATATAGTTTCCTTATATGCAAATTTGTCTGTCGAAGGACGCTACGTCACAAACGGCTTCTGTTCTATTGTGAAACAGAAGCCGTTTATACTGCCGTCTTGACGACGTACGGTCGTCTTGACGACGGCGATCAGAGCATTTTAACAAACGATACATATAGGCCTATAATGATACACTGTCGTCACGTCATAATTTATGACGGGTTAATACACTAGTACGTACATAAATACATACAAACATCCATACACATACACACATAAATGCATACACAAATAAATACATACATACATACACATACATTCATACACATACATACATACACACATACATACATACATACACACATACATACACATACATACATGTACATACATAGTTACATACATACTCACATACATACTTAATAAATACATATACACATGCATACGTAAATACATACAGACATACATACATACACATACATGCATACATACATAGACATACATACACACATGCATACATACATACGTACATACATACGTACTTACATGCACATATACATACTTATACACATACACATATACATAATTAATACACACATGCATGCATTCATATATTTATTTCAATCAATCATTCAATTAACCATTACATTTGTCGAAAATATCGTGAAATGCTCTTTCTCTACTGTTCCAACAGGAATATGAATTGCTAGTCTTGCCCATTCTCAGGAAAACATAGGCTACTGCATTTTTCTCTAACGCTTCGAAACATTTATGGTATGAGAGATCATAGGCTATATAGTTAATTGACAAAAAAGCTTATTTAAATCCTCATCAATCACAGAGTTTTTAAATAGAAAAATGTAAATGCACACGTTTTTTTTATAGATATCGACCCATGGCCTCGACCCTGCTCATTTTTCAGTGAATTGATCGCGTGAGATCCTTCACCACCCCATCCCGTTTGAATAGATCCACCCCGTTTAAGGTTACCGTGTACATATCGTTTTAGATGAAGTCATTGTAATAATAGCCTGTGTTATTGTTAAATGCGTATGATAAAATTTCATGAACAACAACAGCAATGAGGTTTCAATAGAAAGTTCTTTGACTTCGCCAAAGCTGTGTGTATGCAGGCCCTAGATTATAACATTTGCTGAAAAACATGGAAACTTGTGGAATGTGTGATACTGCATGCACTCTGCTGGTTTAGAAGTTATATATAACTTCATGCATACATGTTTACATACATATATACATACATATATCTATATATAGAGATCAAAGACAACATCAGATCACGTGCAATGGTATTCTAAGACAGGAAAAATCATTTGATGCAGAGTTACGCATTGGTCCAACCACGGCCTTCTGCTCTATATTAGTAGGCCGTGGTCCACCTTTGTTCCTTCTTTACATAAACAATCTTTCCAACTATTGGCAACTAATCTGGCTTATTTCGTTTAATCATTTTTGCAGATGACACTAGTGTTTTCATATCTCATTAATCCATAGACATAATTATTATTGAAGTTGGTTAATGCTCAACTAAATACGTGTAGTTCATTTCCAAAGAGCCTAGCAAGCATATAATTAATTAAATTAAAATTGATACAGGCATCAGTAATATTAACCTCGCCAAGAACTCCACCACCGCCAATCCCTGGTAGTGTCAGTCCAAAGCCTGACATAAAGGAGGAGGGCGACGCTCATCGTCTTTACTATGGCACGGTGTCATTAACCAGCAACTAACCAACCAGGAGACTATACTTCTGTGAAAGCTGCGACCGCATAAATATCACGGGCTATTTTTATGAAGTGTGCTGACACTTCTCATATGGAAGAAACTAGAAAGTATACCTCACGATGAACACTCATTTAAAAACAAATGCATATCCATTAGCTAACTTTGTTTTTTTCGATTAATGTTCCTATTTCTGCTTCAAATGGTATACGCTCCAGTTGGAATGTATCTTAATTCATTCGTCATTATACATTTTCATCATGCTGTATACGTAGGGATTGTAGAAATTCACGAGAAAAAAATTCAAAAGTCACGGTAGGAGTTTGTGAAACAAGGCGAAAATCTCGGTAAATTCATGGGAAATTCACGGCATGAAATCACGTTTTTATTTACTAAAATCCGCCCAAACCATAGATATAATAATTTGGCCCAAACAATAACGCAAATAACAAAGAAACGACGCTGTCTCTGCGTATAATGGGATTAACGCCACAAAAAATGTCAGTGTAAACGTTCTGCATCAAAGACAATGAAGGACAATGTCAATGACGTCAACGTCATCGCGTGGCTGTATTATTAATTTATTATTAATTACTTTATTAATTTACTGTAATTTGTTAATTCGGAACGTCGTGTTGCATCAATTTCAAAAACATTTCCCAAAAATCACGGCAATTCACGGCATTTGAGGAAATTCACGGCATTCTTCGGCAAATACCGAAAATCAAGGAATTCACGGCTTCCGTGAATCTGTGAATTTCTACTATCCCTATAGTTATAGGCGGCTCCGTTAAGCGGGAATTTTGTCATTTCCGGTTTGCCTTTTTCAACCCATGGCAGAGATATTTTGCGTATTTATACTGTGATATCAGTACAATAAATAGATGCATATGTATGTATGGAAATACAATGGCAACTATTGTTACTGTTCTTATTGCTGTCTGTTTAATTCCTCGTAATATATATGAGTGTGTTTAATTCACGCTATTGCAATCCACTAAGCCCTACTGACATCACTATCAATGTTCCCTCTAATTTTTTTCCGCCGTGCGCGCATTGGCCTGCCGCGTGAGCAGTAACATTTTGTGATCTTTAAGGCCTACTAAATATATTGTACGTGCAAAGTTGTACATATATAATTTCGTTTATTATTACGAATCAAAGTTGACTAACCGCAACTTCTTACAGAAAGAGTATGCTACAGTAAAAAACCATCTGTTCAAGTTCTCTGCCCCTGGGCAGGCTCTAACTTCGTATGGCTAAATGCAACTCGAGAAGTTTAGGGAGGTGGTTTCTCGTTGCCTTTCCATCGTTGTTTTTACTTAGACACCATCTTCTGCGTTGATGTCCTCCATCGTCCTTCTTTCAGACTGCTTATCTCGCGGAACTCGATTATACCGGCGAGGACTCGGTCGTCCACTGCTCTCTTTGCTCCTAGTGGGGTTACCTCGTGAAGGTGGCGTGGGCGTGGTGGGCATTTGGGGGTAGCAAAGGCGTTTAGAAAGGATATTAATTGTTCCTCCATTTTCACCATAAGACTTCCATTAAAAGCCTAGAAAATCGCATCATATAAAACGAGAAAGGCTTAAGTCAAGTTGAAGTAAGTAAGTAGCATTTATGTGAATGTGAAAACATTGTAATAGAATTGTATATAATTATTACGGAATTAGGCCTACATATAGCCTGTAGACACATTTCAAATGGATGATTACTCGAACAAATGTAGGCTAATTGACAAGCACAACTTCTTAAGTTGTGTGCCCTTATATGCCCGGTGAAACATCCGATGATGCCAAACATAGCAACTAAATAGGCTAAGATTAATCGACTCACAATACTACTTTCTACGATTACATTACCCCATATGTATGGTTCAAGTTGTTTCCTACAATTACTTCACGTCTGTAGGTCTACAAGGCTATAAAATCCTTGTAGGGTAGGCTATAAAATGGCCCAAAAATTAAGCTTAGATTTTCTCGCTTCGGTCTTTGTGAGATTGCTGAAGAGCATAGCCTATACATGATCCAGGTCAATTTGTTTGACCAGAATAAAAATCTTAATTCTGATTAAACAGTCCAGGCGGTCAACCTGAAGTCGATTACGCATTTTGTCTTCGTTGCATTCATAATTAAGGCTGAAGCCACGTTCACACTGCATGCTAGATGAATCGGCAAATATCTTGAAAATTCCTACCTTAAGGTTTTCGATTGCAATGTATTTAAAGTCACGATACTGCTTGCAAGCCTGCTTCTCGTATTCGTCGCCAGTTTTGTCAAGTAGTTTACAGTATTTCACTGCTAAACTAGCAATCTCGGTTTGCCAAAAATCATAACTTTCTGTGTCAGCCAACAGGCATAGCTCACTTTCTATTTGAGTATTTCATCTTCTGGAAATCTGCAGTCATATGTAGTGTGTAGCCTACAGGTCACATGGCTTTGTAGAGAGAGACAGAGATAGACTGCTACAGAGACAGAGTGAGAGAAACCAGAGAGAGCGAATGAGACAGAGAAAGAGAGACGAACAAGCTAGCTATTATTTCAAACACCCTCGGTCATGGGTCAGAGATGAGTGATCTGCCGTAGTAGGGTATGCAGCTGTTGTAAGCCTCCGAATCATGCCTGGCTGAGTGTCGCTTCTTCTGTGGGTCCACTACTCTGACACATCGGGTGACTTAGACAGACCCTACGCATACGAATACACCTGCGGCCGTCTGTATCAATTAGGTCCTATCATGAAGCGTCCGTCCTATTTATACAGGCTATAGGCCTAGTGCAGAGAGGCCGAGATCTACACGGGAAGACATTAACACAAGCCTTGTAGGCCTTTTGAACATCGTATGCTAAATATGTCATAAGCTGGAACAATGGGCAAAATTTAACATCGAAAATAAAAATTAGAGCTCTCGAAATTTGTGCGCTAGGAGAAAATGTTGTGCGCGCTAGTTTGAAATGCCGTGCGCGCGCGCGCACGCGCGCAGCTTAGAGGGAACATTGATCACTACACTGTGAACGGGAAAAAACCAGACCTCTCTTATTACTACGATAATTTTTGTAATAATTTGCATATTTTAATAAAACGTGGTGGAACTTCAGTTTAAACGATATGAATCATATAACTGTTATTTTTTAGTTATAATGTGTGTTCATAATGTCCTCCTTTGGCCTCAACACACGCACAAAGACGCGCTCGCCACTGACTAATTGCTGAATCGATTAGAGCTTGATCAAATTCATCCCATGCCTGAGTTATACGTTCACCCAGTTCTCAGACATCGCGCACCTTTGTCTTGTAAACTTTTTCTTGCATCACACCCCAGATTTTGTAGTCCACGGGATTAAGGTCCGGGCTATTTGGAGGCCAAAGTGTAGGGGGTATGAAATCTGGAGTTTCGTTTGTAAGAAGTTCAACAGTATCGCAAGCTCGGTGTGCCGGAGCACCATCCTGTTTTATTACAAATGACGTCACGGTCACGTCAATTTTTAACTGCTTTAGCGCATTATTATCTGAGATTATAGTTTGGAATAAAATAGTTTTAGGCTCAATAACATTTTCAATATTTGGCGTTTATTTCCCTATTTATTGTAGAGGTCTGGTTTTTTTCCGTTCACAGTGTATATAAACAAACGAACGAATGAATGAATGCACACATACATACAGACAGACAGAGGCATATGCATACATACATACATACATACATACATACATACATACATACATACATACATACATACATACATACATACATACACACACACACATACATACATACACATACATACATACATACATACATACATACATACATACATACATACACGTTATTGAACGGATTAATCTCATCGCTAATCCACACTGACGTTGATCCTAAAGTTATTACACCTAGGCACGAAAATATCCCGCGCAATAATGTCTGTCTGTACCGGTAGATGGCGAGCGAAAGGTCAATAACACGGAGTAACTGACTTGTCCGGCTGGAAATGTAGTACACAATGGCAGCTACTGTTACTGTTCTTATTGTTGTCTGTTTAGTTCTTCGTCACAATGAGTGTGCTTAATGCACGCCATAACATATGACACGCACGACTTTCAGTGAAGACATTGAGAAGCAGGTGAACAGACAAGCAAACAGAGATACAGAAAAACTGATAAAGAGAGAGAGAGAGAGAGAGAGAGAGAGAGAGAGAGAGAGAGAGAGAGAGAGAGAGAGAGAGAGAGAGAGAGAGAGAGAGAGAGAGAGAGAGAGAGAGAGAGAGAGAGACAGAGAGACAGAGAGACAGAGAGACAGAGAGAGAGACAGAGAGAGAGAGAAAGAGAGAGAGAGAGAGAGAGAGAGAGAGAGAGAGAGAGAGAGAGAGAGAGAGAGACACACACACACACAGACAGCGTTAGACAGACGACGTTAGAGGTTCATGCAAAGAGTCGCCATAGCAACTATAATTATGCACACTTTGTCCACAAGTTTCTCTTTTACTTTTATCTCTTTGTATCTGTGTTTCTGACTCTGTATTGCACTATCTATGTCTCTGTATGTATCCGCATGTGTATCTGTCAGTCTGTTTGCTCTGTCATGGCCATTTGACCATAATCTAACATGACCTCAACCGATCAGACCAACCAGACCATAGACTAGCACAAACTAGATCATACTAGGCAGAATCCCCCATTAGGCTATACTAGACTAGACTAGGCTGGACTATAAGCTAGATTAAGCTATCCATAGGCTTCATTAGGCCAGACTATAGATCAGACTATAGACTAGACGAAAGCAGGTCAGTCAAGACCCTATATAAATCTTGACCCTAAACTTGATTAGATTTAGACTTAATAAAACCAAACTATACTGGAGCAGACTAGAGTAGACCGAACCAACTAGGCCAGGTCAGACCAGACTGAACCAGATTGGACCAGACCAGGTCAGATTAAACTAGACCACGCAAGCCCAGGATAAAAATAGATTTAAAAAAACGAGAAATCCAGGGACTTACGGCGGCAACTGGGAGCTGTTGAGCATCGAAGAGCGACGGCCTCTGCTGCTGCTGTTGCTGCTGTTGTTGCTGCTGCTGAAGCTGGGAAGTGATGATGCTGATCGTGTCTAAAGCCTCTGGCAGACCAGCGGCCGCCATCGTCAGTCCCGGGCATACAACAAACTCTGTGCATACACACACGGATATCTACACATTTCAGCAAACAACGTATACCTAATATACGACAGTCATTATTATGACACCCGGCATATGATATATATACATATATATAATATGTATATATAATATGTATATATATAATATATATATAATATAGTATATATATGTATATATGTCCTTGTGTAGAGTTATATATCATATGTATCATGACAACCTGCCCAGTAGGTGACAAATGAAAGTGTCTGATATATTGTCCATTGTATACACGCGCACGTGAGCGTGTCTATAGAGTTATGCTTAAGGTCGGTGCATACATTATAGAGAATGTCTAACGATTTCTAATGTTGCGATGGAGATCAGCATCCGATCGACTGCATTCAGTTGCACTCATTGACCGATTGCAGAAGATCGGCCTTCGAAAGAAATCCAAAGTAGCACAGCTGGTCATCATCCGATCCCTCCACCCCTTAACAGTACGTTTCCACCATACGCTACATACAGGGTGAGGCCGAAAAAAATAATCCATTACGAAAATTGCGATTTCTCGAAAACCGCTGAATATTTTGTTACAAATATTTTCATTCTTATTCGTAACATATTTTTGCATATTATTTGAAAATTTTATGTCAGTATCTTTATATTTGTGATCATGACATCAGGCAGAAGAACGAACTGCATTTTTTCAACTGAACACGGCATTCACGAAATAGGAAATCATATTTTTACATAAAGTAGCATGGTTTCTGCAGGTGTCAGCTATGACGGTAAGGGACGCTTGCATTTCATTGACGAGAAGGCCAAAGTCAATGCTAAGTACTACGTGGAGAATCTTTTGCCTAAGCTTAGCGATGACTGTCTTGGGAAATCAGTTCATTTTTCAGCAAGATGGAGCGCCCGCTCACGACGCAAAGCTGGCCCAAGATTGGTTAGCAAGTCACTGTCCGGACTTCATGGCCGTCAAATTCCCGAGATATGAACCCACTCGACTATGCTGTCTGGGGTGCAATGCTTGAGACCTGAAACAAACTTACCACAAAGCCGAAGAACATTCCTGAACTGAAAAATGCGCTGCAAATCATCTGGAATGACTTGCCACTGAGACCATTCAGAAGTCTGTTCTGGGCTTTCGAAAACGTCTGCAAGCTTGCGTAAAAGCAAACGGTGGTCACTTCGAACATTCCTTGCACAAAACTTAACACTTGGCCTAATCTTGTCAACAACAATAAGTAACCTTGAACCTTGTTACATTACTGTTTGCGTCGTTACTTTGTTACTTATTGCTGTCAGTAACTGTCTGTTGAAACGAAAATAACATTGTTTCACTTCAGGGTTGCACCATTTTGGTTTTCATGACTCGAATTTCATTAGATTTAGCCACGCTGTAGATAGATATGTGTCAAAGAGATTGGCGAAGTTTTGTAACAAAATATTCCGCAGTTTTCGAGAAATCGCAATTTTCGTAATGGATTATTTTTTTCGGCCTCACCCTGTATATCGACTTAAAACTATACTTATACTACGGTAGCGTGTGTGTATGTATGTATGCACATAAGTGTGCATCATTTTGTGTATGTACGTACGTACTCATGTATGTATGTATATATGTATCAATACATGTTATTCTGTGATCAATAAAATTGATTGATTGATTGATTGATTGATTGATTGATTGATTGATATATATGTATGCATCATTTGTGTATGTACGTATGTACGCATGTATGTATAGCGTTATGTACGTATCCATGCATGCATGTGTTTATGTATGCATGTATGCATACATGTATGTGCATATATGTTTGTTATGCATGTATGAATGTATTCACACGCCTGAATATTTATATAGCGCATTTTTTTAAAAGTTATAAAGGCGTTTAATATGGCTATCTGCGAGACATAAGAATTTGTATCGTATAATCTGAAAAGAAGATGAAGAAACGATGTACAATCACAGCGAGGCTCAAGCACTAGAAGGTGAGGTAAGGATTATCGTTAGCTAGAGTAGGATAGGGTATGTAGGATTGGGTAGGGCTGGGTAGGGCAGGGGCAGTGAAGGACAGTGTATGGTATGGTGTGGTATATTATGGTATGGTATGGTGTGGTATGGTATGGCATGGTAGGGTAGGGCATCGTGCCTTAGTTTACCTTTGTATATGCAGTGCCATTTTCCAAAGGAAACTGGAGCAACGGTTAATACCGCTGAGCAGTTGGATAGTCTGTAACTCTGTATCACAGGTGTGCGAGGGATGAAGGACGGGAGGGACGGAGGGAGAGATGTAGAGTTGTTGTCATCGCCTACCTGTTTGTTCGATGCTTCGCATGACACAAGGAATGCCAAACATGCCGTCGTTGGTTACGAAACGAGACACAAAGGCGCCACCTGGCGAAGCGTTCGAAAGATCCGACCCATAGTACGATTGAAGCAGACCACGTGACTCTGGCATCTGTGCATATATACATAATGTAGCGTAATGCAATGTAAGTTATGTAACGCTATGTACGGGACTTGGTACATGTCCCAACACTTAGGCTGGCGGAACAACCATGTTTTAGACCCCACTGTGTGGTAATAATTTCGAGTGTTTTCCCTGAAAACAAAGTAGCCTAACAATATTGACAGAGGGTTAGTTCATATGAGTTGACGGGAATTAGATGTAGAAAGATGGCGGTGACTAAAAGAAAGCGAGGAATAATTAATCCGAAGATGAAAAGAAAATAAACGTCATCAAGCTATATGGATTACACAAAGCTGTCATCAAATGTGTCATTAAAAGTCTAAACCAACATCAGTAATTTTTCCGGCGAAGTTTTTATACGACCTGAGGCCTCCCCTACCTAACGAATGAGAAGGGAGAAAGGTGTGCCCCCCCCCATGTTCAGAACGGATTGACGCCACTTAATGTATTGACAATTTCACTTTATGTAGCACCGTGTTAGTTCTAGCCTACCTGCCAAAGAATCAATATTTATTTCCGTACTTAATATAAACTCAGCGTTTAGCCCATTATAGATTATATTATAAGGTAGTGTAAAGGATGGTAGAGTAGGGTAGAGTAGAGTAAGGTAGAGTAGGGTAGGGTAGGGTAGGGTAAGGTAGAGTAGTAGCGGTATGGTAGGGTATGGCATGAGATGGTATGGTGTGGTATAGTAGGGTAGGGTAGGGTAGGGTAGGGTAGGGTAGGGTAGGGTAGGGTAGGGTAGGGTAGGGTAGGGTAGGGTAGGGTAGGGTAGGGTAGGGCAGGGCAAGGTAAGTCATGGTAGGGTAAGGCAGGGCAGGGCAGGGTAGGGTAGGGTAGATATATGTTTAGAAGTTGTAATCAAATGGCAGGGGCCTATGTCTTAATATTTAGTATCTGCACCGAAGACTTGGCAGCTGCCTGGGGTCGCTGCACTTCAGTCCCCATTAACTCATCAGCCTATACAACAATTGGTGTCGACAACTCACCGTCCTTCTCTTTTACATGCGGACACAAAGAAAGGTGGGTTTTGTGTACATAAATCAGGGTCACGAGGTTCAATTCAACGATCCCAGATACATACTTTGCGTTTATAACCGGTTTCCTTTACAGAAACGAATCTCGAGTTTCATCCACACAATACACTCAAAGGTTTGCATTGCAGGATTCGCTATAAATAGTACACACGCTTTCTCGTATATGCAGTATGTATAGGCCGACATTTATAAGGTAGCATATAAATATAATAGGCTATCACATGTGTGAATGCCTGTAGTTTTTAATAGTGGTGGTCGCGATGATGATGACGACGACGATGCCTATGATGATGATGATGTGGTGGTGGTGGTGGGGTGTTCGTGATGGTGATAGTGGTGATGATGATGATGACGATGATGATGATGATGATGATGATGATGATGATGATGATGATGATGATGATGATGATGATGATGATGATGATGATGATGATGATGAGGACGATGATGATGATGATGATGATGATGATAATGATGACGATGATGATGATGATGATGATGATGATGATGATGATAACTATGACGACGACGACGACGACGACGATGATGACTTTACTCGGTGAACTCGAGCGGTTCGTCTTTGAAATCGTCGCCGCAGGTGAGTCTGGCTTTCGAAACTTGGTCCAGTTTCAACACGGTTGTTTACATAACGAGCACGGAGCACTTGACTGATTGACTGACGGACTGACTGATTGGCTGGCTGGTTCACCGTTATAAAAAGACGGTCCGACGCAGTTTTCCTCCACCTCCACGTCCTGATCTTCCTATCCTCCTCTTCCTCTTCCTCTTCTTCTCCTCTACTGTTCCTTCTGATTTTTCTCCTCCTCCTCCTCCTCCTCCTCATCCTCCTCCTCCTCCTCCTCCTCCTCCTCGTCCTCCTCCTCGTTAAAAGCTCATCAGAGCCCCAAGACATCCATTTAGAATCTGCGAAACTCTTTTGAAACTAAAACTATTGCATGCGGTGTCGGTAACGTTTAGTCTCCCCCTCTCCTCACCTCTCAGGCATACCCACACAGACGAACAGACAGAGATACTTAGCGCACACAGAGGGACAGACAGGCGCGTACAGACAGACAGACGGACGGACGGATGAGTGATGGAGAAGCCATAGTTTACCTCTCGCACTTTCGATGGAATTTTTCTCTGTTATTCATTCGTTCGTCCGTTCACTCGTTCAGTCAGACATTCGATATTTCAAGGATTCGCTCCTTTATAGGCGTCACTCATGACGCGAAGGTATGCAACCATTCGTTCAGCTATTCATTCAGACAACAGTCCTTGTATCTCACTCACTCACTCACTCACTCACTCACTCACTCACTCACTCACTCACTCACTCACTCACTCACTCACTCACTCACTCACTCACTCACTCACTCACTCACTCACTCACTCACTCACTCACTCACTCACTCACTCACTCACTCACTCACTCACTCACTCACTCACTCACTCACTCACTCACTCACTCACTCACTCACTCACTCACTCACTCACTCACTCACTCACTCACTCACTCACTCCATCTGCCAGCCAGCCAGTCAGTGTCAGTCAGTCCATCAGCCAGCCATTCAGAAGCCAGTCAGTCAGTCGATGAATAATCCTTCAAACCTCGAAGAAACTTGCACAAGGTGTCATATTATTGCCGAGACAGGCAAGGTGTTGGTCGTCCATCAGTTCCGGCCGAGACCCAAAGATGGCGTGCTGATCACTAACGGCGTCGTCGTTTCTATGAGTGACGTCATTTGTGACGTCATCATCCGGTCCTGCGGTCATTTCACGTTCTTCAGCTGAAGTCATGTCCAGCTGCAGCCTCGAGGCATGCCTGTAAAGACACAAGGAGTCGCATAAACTATTAAATGTCTAGTAACTGAGGACATTTGTATTGTGTGTGTGTGTGTGTGTGTGTGTGTGTGTGTCTCTCTCTCTCTCTCTCTCTCTCTCTCTCTCTCTCTCTCTCTCTCTCTCTCTCTCTCTATATATATATATATATATATATATATATATATACATATATATATATATATATATATTCACATGTAGATAAGTTGTTTTCAAATTGTGATCGACAGCCACAGTGGTCTGAGCACGTGAACCAGATGGTCCGCAAGATCATGCAATCATTTAAGATGAATATCGTTCAGCCGTAGGAAGTGTTAAGTGGTCTATCGAAACTCTGAATCCGGTGAAGTGAACCCCGGGCGAGGAGTTTTGCGAATCACTCATCTATAGATTAATTCTCTGGTAATAAATAGGTCACTGTTTCCTTGTATATGGTGATAACTGATAAGATAAGAAGACACGCTGGCTGCGATGAGTGTATTTCTGAGCAATGGATTTATGCTACTTAGGACTGGCTGCCAACTTTGTAATTAATAGAACGGTAAAATATAACAACGTCTTTTATGTTGTCGCTTTCACGTTCATTGCAGTTTCTTTAAGCTTGAACAGATAACTTGAACAGATAACTTGCGAACAGCATCCATTGTGCATTAGAAATCAGCGCGATAGAAGTTATTTACAATCCAGTAATTATCTCGATTAGTCAAACTGTTCACGCGTGAAAGAGGGATGACGCATAATGACGTTGATGGACGGAAGCATTGGGGGACCTGTTGGGGTGGGGGGTATTCATTCGATCCAGTGTAAGGGGCGATCGTTTTCTCTGTTAATCTCCCCTTAAAACAACGGGGGTGCTCGATAGTGTAGTGGTTATTGTGCTAGACTGTCAATCGAGAGGTCTGGGGTTCAAATCCATGTCAGGGCAAACATTCGGTTCGAGATTTCTGCTCTATTATATGCATTATGCACCCCTAGCCAAATCAACGATAATTAATGTATATACTAATCGTAAACTCGATGGGAAGATGAGATGGAGAGGGAGAAGACTGGCCATCCGCCCTCATGTTCCTAGATTGAGAAAATGAAATCGCTAACACTTCTTACCAAAGGCTGACTCAGGGCCGCTTAAGGGACTATCATCTTCTATCTCTAAAACAACGTAACACAACAGGTGTTGCGCAATGATTTACGCCAACCTCTGTCGCATGTATTTGTGTGCGTATCTTGCTATTGGGTCTTTATGTAGCACCTTAAGATAACCTCACAACGGTGCTGTATAGGTAGTATCTATTGGCTATACTGATAACTTGCGTGAATCTGCAAGTATAGTTAACTGCGCGGGGCCGAGCAGTTCGAGAGATAATATTATTTTGCCAGTGCTGAATGGCAGGCGGACAGCAGATAAGGCCCGGTGCTATAGTGCAGCACGTTTCAGGAATTTCTGTTATATGCATGCATGATTTATGGGTGTGTAGTAGTCCAGTGGTTACCGTGCTGGACTGTCAATTGTAAGGCCGGGGTTCAAATCCCCGTCGGAGCAGAAATTCGTTTAGAGTGTTCGACTCTACACGGCTTCAACTCGGCTATACAGTGAGTACACAGATCCATCGCTGTCTTTGGGAAGACCAGACAGTGAAGATGGCCGGTCATGCTTCCTTATATGCCGAGGCTAAGAAATATGAAGTCACTAACACGTCGTATACCGATCGCTGCCTCTAAGGATATATAGCTTAGCCATAAAGGACTGCTCTCCTTCTTAGTTCATGACCTGTATGCTAAGATCTAAACACACAATCGGCTGATTTACTTTCAAGTATAATCAGTTCGTTGTGCTTCAGTGAAACCCTTCACGCAAAGTTGCATTCGATAAGCGATGACAGACAATTACAAAGACTTACATACATATATGCATACATACATGCATACGTACGTACATGCAATGTACATACATATATACATACATACTTATATATATATATATATATATATATATATATACATGCATGCATACATTCATGTATGCATACATATATACATACGCATACGTACGTGCGTATAAATATTTATTCCTCTCGAAAGACCGACCGTCAATCATACGCTTCCTCTCCTTCCTCCTTCATCCCTTCGCTTCCTTCTCTTTTTTTCGTCTGACTCATCTACCTTGTTTGCCGGCTCTGAGCCGCTCTTCTCCTGACGAAACCGGTTTAGCTTTGTGGCGAACGTTGTTTGTATAGCAGACCTTTACAACGATCGCTATACACACAAAGCATTTGAAGCATGCACGACTGGTGTGTGGCGTGCATGCAAATACCCCTTCGTAAAATATCTGAGCGCTGATGGTCTGTGGACTTTAACAGCCAGGTTTCTTGTATACAGACCTGACTGTATCATAAACTGGTAAACCGAATGCTTTAATGCCTGCATGTTTACTTACGCACCTGGAGCCGCCGTCATATTGCTCGCTTCCGAAAGCGCTCAGGATCAGATCCGAGCGCCCCGATACACTTCAAGAGCGCGTTCTGACGAGCATATATGCATAGTGGAGGACATGAGGGAATGTTAATTGTTATGCTCTTCGTTCATGATTCGCAGGTAAGATGAAGGAAGAAGGAGAAAAGAATAATAAAGAGATAAAGAGGACGAGGAGGAGAAGGAGGAGGAGGAAGAGGAGGAGAAGGAGGAGGAAGAGTCGAGGAAGAATGCGGGTGGCTAGGCCTTTCCATCGCCGTCTGATTTTCCCGTTGACAGTGTACAGTCGGTGTACTCATTAAGGCTGACTTCGCTTGGTGGAGCCGTAATCTTGATACAAAGTTCTATCCTGGCGGGGATTTGATCCCCGACCTAACGGTTGACAGTCCAGCGCATCTCCACCTGAGGTGAAGAATTCATGAAAAAGATACAGAACAGTATCAGAGGAGTAAGGAAAAGGCCCTTGGACAAGAAATTCCATGTTTAGACGATCGTGAACTAAACTAGGCCTAACCAATATAAAATACTTACAGTTAGATAAGATCTGAACTTGTTGAAGAAATCAACTAAAGAAAGCCTTCAGAACTTCGTATAAGTAGCATACAGCAATTCAACAGCATATAGTAGGCCTATACATGGCAGGAAGGAGAGGGTATACAAGAATGTACATTGAATACAATGCAGGCTGCAGCAACACGACGATGATCGAATTGGTCCTACCCAGGGTCGTAACTTTGGTCTTAAAAGTGGGGGGGGGGTACCAATTTCTTACATACACAAAGCAAGGCAAAGACTGGGATCTCTGGGAAGGCACAATGATAAAATATTGATTGGCATTGTTCAAAAAGTGGGGGGTACGGCACCCCCAGTCCAAAAAGTGGGGGTACGGGTACCACTCGTACCCCCACAAATTACGCCTATGGTCCTACCAATCGCTGCAGACTATAGCAAATCGACAGGACTTCTGCACAGTCTCATTAGAAGCAACACGACCCGATCTCGCAAAGACGGTCCTCTGCGTCTCAACTTTTTAGTCTCAGATTTCAATATAGGCCTATAGGTCAGTAGAGTAACTTAGAATATCGATCGACTAACAAATTGCCATTCCCGTTTCAAATGGACTGTCTCTAATATATATATATATAATCTTTTAATAATCTTTTCTTTAATTAAGCGCCTGCAAACGCACTGCGCTGTACATTGAACATACATATAGTAGAAACGGCAGCCACGCAGGGCGCCTTACATACATGTAGTAAGTAGAAGCACACATGATAACGGTATCAGACGTGTGCACACAGATGGGGTTAACATACTGGCGTAAAACTTGTCCAAAATATGGGGGTTGGATTTGGTTATTCATTCTATATACACTTGTTGCATTGGGTGTACAGTCCATCTCAATTATGGGGGGGACGTGCCCCGGCTGCCCCCAGAGTCTACGCTTGTGGGTTAATAAAAGAAATCTATAATTGAAATTCCATATCCAAAGGTTTGGACTTGCGGACCACAGTGGTCCCTTTTGGGTGGTTAAGCCACCCTCTGCAGCTAAGAATAAAAAGAACCGGATATAAACAATATCCGAATGCATGGAATTCGAATCAATCAGACGCATATAAAAGCCTCGCTGACATGATGAACTCAAAAGTGTGCTAATTATGACGACGACAACGATGTTGATTATTATAACTGATGACGGATTCGACGAAAAACTTGTCATCTATAACGGATTTTAATGTTATTTATAGGTTAGCTAGGAGGGCCTGAGAGACTCTGTAATTATGTCATCTATTATATCCGGATACATACGTAGGCCTATGCATAAATCTTGATGTGATGTACATGGCTTTATATATCTACCGTATACATACATATATATATATATATATATATATATATATATATATATATATACGACATAATGACGAGCAGGATAAATATCCGTTTATATTTGACAAATAGACAAAAATTAACTTAGAAATGACACGAAGAATTCATAAATGCTTTAACAGTTATCGAATTTCTCAGTGTAGTAAAAGCAGTCCCTTAAGCCAGCCCCTGAGGCAGCCATGGGTATGAAGTGTTTGCGCCTTCATTTCTTAGCCTCAGAATATGAGAGCATATGAGGGCGGGTGGCCAGTCCTCTGCCTCGCCGTCTCATCTTCTCACCGACAGTGTACAGTCAGTGTACTCATTATAGCTGAGTTGGCTAAGATGCAAGTGGAGCAGAAATCTCGAACCAAATTTCTGCCCTGGCGGGGATTTGAACTTCAGACCTCTCGATTGACAGTCCAGCGCGCTAACCACTACACTATCGAGCACCCCTAGTGTAGTAAAAAAAAGTAGTAGGCCTAATAATGTGGAATAGGCATCTAATTTTGGGTTCTGAAAGAATAATGGAACACGGCATGACGCTCTCAGTGTATTTGCAAGAATCTGGTATCTCGGAGCGAGTTTTCAACTGCGTCAGTGCAAACAATGCGTCTTTACGATACAGTAAAGATTTCTGCAACTCCTTCAATGGCTCGTATTTTATTTAAGTGGGTTGATGGATGGATGAGTATATGACAATGTGTGGATAGCCTTGGCTAAAGGATATTTCACTCGTGTTTATATGTGCAAACTATATGAGGCTATAAATTAATTGGAATATTAAGTTCTTTTGTTAGCAGTAGAGTAGACCCTATAGGCCTACCATGATATAGGCCTATGTATATGGGTCGATGGGAAGCTTACATGTAGCATAGTGGTGTTATCTGATATGCATGGTCCTGCGGTGAACTGATATTCTAAAAGGCTCGTGGTTAAAAATGCGAAAAAATATGTTGAGTGTAAATAAAAGAATGTAGGGCATATACGAAGGTGCACGCGAAAACTATCATAAAGTGGGACAAGTAAATCTGCCAGAGACGCTCATAAATCTGCAGGAGACGCTCACAGAAGGCAGGTAGGCCTATATAGGCAAGAAATGGGTCAGCATGGGTTCTTTGCATATATTTACATTTCGTGTTGTGTTACTATCAAACTGTAAGTCCTTTATATTTTTGGGGGCTATATGCGCTATATATATTATTTTCAATTTTACTATGATGCCCCATCTAAAACGACAAGTCTTCTTGGTGATCTAATTAAGGTCTGATATATAGGCCTACTGTGATACGTCGATTGTTATGCAAATGACCAAGGCGTGGACATATTCGTCTTAACAAGTTTCTTATTGAAATTTTACGCTGTTATTGTAATTTCTCAGGAACTCATAAACATTCACGACCCTTAAGTATACATCGTTTATTTTTATAGGTCTTGCGTTTGCTTATCACTTTAACGACGAGCGTGTACTAAAGGTGACTGGGAAGCAATGCAGCTCGTCGTTAAATTGGTACAGCTAGGCCTATGATGAGATATAGATATACCTCGCAATTTGACATACATATTTAAAACAATGTATACGACCTAACTTTTTATTACTTCTGCTATATGCAGTTTTCACTCAATTGTACAAAATTCTAGCCTATAGGACCATGGGCGTTAGGAGGAGTGCAAGGGGGCATTTCCCCCCTGGATTTGGAAAATATTTTACAAGAATGAAATCTTGATTATTATGATTATTACAACAGTCCCAACACGATTTTCAATGCAAAAAACAATTATTTAGGTAGCCTACATTAACCATAAACTATATGTGACCGTGCATGAGAAAACTCACAAAGTCGGAAAAATTCTCAACGAGCTTTGATACACTGTCCTTCAAGCACAGGCATCCGCAGGAATATTTATAGGGGGCAAAATTTTTTAGGGGGAGCAAAATGACGTTTTTGCATAGAATAGCTAGCTATTCATGAACATAGAACACGTAACAACTTTAAAAATAAATATTGGTCTAGGACTTAGCCTACATCAGTGTATGTCATGTCATGTCATGTCGCCGTCGTCGCTTTGCGATGGTTGGCTGCATGAATGGGTCAACATTGTCCAGCATTTCATGTATCTCGTATTGCAGCCATTAGTCTGGTTCCAGATAGTCCAATCCATTTTATAATGTTATCATCAGTGTATAGTAACCTATATATAAATTTTTCATCTATATGTTATCTTATAATAATATATATAGGCCTATAATTTATATTATATTATATATAATATATAAAGTATAGGCCTATATTATATATATATTATACAGTATTTAGGCCTATATGTATATATATATATATATATAGTCTATGTCAAGGCAGCGTTTTGATTGCAAATAACAACTGCAGACTGGGGCCAACTACATACTGCAGGGTGATGATGACGTGAATATTCTAATGAATTGGAAATTAGGTTGGCAATTAGAGACACGTATAGGCCATTATTATGACACACTTTTGTTATGACTGCATTGTAGACCATGCTTAGAATAATGACTGACTGTGCGGCCAGAGAATTATAATAGTGTTTCCGTTTTCAGTTATTAGGCTTACAATAGACCATTATAATGCACGGTGTATATACGCTACAGAGAGAAATCATTTAGTCAACCCTCATTTATGTCTATATTCATTAACTAATTTTTACTAATTTTTACATATATGTTATTGGTCACTTTGTATATAGGCCTATGCTCTCGGACACAGCTGCCTACCGTCGCCAGTTTGTTAATTGTTCTCGTTATGTTGGCCTATATCGAAGAGAGAAGAAAAACAGTCAATTAAGCTCTGTCTGTCTGTGTGTGTCTGTCATTATGTCTGTCTGTGTATGTGTCTGTCTGCCTGCCTGCCTCTCTGCACTGTGGCTTACAATCGGACACGCTTATGTGCATATACACAATGAAACAAGGTCACTCAAACCCTGGTCACAGTATATTTTGTCCTCGACTAAATGGCAAAAAATTTGTTCACATGCAGGAGCGTTCTGGAGACAATAAATTATCTGCCGTATACATATATATATATATATATTGTATTGTATTGTATTGTATTGTATTCAGACATTTATAAAGCGCTTCTAGCGGGAGGGCCACTGAGAAGCGCTCTCAGTGCGAGAGACCCCGAGAGAAAAAGCAAGTTTTAAGAAAGGTAAAAGAGGAAGAGACTTCACCTGACAGAATAGAAGAACGAACGAACGGAGGAAGCTCATTCCAAAGAGCAGAACCGATGGAAGCAAAAGACCTAGATTGCGCCAGTAAAGTCCTGACACGGGGAGCGAGGAGATCCAAGCGCGGTCAGAGGAACGAAGAGGACGGAGAGAAGCAGTAGAGTGAGCGCAAAGAAATTGCATAAATATTTCGGAGCGAAACCGAGACAAGTCTCTCTCTCTCTCTCTCTCTCTTCTCTCTCTCTTCTCTCTCTTCTCCTCTCTCCTCTCTCTCTCTCTCTCTCTCTCTTCTCTTCTTCTCTTCTCTGAGTTCTCTCTCTTCTCTTCTCTTCTCTTCTCTTCTCTTCTCTTCTCTTCTCTTCTCTTCTCTTCTACTTCTCTTCTCTTCTCTTCTCTTCTCTTCTCTTCTCTTCTCTTCTCTCTTCTCTTCTCTTCTCTTCTCTTCTCTTCTCTTCTCTTCTCTTCTCTCTTCTCTCTCTCTCTCTCTCTCTCTCTCTCTCTCTCTCTCTCTCTCTCTCTCTCTCTCTCTCTCTCTCTCTCTCTCTCTCTCTCTCTCTATATATATATATATATATATATATATATACAATACTTTTCGATGCGTTTATGAAACAAATGTATCAATAAACTATTATCTGTAGACATTAAACCCTAGAGAAGCTTAATTCTGCGGTTGAAAGATTCCTCGACAGGGACACGACCTTAGTTAGCTTACTGTCAAAGAATAGGCTACCCTTTAAGTCTCCAAACTTTAGTTTGGCATTCGTCCACCGATCCTGGAGCTAGGGATGACGGGCTGAGTTGGCCCAGGTGGCCTGATAATCTTTAAACGGGCAATCGGGCATCCACCTAACTATTAACCACACATTACTTTGCTTGATTTATTCATGCTTGTCAGCGTCGCATCCTCAGCGCAAAAAGAAGTTGTATAAATGTTGAGTTACACAGAGATACGTATATAATTTATCTGTAGCATACTCACAGTTCTCTGAACAAGGAAGAATACATGACTGGCGATTGCAGGGTAAAACGCCGTGACGTCACTGAAGAATCTTCTATCAATAATCCATGGTCACAACGTCATCTTCGACGAATAAGCTGAAAGACGAGTTTTGTACTGCCACAGTATTTTATCGATGCTCTTGAAACCGTGTAACGAGTCACGATCGGTCCTTGGTGCATGTACGAATGCACTGTGTAAATCCAATAAGCGCGCCTTCTATATATAGGCCCACAGGTCTATTTACTTTACATAGGCCTACAGGCTTTCACTTATCAACAAAATCGTAGGTTTCGTGCAGATATATAGTAGTATTTGGCATTCCCTTTCAGCTGGTCTATACCGAGTTAGCAACTTGGCAACACAGGGCCTTTACATAGTTCACGGCCGAAATCGTAAGCCTAATACGGCCTAATTGCATATGCTTAGCATCAATGCTGTGTTCCGTCAATGTTATGACGTCGTGATCTCGAAATTGGCCGGAATATCCGGACACTGAACAGCTGTGACAGCACGCGCTATAGTGCTATTCGTAAGACTTTTTGACATTTTTGCATAGGATGATAGGATCTATATTCAAAATAATATAGGGATACCCTTCTATGGTGCATCCCACCCTTCTGCAGGTTCCAATCTATAGTATAGGGGTCCCCCCAGAGTCTACGCCTATGGAACCTGTGACGTTCACGTTACTGGCGCCTATGGATACCTTTAACGTTCACGTTACTGGCGTAAACTTGTCCAAAATATTGGGGGGGGGTTTGGTTATTCATCCTACACTTGTTGCATTGGATGTACAGACTACAGTCCATCTCAATTATTGGGGGGTGGGCACGGGCCCGGCTCCCCCAGAGTCTACGCTTATGGATACCTGTGACCTGCGTAGACCCCTATACCATAGGCTAGTTCAGTGACTCCATTTTCATAACGTTCACGTTCTAAGTCATCATCTTCAGTGGACGAAATCCATGCATTCAGACGGGAGCGTAGTATATTAATTTTGACCAAACTTCACGATGTTGCTGGCATTACGATATGACGTGTTTCTAACGTGAACGGAAAGTGTCATGAGAAAACTAATGAGCCGACAGTCGTTGGCCGACTCTTGAAGGCGCTTGGCAGCCGATACTCAGGCGTCATAAGTTATAACGCGGAACCAAAATTCCTTTTGCCAGTGGTGGAGGGGGATTAATTATCGATGCGTGGGTGCATGGGTAGACTGGAACCTGCAGAAGGGTGGGATGCACCATAGATGGGATGCAGAATAGCTGGATGCATTATATATATATATATAAATATATATATATATATATATATATATATATATATATATATATATATATATATATAAGCTGCCATGTCCGTAAATGGCTGAAACTTAATTCATGCGATCATCAACATTGAGTTATATCAACTTGACGACGACTATTAAAGGCCTACAGAATCAAAGACCTACAGACAGGGGCGTCTATCCCCCTAAGTCATTGAAGCAACGTCCCTTTTCCCCCTCTTCTTCCCCCTCCCCGTTCCTCCCTCCCTACAATGGTGGCACACACACACACTGACAGATCCCCCCTATTTCTCTGATGGAGCATTTGCTCCAAGGTTTCTATGGTGTAGACGCACCTGCCTACAGAATGAAACGCCTACGTAATTGCCTCCTCGGAGCGTCATTACGTAATGTATAGCCTACGTGTCAGAGGTAGCACATGTAAAATATTGGCAGTGGATTCAAAGTGTTCGAAACGAATTGACAAGAAGCTTAGGGAGCAAATTGCCCGTGGGTGAAAGGGTACGAACCGCCCAAAGTGTGCCAATTGTGGTATGGGGAGCATAGAAAGCGCTCGGGCGTGAGGGCAATTAATTTTTTTAAAGTGACTATTTAAGGATAACAGGTGCAAAAACCTACTTAAGCCTTTACAAGATGAGCTCTTCAAAAAAAAATTTGGATGGTTGACATGTTATCTTTCGTTCAAGAAAGGGATAGAGCCTCTTTATATGGGTTACGGGCCAGAACTTCGGTCGCCAACGAATTTAAAGGGTATATTTAGAAACATTTTGTGGGGATTCTTCATGGACGACTCCTATCTAGCCTTCCGGCTTCCGCCCAGGCCAACTGGCTCATCATCATAAATTAGGCTATCTTTCCCTATCTCGAGCTGCAGTCTCCTCCTTTCTGAAATTCTGCAACCGCTCCTAAGTCTATGCTGCACTAGCTCTTTGGTATGAACTCCCAAAAGATCTCCGCCAGTTTGTTCATCCTCATATATCTGGCCTGTTGACTTCACCTCTCCACCGTTTGCACTCCCTCTGCTACTTTCCACTCACCACTGAAACCGAACTCTTCAAGGTGTCATATATTCTACTCCTGCGCCACCCCATGACCATGCACCACCATCAACGATTTCCACCGCAACACCATAATTATACTGTCTCCTCGACTTGACCTCCCGGATTCTGACCTGGCACCGGAACGGACAAAACAGCCTGCTATAGCGGGCTTGCATTTATATAGCGCCTGCGTTAAGCTGAGCTCTCTGACGTGACTTTTGTTGACGCGGAGAAAATCGGAGATTAACATTACATTATATTTAAATTCAATGGCTCTTAGGCTTAATGTTATTAGACCTATACTTATTGGCATTCAGGCGTAGGCCTATATTCTGAACACAGGAGCTAGGGCCTACTACTGGTGGCTCCATACGCTGCATCATAGTCTGCACCAGCAGAAGCCCCATAACCGATGCACAGAAACTGAATACTCCGCAACACAACATAGTCATCCATCTTATGCAATAACACGCTCGCACACACACTCACACTGACCAACGACGACCTCATCTGAGAAACACATCGTCTGTCTTATACATGTAAACAAACGATGTGCAGAAGCCTTCTTCTGTAGGCCAACACTGCTTAAGTCTGTAATATGACTTGTATCCAGTTATATACAATTATATATAGACCTCTGTATCTCTCTCTCTCTCTCTCTCTCTCTCTCTCTCTCTCTCTCTCTCTCTCTCTCTCTCTCTCTCTCTCTCTCTCTCTCTCTCTCTCTCTCTCTCTCTCTCTCTCTCTTCTCTTCTCTTCTCTTCTCTTCTCTTCTCTTCTCTTCTCTTCTCTAACAAGCCCAGTCAAACAAAGAGTAGCGGTGAATTGTCTCACCTAATAATAAATTCATGAACAAACTATACTGTCGAAAACGTGTACATAAGCCTACATGCATGGGGCATCCATTCACCGTGCAGCGGTGGTGAAGGATCTCACCCAAGAAATTCACCGAAAAATCAGCAAACTGAGGCCATCGGACACTTGTAGAACACATGTACATTTACATCTAAAACGCCATATAGGTCTATACTTAGTCTATACAGCATAAATGTGTCTGGTTAGTGCTTAAGTTGGATAGTCATCCAGCGAGAGACTAATAAAAGTTTGCAAGGCCTTTGGATATATACTTAAAGACGTTAGCAGATGTGGGCACAGTGAGCCTAAGCGGCGGAGACTGCGGAGTTAGCCTACATCATATTAACGCATTTAGGCCTACTTGCCTATACAATTATGCAATAAACCTACGCAGAGAATATAGGAAATAGCCCACTCAAGAATCACAACGCTGAGTTCAACAGGATGATTTTCGTTGTCGTTTGTAAACATTGAATATGACAGACTGACGTGGCCTATGCCAATAGAGTAACCGTGGGGGAACCTATTGAATATATCTTGCGTAATTATTCTGTTAATTAATTGCTCGTGACTAAGTTTTTATATCGTCTTGTGCAAGTCACTGACCGCCAGACACGCGGGATCGAAGACGCGCAATTTAACACTTTATAGCACAAACTTAATTCGGTAGGCTATTAATTATAGGCTTACATATGTAATAAAGTCTACATGATAGCATAGCGTGATGCCTTTAATCGCTGATAGGCCTAAACAAGGCCATTTGTTTAATTTGGCGTAAGACAGACAAATGTTTAATGTGAACATAAAACAGTTGAACGATATCACGTAGAGATGAATGCATTATATGAAATGGGGACAAAGCATGTGTATTTACGCATACGTAGGGTAACTTGGGGTTATATGGACCCCGGGGCTATATGGACCATAGTGAGTTACCAACTGAAGGAAGTAGTCACTGGCATTTAATTAAGTCTGTTATAGTTTATAATACTACTCTATGCTGTGGTCGCGCCAGATATTATTACCGATGTTGTTGGACCGATTTACAATTAAAAGAGTGATCGCACGTATACAGTTCGTCAATTGTTATTTGTTTCTGACATCTGCCATCCAGAATACCGACCAGTTGCAAGCGGCGGGTAAATATAACCAATATATCATTTTTTTCGTTGAAATGTTGCGCTTTTCAGGGCTACATAGTTTTATGCAACGCGAGCGATAATGTGTTGTTTAGCTGTGGTTATAGTCGTGTACCCTGTTTGGGGTTGTATGGACCCACTGTGATGGGGCTACATGGACCACGGTCCATGCAACCCGTAGAGCCTATCTCAGTTGAATTCTATAGTGTTTGAATGCAATAGCGATTGAATCTATTTGCATTAGGCCATATTATTGTATTATTATTATGATTATTATTTATTCTTCTGATTTTATATTGTATGTATTATTGTTATTTCAAAAGCAGCAGACATGGTGAGAACATTCAAGTGGAAGAATGTCCGAGCACAGTGAATGAGACTGCAGGCGAGACTGCAGATACGTGTGGTACTGATGAAGGTGCTCTGGCTGCAGCAGTGAGCAGTACAGCTGGTATTTCATTCTCTTCCATTCTCAAGATTGACGAAACACCATACCGCAGGCCAAAAGCAATGGAAGGCAAATCCAAAAACAAAGTCGGCCATGTGGGTGTACTAACCAGTTCTCCATAATTATAAGAAGGAACTTGAGGCCATGAAAGCTAAACAGTTGCAAAAACTGCTGAAGCTGCTGTCAAAAGAGAAGCGCGAGTCCGATTTGCAGAGAACCGAGAATAGCAAGGCGACGAAACCGAAAGTAGGCCTAACAGAGAACTGGAAGCCAAAGAGATCGAGGGTTATTAGGCCTAACACGACGTAAGAATCAGCGGCAAGTTCAAGAGTAGGCATACAGAAAGAGAAGTCGAGCAAACGCAAACTTCCACGCTATAGTGGTGCTGCTGTTCCGTGCCTTTACTGTGGTGACCTGTTTGGAGCAACAACAGAGTCATGGATTCAGTGTCAAATGTGCAACGAATCAGCACATTTTGAATATGCCGGTGCCAGTCCAAACCAGCATAGTTTTGTATGTGAACGTTGCACATAGACCTAAACACTGAACCCGTTGAACTCTTTTGCGGACTTTTAGCTGCTTGTTATTGTTTAATTTTTTTGTAAATTTTACCCTAGTAGGATAAGTTTTTATAAAGTTCATATATTATATAGTATTTATAGCTTGTCTAGTCAGCAGTCTTGGCAATATTTTATGCGGCTTTCTAGTAGCCTACTTTTACATTTTGGATATTACATATTACCAGTATCAAGTGATAATTGATACTTTCAAATCTGTTCATGGTGTTGTAATCTAGCCATGTTACCAATTATATGCCAATAAACGACTTGATTTGATGATAAATATTATTATTAAGGAAACTGACAGTAATTTTATAACTAGTATTATGTACTATGCTAAGATCATTGGATAGGGGTAATATGGACCTGGTCCATATTACCCCTTTTAAGTGTGTCCATATTACCCCGACCATGGGGCAATATGGACCTTTTTGTAAGTTTTAATTTCTTCTATATTTTGAAATAAATTGATGTTAATAGTTCACAAACAATTATGTTTTTGCTTCATTTTAATGAAAGCATTTGGGTGCAATTTCATTGGACTATATGGATGCTTGATTTTGCTCAGAAATAGTCATTTATGTTAAGGGGTCCATATTACCCCAAGTTACCCTATGTATATTCGTTTATGCATGTACGCATGCATACAATGCCATGAATGATGTATGTAGGCCCTATACATGTATGGATATTTAATATAGCGCATTTTTTGCCTAAAAAATACAGTGCACACACGGGCGTCCGGATTGCCCCCTGGATTTAGCAAATATTTTTTTTAATTTTTGTGATTACTATGATTATTATAACAGTCCCAACACGATTTTCAATGCGAAAAAACACTTAATTATTTAGATGGAGTCCTTGACCATTATTTATTTTTAAGTTTTTTCTATGAACATTTTTTCTATACAAAAACGTCATTTTGCTCCTCCCTAACCCCCCCTTAAATTCCTTCGGACCCCCATGACTGCACGTAGCACTTCCCATTTGAGGCGATCCCTCCTTTGTCGCTCGCCTAGCAAAGGTAATCGCTCGCCTATTAGCCGAAAGCTCGATGAGTTTGAATATACCGCTACAGTAGTCATCAATTATTATCGCCAAGTAGCATGCTAAAACATTACAACTAGGCCTATGGTGCGGGACGGATAACGAAACTGATTTGATATATAGGCCTACTAGATGAGTACTTTCACTAAGATGCCCCTTCCCTAACCATCATTTAACTCCCTATTTCCTTATAGATAGACCTCATAACTTTAACCTCCCGAAGAAAGATTCACGAAACGTTATTTCTGTTCTTTGCAGAAATTTGCCAACTGATAGGCCTACTAAGCAATCACTTCCCTCAGTTATGTTTCTCTTGTACACCTACGGCGTTTTGCCCGTTGTTCTATTTAATAAACGAATATAAACATACCGGGTAAGCCTATATGCAGCTAGGCCTATACGAATATGATACACAAAATACGCTGTCACCTACACAAAAGATCCCAAGGTCGACCGCGCATCGCTCGCCTACTCAATCTAGCGCGATCGATTTTCAAACGCCTACTATTTTGAAATCGGAAGCTCTGGCTGCACACATGACTAGCCTAACTGATCTAAACAGATGCGTTTCAAGACAATATGAAAAAATTTTGCTCAGATTAAAATGAAACTGCATATAATGCAATGGATGCAGTCTTGTTGTCCTCGAGACCAAGGTCTTGGTCTCGAGTGCACTCGAGTTCGTTTTTAAAAGTCTTGGTCTTGGTCTTGAGGTTCAAGGTCTTGGTCTTGGCCTTGAGGTTCAAAGTCTTGGTCTTGAGGTTCAAAGTCTTGGTCTTGGTTTTGCAAGACCAAGACCAAGACATTTGACAATATAAAGAGTCATTTAACAAAACGCAAGGATTTTAATAATTTATCCAATAATTAGGCTACTAATACAATTGCTTTAGTATTTACACGGTGTGAGTGAGGCTTTACTGTTGCTTTTGACATTTATTTTGACTTCCGGCTATTTACCATGGAATGATTTCAAAACAGACTCACAATTTGTACATTTACATCAGGTACTTGAAAAGCTGCTCTGTGTGCCAGTGAATTCAACACTGTAGAACGTATTTTTCACATGGCAGAATTTTTATGAGGCCCCACATGTCACGTCTTGGTCAGAAAACTCTGAGCGAATTGGTTTTAAAAAATGCAACAGGCATTTGGAATAAGATTTCGCACGAAGGACTTTTGTAAATACGAATTCGGAAATCTCTGCAGTCTGCATTTGGAATTGTTTTGTTTGAATAAAACAACAGATTCGTGTTTTAATTAAAATAGCGAGTAGTCTGACTTGACAATTTTTTTTTAGTAAGGAATAGAAATCTGGATATGGTTGTGATTTTTGGGTGTTGTTCTCGGTTTTGGTCTTGAGTTTCAAAGTCTTGGTCTTGGTCTTGAGGTTCAAAGTCTTGGTCTTGATGTTCAAAGTCTTGGTCTTGAGGTTCAAAGTCTTGGTCTTGAGGTTCAAGGTATTGGTCTTGAGGTTTAAGGTCTTGACAACAAGACTGAATGGATGACTGATGACTAGGTCCAACCCACGAGAGGGTGGATGGGCTCCAGTTAAAGCGCGGAAGGAAGCGCGGTTCCTGTAGGCTATTATAACAAAAAAAGATCTTTGTTATAACTGTGTGGGTTGAAGAGCGCAGCGATCGTCAACTCAACTGACTCCACAGTGACAGAGGTCGCCCACAAGAAAGTCCATAAAGATGATCTACTGTGGAGTGTGCACCGCTCCCCTTGTTCGCGTTTGGCATTACCCTCCTCATCCTTGCGGAGTAGGAAGACCTATCTTAGGCTGCTCAGTTGAAGTCAGCTATGCATACAGGCCTACACACTATAGCACCGATTCAGAGCCTATGCATGTATCAGCTCTCGATATGAATCCTCGAGGCTAATTGGCTTCGGAGGCAGACAGCCATTGGGGACTTCTAGCCATCTGAGAAACATTAGCTTTATACTGATGAAGGCTTTGTTCCAAAAGACGTACTGTACATTTAACACTATTTATGCCAGCGCATACAGACACCGATTTTGTGCCTTACCAAAAGGCGCTATAACGTGTCTCGATAACCCACTCTTATGCGCATATATGTATGGGTCGTCCGTAAATGGGGGAGAGAGACGGTGACTCAAATGCGGACAAGAGGAGGAAGTTTATCCCAATGCGGACGTCCGCATCTAAATTTGGTACATAGTTATTTCAATACAGTCTGTGACTTTTTAAAACACCAAATTCTGTCAGGCTACAACAATTTGTACTGCATTGGATCTAGCAATCAAATTACTCCACCCCGTAGTATACATGTAGTTAGCACCGCAAGTTCAAGATCGTAGGCCTCTATATCCAGCGCTTAATCTAGTCCCCCTCTTCTGGGGGTGGGGGGGGGGGGTGGGGGGACAAGGTCTGTGTGAGAGGGGACCAACGAGAGTCCGAAGGGCAGTCGCAAAATAATGTCATATTAACAAAAACAAAACTGCGCTATTTTGATAACCTGTTTTGAGAATTTCATCCATTTCGCAGATTCGACGACCTTTTTGATAGAATTTCATCTTACAAAAACTTGATGACCTTTTTTAAGAATTCGTCCCCAAAAAATTATATTTCTCTGGCCTCTGGGGGAACAAATCCTGGGGGGAATTTCCCCCAAAAGGTGTCTAGATTAAACACTGCTTTATATCCTCATCTAAGCCTTAGTGGGGGGGCTACTCCGTTGGAGTGCGGATGTCTGCAGAGGGCATGGGGGAGGCAAGGCCAAATGCGGACAAGGAGGGTGGTCCTTTTGCGGACGAGCTTTATCGATGATTCCAACTGCGTCCGCTGTTCATGTCACCCGGCTGAATAAACCAATAACGAGTGCCGACTGTATAAAAGTTCTTCACATCTTTCAGTTAGCCCTACAAGATTATCAGATGAGCCCAACATCAGCCTAAGCACTTCACTGGAGTATTGACGTTGGCAAATCGGGACGTGAAGGAAATGCCAAATGCGAACAAATGAAGACAAGGGGAGGGTGGGGTCCACAAAAGGTTATTTCTGCAGACGTTCTTTATGGACGACCCCCAGTTGGTAAATGAATACTAATTCAACTCTGGAAGTTAAAACGTGTCCTCTTATTCAATTGCTGTGGTCGTATTTCAGTTCGTTGCCAATGATCGGTCGATTCCTCTCAGGGTGAGAATTGTCGAGCGGGGATTCAAGCCCGCCTTTCTTTGACCCCCACACTAGTCTTCACTGCACACCCCAATGGGGTAGTTTCCAACTCCCTCAGTTGTGCTAGTTTCCAAAAATGTGACTGTATATTGTGCATATATTTTTAGCATTTTCTTTCACAATTCACTTTGCGGGTTACTAATAAAGTAATGCTCTGGTTTATTGTGAGATTTGTGACCTTGTGAATTGTACACTAATAAACCGGGTAATGGTCATCATTTTAAGGAGTTTAAGCTTTCTATCGAATTTTTTCAGGTTGCAAATTACGGATAAAATATTCAACTCCACATAGATCAAAATCATCAAAGTCTAACCCTGCACAGTCTTTCTACAATTCTCAGACTGATCCTTCTACTTAGAAGTCATGAATCCAGACAATTTCTGTAGGGGATTTTAAACAACTACATTACCTTAGCCCTTTCTTAAAACTTAACGCTGAACAATACGCCATTTTGTATGTTACAATCAAACCACAAGACATCACAATCAGAGGGTAAATTGTACAGCATTTGCGAATTTCCAGTTTGCAAGTATTTAACGCCTGCAAACATAATAGTAAATTTTACCAAATCTCCCAGAATAAGTTTCCTGATACAGTTTACTAATAAAAACAATCCTATTCTCAGAAATGTCTTACGTCTAGCATACAGCACAACAAAGTTCACAAACAACCCAGCAACAGCCAAGAAAACTCCACTCGCAGAAATGCTGGTCACTAGAATGGCTGCAAAATTGGATTCATAGGCCACTTCTCATCAAAAACCAATGACCACCAACAAGCACCAGTGTACAAAGTAAGAAATACATGTACATCTCAAACGTATGGCTTTGAGCAGCCTCCTGTCCCATTTCCCACGACGTAAACAAGCGTAGAGACGATGTCAGAGAATTTGCAGTCCAGGCGAAAGATCACGCCGCACCAGATGACAAAACAGCCAAAATTTCAACTACACGCAGTCCACTTAATACGACATTTGCAAAGAGTTCACTCGACTTCATCAGCCAAATCAAGTCGCCGAAACTTGTCTAAATTGTAGAAATTTCCTTTTACAATTCGGCCACCAAAATATCGTCCATTCAAATCAACTACAGCTGCAGAAACAAAATCAAAATTTTACGTTACTTATATTAAAAAACAGTTACACATACCATATACATGCAGTTCCTATAACAGCTTGCAAACATTAAAGGCAACATTAAGTAGTACACTATCAGCTAAGGTACTATAATGTAATCAAGTATCAAAGCAGTAACACACTAAGCCATTAAGTCACACAAGCCAACAACTCACAACAAGAGTTTAGCTCTACACTAGCACAACATTTCAGGGCAAGCTCTCATCTCGTTCAGAATCTTTGTTGAAGCATGCCTACACAAGTCAAACAACTGAATTTGTTGAAGCTCTTTTCCCTAGTTCACCAAAACTTGAACACCAGACACTATACACTCTTGAACACCAAACAATATGTCACCAAACTTTCATTTGATTGTAGTAATAACATATTTGATTGCACAATTTTGTTATTGTTTTTATCATCGCATCATCCCCTGCTTTTATCAGTTCTATAGGTATCCCATCTTGACCGGGTGCCTTATTGTCCTTGAGTTGTCTGATTGCCCATTCTACCTCCGCTTCCATGACCTCCGGTTCCTTTTCATACTCTGTTACGTCAATTTGTTCTTTTTTGACTCGTTTGTCTTCCCTATACAACTCCTCCGTGTATTCTCTCCATCTATGCTTTATCCCTTCTTCATCGCAGATTACATTTCCATCTCCTGCCTTCATTGAGCCCATTCTAGGTGCAAATTTTCCCGTGATTGTCTTTACTTTTGAGAACATTTCCTTGGTTCGTCCCTTCCTTCCCTCGTCTTCCATTTCTCTGCATAATTCGTTTAGATGTATTTCTTTATCTTTCCGTGCTTGTTTTTGGAAGGCACTGTTCAGTGCCCTTACCTTATCCTTTTCTCCTGCCTTCTTTGCAGCCTTCCTATCAACCGCCATGCATATGGCTTCTCTCGATAGCCATGTCGTTGTTGCAAGGCATTCGACTGCATTAACCATGATTTAATGTGGAAAACCCTGCTTGAAATGGGAATTCCGAAACACCTGATAATGTTACTAAAGGGTTTATATGAAGACCAGATAGCGGTGATAAGAACAGAATACGGAGACACTGACAATTTCAGAATCAAGAAAGGAGTGAGGCAGGGATGCATCTTGTCTCCATTCCTGTTTAATCTATATGCTGAAAGAATAATGAGAAAGGCAGAACTGGAGGGGGCAATTGAGGGAGTAAAAATTGCTGGAAAGACACTGAATAACCTTAGATACGCGGATGACACAACATTAATGGCAAAAAGAAAAGAGGATCTGGCAGAACTGATAAGAAGGGTCAGGAGAGAAAGTGAAAAAGCTGGTTTATACTTCAACATAAAGAAGACAAAGGTCATGACAACAGCAGATTGGGATAGTTTTGAGATAGACGGAGAGGAAATAGAGGTGGTAGAAAGCTTCACATTCCTAGGATCACTGGTTGGAAAGGAGGGAAAGTGTGATCCAGAAATAAAACGAAGGATTGCTATAGGGAAAGCTGCAATGACCGGACTGGAAAAGATATGGAAAGACAAACATGTGAGCATAGAAACCAAAAAAAGGCTCGTGAGAGCACTAATCTTTCCTACGGTACTGTACGGTTGCGAGACGTGGACAATGACAAAGAACATGGAAAATAAGGTTAACGCTTGTGAAATGTGGATATGGAGGAAGATGCTGAGAATATCTTGGACTGAGAAAAGAACGAACGAATCAATACGAGAGGAGATTGGAGTTGAGAATGAAGAGTCGTTAAAACAAACTGCGACAAGAATGAAGCTAAGGTTCTTTGGACATGTTATGCGATCTGATGGTCTGGAGAAGGAAATGATGCTGGCGTGCGGTGAGGGGAGGAGAAGATTGGGTCGCCCAAGGAGGAGATGGATGGATGAGATACAAGATGTAACTGGCATGAATTTGGCGGAATTGAGAGACTTGTCATCGAATAGGAGACGGTGGAGTGTGTTCACCAGGACGATCGCTAGAGCTCCACGAGCTGACAGCACAAGGTGTGGTGTAGTAATAACATGTTCAAAGACCAATGGTGACCAAGAATTAAAGCACTCAAAGAAAATCTACAACAAGGTGGTCAATATTGGTAACATTCTCAGCCTGTAATCGAAACGTTTTAGGTTCAAGCCTGCTCAGGACTCGGTGTAATGACCTTCGGAAAGTTCTTGGTATCAACAAAAGCTGTGAAACAAACAGCACGTTTTGCAGTGCACTGGTCCTATGTCCATGACCGTGGGATTCGTATCTTACTGGTTCAAGGGCCAAAGATCGGGAAATGTGAGTCTGCCCTACATTCCACTAGGAACATCGAAAGCCTAACTTCTACTTTGACTCACCTTTTATTGCAGATTCCATTCTCTCGAATTCAATAAAGATCCTGACAGCTTCTTCTTCAACTCCCTCTGGCATCTAAAGAAAGTCAGTTAACCGATCAACACTTGGATCTTACGTTTGACTGTGCTTGTTTTAGCTTTCAGCCATAGCAACACAGTACAACCAAGAGAGCATTACTATTTGTTTACCCAGGCTAGTGCCGGTTGAAAGATATACGAAAGTCACCAGCTTCACTGTATACAATTCTTCTCCTCAAATATGAACAGGCTCTTGGATGTTTTGCAATGGCCAAAACTCTCAGACTTGTCTATCAAACAAGTCATAACTAGGGGTAAAATCTACATGTTCACATGACATCTAGCAATGATGACAAAATGTCAATGGTACAGCATAAAACCAAGGCAAAAACAACAAAGAGTCCAAGAGTCTTTTCAGGGTAAAAACAATCAAATACTTCTTTTATCAGTTTTGATTCTTCTAGAAACACAGAGAACTATTTACTGTCACAGTATCAATCAAGTATCAAAACACTTTTACAGAACTACATGACTGCATACATGGGCGGCGATCTAGCACCTTTAAGAGTGGGGGGGGGACACTCGATACATTTGTCCCCCCCACATTTTGAAGAAACACCCAAAAAAGGTGGAGAAATGTAATTGCGCGTGAGGGTTTTCGCAGCGTTTCTGACCAGACGAGGTCAAAATAATTTTTTTTTAGCAGAAGTGTCCCCCCAAAATTATGAGAAAAAAGTAGATGAAGATGAAAGCGAAATTTTTTGGAGATGAAGTGGCCAAAAAAATTTTTTGGGGACAAGATTTTTAAAACACGGTCGTCGACGAGATCATGGCCGACTTTGTCCCCCCCCACCTCTCAGACAAGATCGCCGCCACTGACTGCATAGCACAGGAGGTTGTAGTCGCTCACACAGCATAAAAAAAAAATCCACTTACCTCAAAGATGACACATTTGATAACCTTTCCATATTTTCCACACTCCTCAGCAGTTTCTCCCTCCAGATCTTGGTCTACTTCCCCAGGACCAACCATGTTCTAAAAGACACAAAATGACAAACCTCAGCATAACACTCGCTTACTTATACAGTGTGCAATCCCTAAACATGACCTGCACTTCACTGCAATCAAAGCACAACAATTTCAAATTTCAGTTTTTAAACCCATTATATTACCGAGTTCGCATCAGAAATTTTCAAACTACTATTGCTGTAATTACTTCTACGAGTTGCATTACATATAAAATTGTAATCATAATAAACCGAGGAAAAACAACTAAGTAAAAAAATCAGTATATATTTGACTGGGATTCGTTCATTGCATGTAAGACCAACAACTCACCCTAAGTATGATTACTTTTGACGGATTTCGAAGTAAATTTGCATTACTTATTTCCGCTTTTGCAGCTGGCACCTCCTGAGCAAGAGCTAAATGATGAATACAAAACAAGTAAACACCATCAAAAGAAGAACAGCAATAATGAGAGGAAAGCTGAATCTGAACTTAAAGAAAGTAATGGAGAAGTCTCATATGGAGAGTAACACTGTATGATTCTGAGACAATAGTGAACATCAGGCGGGTCTATGGGTCCAACAGTACTCTCCTTCTGTGTTCTGTGCCATTTCCTTAACTATTTGTAACTCCATCTACTTTTTTATTCCTCATCCTGTCCAACCACTTGGCCTTCCAGCAGCTTTCTTTTCTTCAGTTCTTCCTTCAAGTACCCCCTTAAGGAAAGAATTCCCACAATCCAGTTCATCTGCCTTAATTGCATTCACTACTGTTCTGTCTTCTGGCACCAAATGCAGCTTCTCCTCATTTGTTTTATGATCTTTCCAGCTGAGTTTGGCTAACTTTGTCCATATCTGCATTTCAAGTGCCTCCAGGCATTCATGTTTTGCCTTTCCAATACTCCAACAGAACACAGAAGAACAGTACTGTTGGACTCGTATACCTGCCTGATGGCACGACACTGAAGGAAAAATTAAGACAGCCAACATACACTCACAGAATTGCAATCGCTCATACAGCTTATAATTAATTATTATTATTATTATTATTATTATCATCGTCATCATTATAGCAACATTTTTAATGTGCACAAAGTCACACAGAAATGCGAATCTGAGGCGCGGAGAAATAACACTAATAATAAAACACATATATATCCGGTATTTGAAAACACAAGTAACCCTACTGACAGATGATTGTTTGAGCACTTTGTCTGTAATGTGGTGTGTGAAATTTCAAGCTGCCTTTCACATGGTTAACCTACAGCCTGATGAATGCATTTACTTTACTTTATGCATTTGTAAGGTTTCACGCATATGCAAGGTGTTTAGTTTCAACATTACCTTTTTGAAGGTCTTTTTCGTGAATAATTTTCCCCCCTCTTTTACTTGTTTTTTCCACCTGGAGAGCTATGGACATGCCCTGTCCTTCACGGCCCAACCCCTGTCCTTCTCGGTAACCCATGCGAGCCATAATCTTTGAAGCAACAGATCCACTACATAAAATGTATGAAATTGCATTAAAAATTAAGAAAACACAAGCACATTACTTTCTTCAACTTCTGTGCAATAAAGAAAAGATAAAAGCACATATAAAACAACTGATTTTTACACATTTCTAATAACAACTTGGACAGCTGTCACAATTCTGTTTACAGAAACTTACCCGATAACACCTTGTCACCTTGTGCTGTCAGCTCGTGGAGCTCTAGCGATCGTCCTGGTGAACACACTCCACCGTCTCCTATTCGATGACAAGTCTCTCAATTCCGCCAAATTCATGCCAGTTACATCTTGTATCTCATCCATCCATCTCCTCCTTGGGCGACCCAGTCTTCTCCTCCCCTCACCGCACGCCAGCATCATTTCCTTCTCCAGACCATCAGATCGCATAACATGTCCAAAGAACCTTAGCTTCATTCTTGTCGCAGTTTGTTTTAACGACTCTTCATTCTCAACTCCAATCTCCTCTCGTATTGATTCGTTCGTTCTTTTCTCAGTCCAAGATATTCTCAGCATCTTCCTCCATATCCACATTTCACAAGCGTTAACCTTATTTTCCATGTTCTTTGTCATTGTCCACGTCTCGCAACCGTACAGTACCGTAGGAAAGATTAGTGCTCTCACGAGCCTTTTTTTGGTTTCTATGCTCACATGTTTGTCTTTCCATATCTTTTCAAGTCCGGTCATTGCAGCTTTCCCTATAGCAATCCTTCGTTTTATTTCTGGATCACACTTTCCCTCCTTTCCAACCAGTGATCCTAGGAATGTGAAGCTTTCTACCACCTCTATTTCCTCTCCGTCTATCTCAAAACTATCCCAATCTGCTGTTGTCATGACCTTTGTCTTCTTTATGTTGAAGTATAAACCAGCTTTTTCACTTTCTCTCCTGACCCTTCTTATCAGTTCTGCCAGATCCTCTTTTCTTTTTGCCATTAATGTTGTGTCATCCGCGTATCTAAGGTTATTCAGTGTCTTTCCAGCAATTTTTACTCCCTCAATTGCCCCCTCCAGTTCTGCCTTTCTCATTATTCTTTCAGCATATAGATTAAACAGGAATGGAGACAAGATGCATCCCTGCCTCACTCCTTTCTTGATTCTGAAATTGTCAGTGTCTCCGTATTCTGTTCTTATCACCGCTATCTGGTCTTCATATAAACCCTTTAGTAACATTATCAGGTGTTTCGGAATTCCCATTTCAAGCAGGGTTTTCCACATTAAATCATGGTTAATGCAGTCGAATGCCTTGCTATAGTCAATGAAACAGATGTGAACCTCCTGTCCATACTCCCTTTGTCTCTCCATTATCCACCTCATGTTGGCTATATGGTCTCGAGTTCCACGAGATTTCCTAAACCCTGCCTGGTTCACCGGAAGTTCTCTTTCAATTGTGCCTTCCATTCTTTTGTGAATTATTTTCAGTAATATTTTACTAGTGTGTGATATCATTGCTATCGTCCTATAATTTTCACACTCCCTCGCATCTCCTTTCTTGAATATAGGTATAAAGATCGACTTCTTCCAGTCCTCCGGCCATTCTCCAGTTGCCCATATTTGATTGCACAATTTTGTTATTGTTTTTATCATCGCATCATCCCCTGCTTTTATCAGTTCTATAGGTATCCCATCTTGACCGGGTGCCTTATTGTCCTTGAGTTGTCTGATTGCCCATTCTACCTCCGCTTCCATGACCTCCGGTTCCTTTTCATACTCTGTTACGTCAATTTGTTCTTTTTTGACTCGTTTGTCTTCCCTATACAACTCCTCCGTGTATTCTCTCCATCTATGCTTTATCCCTTCTTCATCGCAGATTACATTTCCATCTCCTGCCTTCATTGAGCCCATTCTAGGTGCAAATTTTCCCGTGATTGTCTTTACTTTTGAGAACATTTCCTTGGTTCGTCCCTTCCTTCCCTCGTCTTCCATTTCCCGATAAACAAAGTTTAAAATTCCCGTCTAAAATGTCATTTATGACCAAATGTAAGAAGAGTTGGTTCTTCTTGTGGTAGAGGAAATTAACAATAGACTGGCCTGGTTCTGAAATCAGAAGAGATCTCTTGTGGTTCTTTGCCAATTTTCTAACAAAAACCTCAAGAAAATTCCAGTAAAGAATTCTCGGTCATGTTCAGCTAGTGAAGACTGACAGTACAGTTATTATAACAATAGGGTTTACAAATTTAATTACAAATTTGTTTTCTCTTTTTGCCGAAATGTCTATTTGTGCTAGCGCATATCATTGTTTTATGCAAACACTTACCCTAAACCAAATTTTGCTCCAGGTTCAGTGTCTGTTTTGTTAAGAATAGGACCTGCAATATTAACAACAGAAAATAGTATAATCTTAAATCAATTTACACCACATACTACTGTGAGTAAGGTTTACTTTGGCATAAAGAAAAAATCTGCTCCTTCAGTTTCTCAGTAGCCTGTTCTTCTGCTTTTAACCATACTTGTTCGATATTTGGCTTGCACATCGATTGCACTTCCCAGCGACCATCAGCTGATGACTTGAGCATTATTAGAATGACTTTTAGATACTCTTAGATTACAGCTAGATAAAATCATTTGAAATCATCACAACGACTGCATAAATGGAAACAATCAAGGAGCCAACTTACCCTGGAAATCTTCAGTTGGCTTAACATCCAAGTCCATCAGCGATGGAGGCGGAGCAATGGCAGCTTTTGCCGCAGCAGCTAAAAGCAGATATCCAACAATGCCATTATATCTCACATCAACTTCAGTCCACAAGAGGTTATTAGATACTGTAAAATACCTGTGCAATGGTAATATGTAACAGCTCTTCAAAAATAAATCCAATCAATACCAATTTAAAGGTATGTGCTTAGAAACGCCAATATCAAGAAAATAAGTTTAAAATATGGTTGCATCATCTAATTTTAAACCCATATACAAAAGTTGTGACTGATTTTGAGCCACACTCTACAAGACTGGTAATAGCAGTGAAAATCCTAATCAATAAAAAAATCGTAATCAAAGAGCTCAGTTCGTGGATTCAGAACAAAAACTAATGACACATGCATATATTGACCCGAATGTTTACTCAGCACTATTCTAAGAATGACTTTCTGTTGAAAAGTGTTACAGTACTCTGTGATTACAATTTTAACCCCTCTGAACCGCTAAAGAGGCAGCAAATTCTATTGCACTCACAAGCATTGAATAATAGATACATTTAGAAAATCATTGATAACAACACCAAATGACGTTAATTAAAAATGGATCCTAACTAAAAGTATTAATCAGAACAAAAACTAATGATTGCTGCATCGACCTGAATGCTTACCTAGCACTATTCTAAGAATGACTTTCTGTTGAACAGTGTTATATTACAGGCCCTTAGCAAGAAATACAGAGTAACCCGTCCAAAAGCATTCGAAGTTGTGACCGCCCTACGCCATGTGCGTACAAAGTCGCAACCGCCCGAAGTCTCGCCGCCATAGGAGTCTGACTACAATGCTCACATGCTGTTTACAAAGCCTAATATCAACCCGTGCTCCTTACAGAACTGCCATCTGAACGCTTGCAGTAGCTCTAGAGAAGAAGCTGGATGGTGCTGGAGGAGAATCATGCAAAATTTATACCCGTCCAAAATAATTTTCACCCCTCCAAAGGACGGGTGGCTGGCTAAGGGCCTGCTATATTAACACTTTTACGACGAGAGTATGTATGTAAAACTAATCCTTCTTGTTGTTAAAGGGTTACTCCATGATTACAATTATAACCTCCACGAACTGCTCAAGGAGGCAGCAAATTCTAACACTCACAAGCACTAAATAATAGACAAATTTGTTATTAAAAAATCAGTAATAATGACACCAATGTTAGGTAAAAACGGATCCTAATTAAAAGTATTAATAGTAACCTAAACCAGGATATTTTGAACTTACGTCTTCGCCGATTATCATCTTCTTCTTCTTCGTCTTCCTCCGCACGCCTTCTTCTTCTTCGCTCAAATTCTCCATCCTCTTCTCGATCGCGTTTACGCCTACACAAAACAGTTTCAAATTGCCATCAAAAACACATTCCATAAGAAAACAAAAGATACAAGATACAAAAGATACGCTCAAGTCCTCCGCTCGGCGGGGTGCTTTCCGTCCCATTTGCCAGTACAGCCATCATGCAAACCCGCGCCTTCTCGGTGGTCGGCCCGACCATACGGAATGGCCTTCCACCTGAGCTGCACCTATATCCTAGGTCTTCCTCTGACACCTTCTATGACCGCTTGAAAACTGTTCTTTTTGGCTGCGCTGAGTAGTTCTCCTGAAGAGGCGCTATATAAATCTATGAATGATTGAAAAGATGTCAAATAATCACAGATAAATGCTTCGACACAGAATGCCATCAAGTAGAACTATTATCCCAGTGAATGACTTTCATGCTAGAAATGAAACGTACAGCAGTGCTAAAATTACGCTTAGAACACAAAATTATGTTTGTGTCTGTCTCATCTTTAAAGCTGAGTTTGAAGTAACTGGGTTAACTGAAAGGGAAACTTACGAAAAGGAATCATCATCCGAATTCCTCCAACTGGAACCACGGCTTCGGCGAGGTGTGTCATCATCATCATCTCTTTTCCTATCATTTCGATCACTCCTATCACTACGGTGGTCACGGTCATCTCCATGACGACGACTCCTAGCAAATTCAACAAAGAAATCTTTACGTATATGTTGTTGGGAATGCGAGTAAATCCAGTGTTACTCTACTAGTTTATTAAAGCAAGGCATTGTTGAATACTAAATTTCTTGCGTGGTATGTTCTTAACAAAACAAATTCAAAATCTAAGTCCTCTCTGTATCTGTTTGTTCTTAGTGGCGGCGATCTTGTTTGACAGGTGGGGGATAAGGGACACTTCTGAACTGATCTGGTCAAAAACGAGGTGAAAATTTTTTTTGAAATTTTTGGGTGTTTCTTCAAAATTGGGGGGTACAACTGTATACTGTCTCCCCCCACTCTTAAAGGTGGGGTCTTGTCCCCCTTGAACCCCCAAGATCGCCGCCCATGTCTGGATGTAAACCTCGTGGCGGCTTCATTTTGGTGCACCATCAGTTGATGCCTTGTGCATTAGACATGGATGCTATAGAAGTTTCTAATTCGTTAATAATAACATTTAATCGACAGATAAATTGTCACCTTTCACGGTCATCTGGTCTTCTGTCTTCATCTCTCTCTCGCTGTCGCTCCTCTTTGCGCATCTTCACGTATGTTTCGTAATCGTTGGGCCTTAGCGGTTCGTACTCATCGATAACACCCAAGAACGACATAGAAGCATCAGCTCCAATGAATGGCGATCCTATGATTGGAGCCAAAGGAACTCTTTCCATCTTCAAACAAAATGTACAACATGTTTTCCTCATGTTTAGAGCTAACCAGAAATCACCAAGTTGTTACACATTAGTACAGTCAATGTTTAAACATTTTCCATGTTTGTACTTTGAATAGGTAAGACAAAATCACATGCATGTTCATTTATTAAGCATCTTCATGAGTATGCTGGAACTTTCTTATAATGCTCTTTGGTAGCTACATCAAGAACTGCTTCAACGCCTTAATGACGAGCGTGCATGAAAAAATGTATGGAAAACTAATCCCTCTCGTCGTTAAGACTGTGCTACAGTGAGGCAATTTTCTTCATCTGAACTAAATTTGGGCTCCAAAATACCTCTGTTATCCTTCTGCCTAACATTATAGTCTGCATCCAATGACCTCAACTACCTTTCCCTATGCATTCAGTTTCCATGATTTGAGGTTGTTACTCATACAAACCAAACATATAATTTCTCCAAATTTCCAGGATTTTGATATAATTATATATTTCTCTTATCTCCGTGTACAAATACAATTTCATTTGGAATCGTCTATTAAGAGGCTTACAAATTGGCCACCCTTGCAGCTACGGTCAAAGCCAAGTGTAGTGCGTGAAATTTCAACGTTTGTAACTCATAAGATAGAAGTTTAGATATTAAATTACTGACTTATCAAAATTTATGGCTGTTATTGATTCTTACCCTTCCAGTGATCTGGTTGAACCTAAGCTGACCAAAAGATGCATCTGGTTCACTTTTTCGGCCTTTTAAATCGATGACAGGAGCAAGAGATGTCGTGACTGGTTTTCGCTAAAAAACAATTAATATAAAACTAGCACAAACTAAAACACAAGATATAAAAATTTCTGTCATACAGTAACATATCAAGCTTAAAGACTTCAGTTTCCTAGAAGTAAACAGTTGATTCAGTTTTTCTTGTGAAATATATAGTCCAAACATATATATAAATATATAGTCCAAATATATATATATAAATATATAGTCCAAATATATATATATAAATATATAGTCCAAATATATATATATATATACAGTGAATATATAGCCAAAGGAACTCATTCCATCTTCCAACAAAACATACAACATGTTTTCTTCATGCTTAGAGTTAACCAGAGATCACCAAGTTGTTACACATTAGTGCAGTCCATGTTTAAACATTTTCCACCGAAAATCCAAATTTCTGGCTACACACAGCCTGGATATGAAACTATGATCAGGATGGTGTGCCAACATTCACAGAATAGGCAACACTCTAGACAAAGCATGCCGTTGATCATCACATCTATGAAATATGCCAGAACTTTTTCAGTTCTGAATAACACATAATATAGTACAATAGTCTGTATAAACCTGACATGTTTAATAGAATAGTTTATAGTCAGAATACACATAATTTTAGTTACTTAAATAATTTTAATTATTTAAATTGTGTTATTATACTTGAAGACGAGTTCACACAACTAAAGTGCCCAAATGTCCATTACAATCCATTCTGAGATGGAAGGATTTAAACATTTACAATAGATCTTTATATTTTCCTGGCTGTCACAATTAGACAAACTTGTGCAAACACAATATGAAAATCAAATACCAAATTTAAGCAGTTATTTAAGCAGCAGCAGTTATAACCAAATAGTGAGAGCATTTGACTTGCAGTTTAATGGGACTTGTTGCAACTTCTGAAGCCAATATCCTTTACATTTTTGCATTTTTGTGTTCCTTTAAAACTTGGACATTACCACATACACAGATATATAAACAATATATTGTGCATATTGCATATCTTTGAGTATATACTATTATACTTGCTAATATCCATGGGACAAAGATTCAATGAACTCAATTCTTATCAAACGCATATGTAGTGAAGTGTGGGCAACTTAGTGAAACAAAAGTCACACAGGACTCAATGCTTCTCATATATATCTAACACCAAGTTAAATTAAAATTTAAACCACCTGATGCTTGAAAAAAACCTCTTTCTCACTCTCTCAAACAGAAAGTTAGTGATGTATAAAGCAAAGAGGGTCGCATGCAAGATCCACAAGAATACGACAGCAGTGACATTCTTGGGCCAAGAACTACAACACATCATCTGTTGCTTTTGTGTCCTTCTGGAAGGTTTGCCCATGGTGGACATTCCTCACTTCTGCATGTCTTGCATATATCAACAGGACCACATCAAGGTCACATGGTCCAAGTTAGTTTTGACACTGCAGTGACCTTCATTCTTTCGACTCCTACAATGCTGTCCTTGAAGGCTTCCCTAAGCACCATCTCTAGCCAGCCTGCCTAACTTCTTGCATTCGTCAACTATAACAGACACACTGCACACAGGTCTCCAGTCAAGAGACAATACTCTTCTTTGAGCATGTTCAATAGTGGGCATTCCTTGCAATACACTAGGGACCTTGGTGTCTCTGTTGTGCCCAAGCCAGGTCACAGTAGTGGTACCATCTCCCATATGACAGTTCAATTGCATCATTTTTCCCTGTACATTGGACCACAGTTGTGGGGCAATCTTCCACAGAAAATCCAAACTGATCCATCTCATCCTATCTCAGTCACACTTTTTCAGATCTGCCATATGCGCTTTGAGGATATTTAAGACATATTGAACATGTCATATAAATTAGCTATTTGCATTTTGATTCTAAATTGGATCAAGACAACTGATTTGAAAAAAGGTTTAATTTTATATTGAATCAGGATGCTGAATCAGTATTCAATTTGAAAGAAACTTACTGATCTGTATGTCTGTAATACACTTTATAAAGACAATTTCAGTTATATTCAGTAGCTTTATGGCACAGTATACCAAAGGACTGGAACTATAAACTAACAGGCTATCCCGTGTAAACTTTTTAAACTTGACAGCTCTCACCCACATATGATTTGTGTAAAAACTTACGCAGTCATATGGGAAATAAATAATTCAAATATTCTCGAAGTCGCTTCCATTCAGCAGAAGTTTTCTCGTGTCCACACTTACCTTTGCATTCTGCAATGACATCTTTTTCTCCTGCAACTGTTTCTGAGTTTCCAACAACTTCAGACTCGAGCCCCAACCAGCTTTACATTCAAAAAGCATTTTGTTTTATTTATTCTCAATAATTTTCAAATAATCTAACCTACTCCTACCAAATAAACCCCTTTGTAAGTCCAAACAGTATTTAAAATAAAAATTATTATACTGATGGCAAAAATTGAATGTTTACTATAAACTATTTTAAAAAAAGATTACAAAACTGCAAAAAATTATTAATTATTAAGTTACAAGTGGTGTTTGTTAATTATTAAGTTACAAGTGGTGTTTGTAGGCACACTAATAACTATTCAGCAAAATTAGCACTTCTAAAATCTAGTTCAAAGACCACAGTATGAATACATATCAAACAAGTGAAACATATTAAACAAATCAGACTTATACTGAGTATTACCAATGTCACTTTTGTTAGCGCGGCTGACTGGAGATTTTGTGTCTATATCTAATCCATCGTAAAGCGACATCTTTACCTACTGTGCAAGTATTACAAGAAAAAAACATTTTACGTTTAAGCATTATAAATACTCGACAAAATAATTTATTTTAGTTCATCAAAACAATCACTACTGAAAAACAATAACAACACAAATAAGTCATGATTTGTTTCAAACATATCTGTAGGAGTTTGGCTGATGAAAGGCATTTAGGAAGAACTTTACCTCAAACATTGTTAAACACATTACAGAAACTTACCTGATTTCTTAATTTTATTGACACCAATAAAAGTATTTGAAAAACTTTGTGTTACTCTGTTACTTACTGATTAATTACTTATTTATTTGATAGCCCTTGGCCTTTCAGCAATTAGTACTCTACTTTCTCTTGCAATAGGGGTTGGCCATATTACTTATAAGCGCAATGTTTCACGAGAATTACCAAAACCGATTCCCAAAAAGTCGAGAAAATACAAAATTGACAGAATTCACAAAAAAAGCTCCTCTACCAAGCATTCATATGCTGAAAATTAGTATGGACTAGTCCTGAGTAGTATATTCAAAAATATCTCAAAAAGTTAGATTTCCATTAGATAAGTCTAATGTTCTCATTCATTAGCCAAGTCTAGAAAAATAATTGTACTGGTCAGGATATGTTGCAAAGCTCTCGAAAGAAATACGTCTGACGAAACAGACGTTTTGGGATTGAAAGACAGCGTTGGCTACAAATGTCATGAGGGCCAATATCATCATTGGGTAGAAGAAACATTATAAACTAATTTTTGGACTAAATTCACAAATTTTTAAGCTCTTTACCCGCTGCTACTAGTTTGCAATACAAGTTGCTACATTTAGAAGATTTTGTATTTTTTTCGGCATACATTTACTATCAGGGTGCCTAAGATTTACCAACGGCTTCAATAAAAACAGACTATATATTCACAGAGGTCACCGTTTCATATCGATTCCTTCGTAACATTCGGTGGCCCTGCAATATGGCGCAGAATGTTGCATCGTGAAGGTCGGTTAAGGTCAGGGTAGGCGTCGTGAGGGTCGGTTACGGTCAGGGTAGGCATCGTGAGGGTCGGTTAGGGCTTAGGGTTACGGTCCGTGTAGCCATGTATACTCCATGTGTCATTTAAATTGCCCAATGACGGCGTTTCGTTGCAGCGAATGAGAGCATCCCGAAGATACCGTATATAACGCACCCTGATAGTGAATGTTTACCGTTTTTTCTGTTCATAGAATTTTTAATGATTTATAATTTTTTAAATGTTTCATCTATTGAGGCTGACACATTAATTTGTCAACTTTTCAAGACAGAATACTGTTCAGGAATAAAATAAGAACAAAATGGTACATAGCATGTCTATATTTCTACAGATATTAAGTGTTTGCATTCATATGAACTCTTAATGGTCAAAATAATCAAAAAACAACATAGCTGCGAAAGAGTTAAGGGGCTAGTGCGTTAGATGGTGTCCCACGCTATTATGCTACTGATGATTCCACACCCAGTTTACGCATGCCTGTATGTATACGTTTATCTAAAATGTTGTAACAGGCTCAACTCTTCAAATATACACCATACACAAATAAAGAACAATAGTTCCCAATAAATAACAATAGTACCAATGTTCTTGATACCGCAACACTCTTACCTATGCCCGAATGTTACCCACGATTCACACAAATGTTTTATTTTTGCTTTCAGAATATCAAATCAATGCTATGACTGCCTCACAAATGCCGATGAACAAAACAAAGTACTCCTAAGTGTAAAGCACATGCGGACGATTAAAAAAATCGTCATTTAACAACACAAAACGTCTTAAACTGTGACCGGAAGTAATATAAGAAACGTATCGTGTGAGCTACACGCAACTGCATTTTTGTAGCGCTTTCACTTCCTAGAGTCAACAATTTCGTAGGTTTTAAAAATATACCCGAATCAAAACAAAGCCAAAATTCAAGAAAACAACCGAATTTGCAATCAATAGGTTTGATTACACAAGTCTCTCTTAAAATGAGGGCGAATGGCCTTGAAATGTAACAATAATATTGAGATTGCATGTTAATTGTGCAGGCAATCTTACAACAGAAGTCGACGAAAATCAAGAACACGCATGTGGCAAATGCACCTTGGGTGAGTACTAGTAGTAGGCCTACTGTCAGCAAAGGTGAGGATTTGTGGAAGTGGTTCTAACATTGTGAACTAGAGAAGGGTAAGATGCACGTGTGTGAGATCCGCTGAAGATGGTCTGGACTCTGGAGGCCGGGGCAGAATTAAGATCCTTAGGCCTAGGCTACTTTGTTTAGCCTAACTGTTTACGGAGTGCAAAATTTTATAAGAAGCATTTTTGACGCGTTTAGACGTAGGCCTAGATGGTTGACGGTCATCCAAGCTCAAATCTTAATGATGGTTTTACATCGGTAATTTAATTAGTGCATCTGAAAGGGTCGAGTGTATTTTTATAATTTGTAATTTGTAATCGTTAGGCAGGGCCGTAGCCAAGATTTTGTTTCGGGGGGTGTTTTCTGTTTCGGGGGGTGTTTTATCGTCCTTGAGCAAGCCGACATACAGCCGAGTCAACCGACCAAGGGGTTTGTAGTTAGTAAATGCATTATTTCATTTTTACAATATTTAATTTCGGGGGTGTTTAAACACGAAAAACACCCCCCCCTAGCTACGGCCTTGTCGTTAGGCCTATATATCCTATAGTGAGCAAAGCCCAGTAGGCTACCCTTGGACGTGTGTGAACACCTCGTTGGCCATTAAATGTTAATGAGCTCTCGCGGTTTCATCTGAACTTGTCGAATGCAATTTAACTTTTATTGAGTTTAAAGTTAAACCAAGGTCGTAGCCAGGATTTGGTTGGGGGGAGAGGAGTATATTCGTCCTTGAGCAAGCAACCGAGTCAATTAACCGATTAAGGGGTTTGGAGGAGCTCTCATAGTGGTCCGGGGCGGCCTATAGCCTACATTACACTGCAGGCTTACAATTAGGCCCTATAGTACTAACGATTCCAGAGCATCAATTTGACGTGTGTTAGGGCCTAGTAAATGCATTAATAATTATTTCATTTTTAAATTATTTAATTTCGGGTGGTGTTTAAACACCCAAAGCACCCCCTAGGTAAACGGCCTTGGTTTAAAAGAACTATCCGGTTTTTAATGTTCCATTTCCGTGAAACTGAGGTGATATATTCTACGCCTATAGTGATATTATAAATAATAACAGAATTGGTTAATACTGTTCAGTTTTAGCCTAACAGACTGTAATTAAATATGACAAAATTCAATCTCATCAAGGTTAGAATGAGATTAATATGTTTTAGATCAGATGTAGCCTTCTGCTAGGCCTATATGTAGGGCCTAATCACATAGCAACTCATGAGAAACCAAAGCCCATCAGATAGTAAAAGAACAGCCAATGTAATCCGATAGGCAGAAGGCAAAAGCGGTGGCTAAATCGTCTTGTTCAAGACGGATGGGTGTGTTTGTTGTACAATTAAGTAGCTACTGAACATAGGCGTAATTTATGGGGGGTACGAGGGTACCCCCACTTTTTGGACTGGGGGTACCGTATCCCCCACTTTTTGAACAATGCCAATCAATATTTTATTGTTGTGCCTTCCCAGAGATCGCAGTCTCAGCCTTGCTTCGTGTATGTAAGAAATTGGTACCCTCACTTTTTAGACCAAAGTTACGCCTCTGCTACTGAACATTAGCTATAGATTATCTATGAACCATTGCAGAAACGGGCGAGTATCAAACTTTCAGTCTCCTATAGTCCTCTTAGTCCCCTAGTAGAAGAAGATGTGGATGACGACAGACGATGAGGAGGAGTTCGGACGTCCGTACTGGAAGCCCCTCTGCTTGGTGGGCACCGGGTATAGAGGCGCTTTACAAAATTTTGAGATACAATACGATACTAGAGGATGAGAATAAGGACAAGAAGGTGGAGAAGAAAGAAAAGAAGAATGAAGAGAAAAAGCAGAAAAATTGAAAGAAAAATCAAAAGTGGCTTCAGAACAAGCATAAGAACAATTGTTATTGTAATCACAGATTGTAACTGTAATCACAGATTGTAATCGTAATCACTGATTGCAGTTGTAATCATAGATTTATATAGCGCTTCTTCGAGCGAAACTCATCAGAGGCGAAGATGATATATGAAAGAAGCATCAGAAGCAGCATCAGAAGAAGAACAGTTACTATAAACCATAAATAATAAAACTATAAACTACTATAGATTTGCACGTCATAATAATATAAGACAGGCAGAGGCTCTATAGAAGTTACAGAAATCGGGTGCATGTGAGAAGAGTGAGTTAGTAAGAGAGGGGGTCAGAGGGAGTTTTAATCAAGGATTATAAATGTGGCAGTTTGTATAATCACAGGAGAGAAGCGTCGAGGTCTAGTATTAGCCAGACAGATGGGGTTGTTGTTGTTGTTGTTTCAAGCTGAGTAGTACAAATTAAGAGCAACAATGAACTAGGCTAGCATGAATTAAAGATCAGCATTCAATCAACGGTCGAGATGAGGTAATATGTTCAAGGGCGGTACAGAAGCGGAAATGATGGACATGAAGGTTCCAGGGTTAGAAGGGAAGTGATGGACGTGAAGGAGTGGCATGGAAGCAGGGATAGTAAGGACGAATGGAAGGATTTGGGATAGGGATAGAGTAACTAGGAAGTAGGAAAAGATAGGGCGCATGTGGTAATCAGGAACAACCTATGGGATAGATAGGAGTGGCACTGGCTGCATGCTGCCCAATGGCGGAGTGTCTACGAGGATTGTGGAGAGAGATGGAATAAAAGACTATGGTAAACTGGACAGAGGGGTATTCGGAGTATTCGGGACGTGACTGGCAACTGTTGGTTACGTTCCGGAATACAGGCGACATGGACTCTGAGAGCAACTGAGACAGTTTTGTACTTTTGATCACGCTAGAACATTCTCTACGATGTCTCTATTGTATGTACGTTGAAGTGACATTCATGAAGCCAATGACAATAAACGTCTGAAGAAACATTCGTCTACGTATATAGGTCGGAAGGGTATCTGCTCACACAAACAGGGCAGCATATGCATATCTGATAATAATGACAGGTTGATAAAGAAAATGAATGGATTGATAGGAAGATAACTGAATTAGTTTATTGAAATGCTTGATTATAAGTCACATTTGGAGTGAAAATTACTGCAGCAGTATATTGGTAGATGTAGGCAGAGGCGTAATTTGTGGGGGTACGAGGGGTACCCGTATCCCCACTTTTTGGACTGGGGAGTACCGTACCCCGCACTTTTTGAACAATGCCAATCAATATTTTTTTATTATTATGCCTTCCCAGAGATCGCATGCAGTCTCCGCCTTGCTTCGTGTATGTAAGAAATTGGTACCCCCACTTTTTAGACCAAAGTTACGCCTCTGCTTACGTGTAATTAATCAGGCCATAGTTAAGTCAAATTATCCAGGGATACCTAAGTCTAAACTTCTGGAAGGCATAGGCTAATTAACTGATCAGATTAGGGGAACTCAGTATCATACAATTCTTGAACGCTTCGTGAAATAGCCTATAGGCCTAATCTACTGGATAGCCTAAAATCCAGGAAAGCCTAAGAAGACAAAAACCCTATCTATAGTCTAGAAGGAACAAAACAATTCATTTTCTTTTTCAACTTTTATTGATCGAACAATAGACTTCATCGATCTAATTAATAGACCGCCGCAGACGAAAGTTCATCTTCAGCGGTCGCTCGGATCTTCTCTATCTCCAGCCGAACGATGGACGGACGGATGGATCCGACGGAGGCCCGACGGGTCTAGTGGTGGCGTCGTCGTCGGCGGCGGCGTCCGTGGCTTCGTCGACGGCGGCTGCGTCGGCGGCGGCGGCTTCCTCGTCCGCGGCGTCTCCGTCTTCGTCGCGAAGGAGTCGTCGCTCCCTCGTCATCGTCCTTGGTCGACGCTGCTGCTGCCGATGCTCTCGGCCGAGCGCTGCGAGACCTCGACCTTCCTCTCACTGCGACGTCATCTCCCAGTTCTTCTTCCTGTTCACCCAACAACAAACCAAAACCCTTCCCTAAGAGAAAGCCATAATAGGGACTTACACCCAATGAGATATAATATAAGTTTATAATATACCTCTATGCTTACACCCAAATATAAATCATTGCAGGCCATGCAGTGTCTCAGTTAATCTGATTAGACATAGGCCTACAGGATTAGTAATCTCAAATAAATGCAAGCAAATCCTATTTCAATCTAATTAATCTGACATTTATTAATCAAATATAATTAATATCAGTGTTCCTTGGTAGGCAATCTATAAGGGGCGCTATATAAAATTTGCTTTAATAATAATAACAGTATAAATCAAATCTAACTACTTTGACCTAAAGCCTAGGATTGCCCTGTTCTCTTGTAAGTTTGACCCTTATGCTTGCCAAAGAAAGCTCGTCTTCGGCTAGCATAAGGTCAAACTTACCAGTTCGAGATCTTCGTAGTCCTCCATCTTGTTGTTCTTCCGATCTTCTTGCAGCGTTGATGGAACTGAGCGACTTACTCGACTCGGCCCCCTTTATGGGCTTCCGCCCAAGAGAAACCAATCACAGCACAGCTCCGAACACAATGCGTTGCCATGGTAACCAATACTCAAATCGGTCGCTTTAAAGCACTTTCGGCCCTAGAGAAACCGCCCTCAGCCAATCACAGCACAGCTCCGAACACAATACGTTGCCATGGGTGCGATTTTAGCGTTTGTCTTCTCAATTCAGAAGACGTACGATGACAAAGTTTGAGCAGAAGTTATGCGCTGGCAAAGTAGGTCGTAGTATACCTGGGCCTACAGCGGTCAGTGAACTCAGTTAAAAGACTTGTATTTTTTTTATTCAAAACCACGGATACTTATCTTCCCCATAAATGCAGACACCGTCGTATTATGTTTACCAGTCAGGCCCGAATTAAGAGGGATGCGAATAAAGGGTGCTGTAGCACCTGGGCCCGCAGTTTTGAGGGGGCCGCATTTTCGGAAGTACATTAAAAACTTTATTGTAGGCCCCTACTTCAAGTTGGGGCCTACAATAGAGTAGGCTACTTGTAATTGGTCCCGCGCTGATGATGGCCATAGGCGTAATTTGTGGGGGTACGAAGGGTACCCGTACCCCCACTTTTTGGACTGGGGGTACCGTACCCCCCACTTTCTGAACAGTGTCAATCAATATTTTATTATTGTGCCTTTCCAGAGATCGCAGTCTCCGCCTTGCTTCGTGTATGCAAGAAATTGGTACCCCACACTTTTTAGACCAAAGTCACGCTGCTGGATGTAGGGGCAAGCATTTACCTATGTTGATACAGGTGCGTGCGGTTACTGCAGCGGCATATGATTCTGAGCGTTGGTCTACGCCGTCTCTACGGCCTATGGCCATTGGTATATATGTACGAGGCGGGAGTCACATCGATTGCGCCAGTCGAGGAGGCGACCTCTGGCGCCCTCTGGCGTCGACTGCTTCGCAGTTGAGGAGGCGACCTCTGGCAACGCCTGGCGCCCTCTGGCGTCGACTGCCTTTAGTATGGGTCAGAACGTTACACCATGACAGAGGGACAGATCTGGGCTTTTATATATACAGATAAAGAAAAGTACAAGAGGAAAAAAGAAGAAGAAATTAGACGAAGAAGTTGAATCATCACAAACAGCACCAGAAGAAAAAGGAGAAGAAGAAGAAAGAGAAAAGGTAAAAGGAAGAAGAAGAAGAAGAATGAGAAGAAGTTCCTTAAGCAAACCTCCGCAATATAGCGGAATTTGATAAGAACCAAGTAAAACTGAGCCTCTCAAAATATCCCAAACGTCACACACTTCTTTCAGAGTTATCAAAAAGGAGCTATGAAACGTTCAAGGTCTATCAAAGTGGGCCAGCAGGGCCATTTGGCCCAGGCCACACATATGTTGGCAAACAAGTTGTTTTGTATTAATTATTAATAATTAATTTTTCTTTTGTAGTCTAATTGACTGCTGCAGATCATGTTCATAATTCGAGATTGGGGCTTGTACTTAATTATTAATAATTAATTTTTCTTTTGTAGTCTAATTGACTGCTGCGAATCATGTTCATAATTCGAGATTGAGGCTTGTACTTGCAGCGCATCTCTGTTAGTCCCAGAAAATATTCAGTTACACAACATTCTGCCAACGTACGTATCTCACCTTCCTATTAAGATCCCCGGTCACGTAAGCTTACTCTGCATCGTTGTTTCCTTTGCAGCTGACTTGTGATATCAGGTCGCTGGTGCAAGTTATGATAGGCATTGATAGCGCTAGATGAGGTGCCAGGGCATATTTTAACTGTATAACTAGTGGGACAAATGTCCCAGTAGTGTTAGGATTTGTCCCAGTAGTCAGAGCGATTTGTCCCAGGCAATGTATGTATAAAGTACAACTAGTGGGACAAATGTTGGAAGAATTTAAAGATTTGTCCCAGTAGTATAATGAGATAGGTATGACATATTGGTGAATGACCCCTTGTTATTGGTTGGGAGACCCGAGAAAAGTTGTAAAAGAAGGTGATGACTAAAAAAAAAAATCCTTAAAATATGCACTGTGAGGTGCCATAGAAAATGAAGACTGTGGGGAGTGTGAGCGAACGTGTCGTGTATGTTAGCTCAACTCTGCATCATACGTTCGCGGATATAGTTTCCTAATCGGAATATCGGATTGGCCGACTATTTATGCGATGTGTGAAATTTATGTAATGCGTGTTTGTAGAATACATTGCAATTTATCAGTTGTTATTTCCGTTGCAGCTACGCTCTGCACCGGTGACCTCGCCATCTTTCCAACCGGTCTTAACGCGAGCTTCGTTCAGGATCATTGCCACAATTCGCGCATGTAGGCCTACATACTAGGCATAGTTGCCGATGCACTGGCGCCTATTCAAACGGGCAGCGGTGGTGAAGGATCTCACCCGATCAATTCATTGAAAAATGAGCAGGGTCGAGGCCATACGGTCGCAATAGAAAATCGCGTACATTTACATTTACATTTATCTTCTGCCCCTTCCTATTTCACCACATCGACACTGTTGTTACTTACGCTCCAGTTTTGCCTCCTCGTTTACGATTATACCTTGATTCTGCTGGTTTATATATATTTCTAGTCTCGTGAGTTGAAGTTATGTTTATCGACGACAGCGGAACATATGCCTATATGGTTGTTCGACATGAAATTTTACTGTCGCCATGGGCGGCGATCCCGGGGCGGGGGTTGAGAGGGACAAGACCCCCACCTGCGCGAAAAAAAATTTGACCTCTTTTTTTTACCAGATCAGTTCTAAAGTGTCCCCTCCCTCTGCCCCCACTTGTCAAACAAGATCGCCGCCAGTCACTGTCGCCTGTGTTTAAATCGCTCTTGTTTGTAAGCTCTCGTAACATGCAGAAGCTGTTACGATTATTGCACTTACTGCATTCAAAGAGCTAACTAACAGGCGAATACTTGTTTATTCTGGTTTCATAAAACACTTGAATTCTCTTGAGAGACATTGTTAGACCACCCGTACGAGATTTTTGTATACCATAAATAATATGTTCGTCAGTTTGGGAATGCTTTTTTCAGAATGTAAAGATAACAACATATGACACCATTTAAAGTCACACTTCATCTCATTTGGTACAAATACTCACAATTAATGTAAAGTAGACAGTTACGGTACACGTATAATAACTTTGCAAAAATAATTCTAATTGTAGTAAATTTTACTCATTCGTATAACAGTTCAATTTTCAGCTGTGTTTTACTTGGTCGAAAGTTTCTTAAACTTCTTTTGAGCATACACGAAATATATATGAGGCAATAATTATAGCAGCCCTACCAAATAAAAGGCTGCACGGATATGTGTAGTAACAGAATATTATGGTCGTTTAATCATATTGTTTACACTGGTTTTTAGACTCCAGCCTATTCCATGGTATACGTAAGCATATTCGCAAGCCGCAACATACCTTTACAGCTAAAGTGTGTACTATTCTGATTTTCTTTTTAAATAAGTAAAAGACTGTCTGCATATAAAATATTATTCTTTCGATGTTTTATTTCTGATGTGAGTTGAATCAGCTATAGACCCATGCATGTGCAAAAATACTAAGCTAACTGAAAACGACAGTCGCATAACAAAAAGTAAAGCAGCCCATTTACTAAAAATGGGCTTATTCAAAACTCTAGTATGAACCCAAGATAGTAATTTACACAATCATCCTAGGGCATATCACATTATATTGCCAATTTACTACCGAGTTTTGCAACCAGTGCTTTTCTAAAAAAAAAAGGTTCCGGAACTGAACAATGGGCTAAATCGAGAGCTAAGGCCGAGAAAAAACGGCGAGACCCACCCAAAGAAATGTATGGCGTCACATTAAATTAAAATAACTAAATTATTCTTTTATTAAAATAGCTGAATTATTTTTAATAGCTGAAAAAGGTGACGGAAAGGAGGTTTCCGGCAGAAAAAAGTACTGCTTGAAACCATAGGCGTAATTTGTGGAGGGTATATGCCTACGAGGGATGCCCGTACCCCTTTTGAACTGGGGTACCGTACCCCAGTTTTTAAACAATACCAATAAATATTTTATTATTGTGCCTTCCCAGAGATCGCAGTCTCCGCCTTGTATCGTGTATGTAGACAGAGTGAGGAGTAGGCCTATGTTCAACAAAAGTACGAAAGTACTTAGATACACAGGTTAACCGAGAGCCAGAAGTCACAGACAGGCAGACTATAAAAGCCACACCGGTAACCCGATAGACTGACCGCGGTGACCGACCCTCAGGCCGCAGGCGCCACAGATCTGGGCCATGGCTACACTCTTCTTGGAAAGACCTGACATCACCCTTACTCTCGACCTTATATATAGTTGTCATCTTAGTCATATCGGGATGTGGATATGTAAGTCAAAGCGCGCTTCTATGTCCTTCATCAGTTACAAATCCGTATATATGAACCCACACTCATACTATCGGCCTTGATATCATGATATGACTCCTCACCCCTCAGTCCCCTCACAATTTCAGAATCAAAAACTGTCCGTGGTTAATTATATCCGAGCCGTGTGCGTGTGTGCGCGTGCGTGCGTGCGTGCGTGCGTGCGTGCGTGCGTGCGTGCGTGCGTGCGTGCGTGCGTGCGTGCGTGCGTGCGTGCGTGCGTGCGTGCGTGCGTGCGTGCGTGCGTGCGTGCGTGCGTGCGTGCGTGTGTGCGTGTGTGCGTGTGTGCGTGTGTGCGTGTGTGCGTGTGTGCGTGTGTGCGTGTGTGCGTGTGTGCGTGTGTGCGTGTGTGCGTGTGTGCGTGTGTGTGTGTGTGTGTGTGTGTGTGTGTGTGTGTGTGTGTGTGTGTGTGTGTGTGTGTGTGTGTGTGTGTGTGTGTGTGTGTGTGTGTGTGTGTGTGTGTGTGTGTGTGTGTGTGTGTGTGTGTGTGTGTGTGTGTGTGTGTGTGTGTGTGTGTGTGTGTGTGTGTGTGTGTGTGTGTGTGTGTGTGTGTGTGTGTGTGTGTGTGTGTGTGTGTGTGTGTGTGTGTGTGTGTGTGTGTGTGTGTGTGTGTGTGTGTGTGTGTGTGTGTGTGTGTGTGTGTGTGTGTGTGTGTGTGTGTGTGTGTTTGTTGAAAGCCCAAATGACAGAACGTATAGGGCACAGAATAATGTCCAGTTAAAAAATTATGAATGTTGAATGAGTTAGTTATTTATCGGTCGAACAGAATACGGGAAATAAAATTTAATTGTACGACATAATCCCCCTGGACATGATCATCCGTGCATAATCCCAGGGACAAATGCGTCCGATTTTGGGTAGGACATAATCCCCTCCCGGACAATATCCCTCCACTGTGCAATTAGTCTATTTCTACGCTTAATTGATAAACCTTAATTGCCCTGTTTTTGTTCGTAATGTCAGGATGTTTATGTCGTAAATGTAGGCCTATAGGCCTATAGGCTAAAGACTTGTGAATATCATTCAAGTGTAAACTTAAGACTTGTTAGTGTTATTCAGTTCTAAAGTCACCCTTCGCTGTGAGTGCTCATACTCATATGGTCGCTGCAGCAGGATGAAGGCATGGTCCACACGGCAATATATTGCAGGAATCGCGAGATCAGCTGCCAAAAAAGCAGGTCGGGCGCAGCGCCAAGCAGCGAAGATCGGCGACATGGAAGGAAATATGGCCTACATCGAAGCAACGCTACACGGACTTGGACGCAACATTCGCTTTAAGATATCTTTTACAGCTTTGAGACAAATACTTGGAACGACTGTAGTATAATAAACGTTTCCATTGGTTTGAACTATAAGCCTAATTGTTAGAATTAAACACATTGTAAATATATGTTCTTCTTATTAAACAAATTGAAAATATATTCTTATTAATCAAGTAGGCCTATTGTCACATTTTATTGGATATCATGTATAATTTTATCAAACTCAACTGGCTGAGGTTGAGATGATTATATCCTAGCCTGAGGGGGGGTTATGTACGGGGGGGATTATGTCCAAGGGATTATGTCCGCAAAACTAAAATTTATATCGTCTTTAATCGGAAGTTTAAAGTTATGTGATCTTGTCGCAGATTATATGGTTGCTCATTAGTTGAAGGCAAATAGGGAACACAGCACATGGAATGGGTTCTGTTTCACAGCGTCAGAAAGCCGCTTCCCCCTTCTTTACAAGTGTGGTCATCAGTGGCGATTCACGATCAAGAGATCCTATGTGCTTCATCCTTCTTATAATGCGGTCAATTTTGGCACGATCGCCAGACGCAGCAAATCCCCACCAGGCTGGGGAAGTATACAACAGCCTGGCGACAGTTGTGGCCCTCGCAGCTTCATTTAATCAGTTATTAGGTAAACCATACTGTCTAAGACTTTTGAGTGCCTGTAAAGAGCCAGAGCATGTCCTAACAATGTCATCAAAATGACATGTAGCTTTTAGGTAATTGGCAATGATAACACCATTTATATACAGGGCTGTTGTTGAGGGTATGCGCGGGTATACAGCGTGTACTCACCTCCAGAGACCGTATACTCACCTTACAAAATATTTGTACTCACCTCTAATTTGTTTCGGAAAGCTAACCGGAATGATGCACATGTACTCACCTCTTATTTGTGTCGGAAATCTAACCGTTAGCATTTACTCACCTCTAATTTTACCACTACAGCCCAATTGTTTATATAGCGCCGATGTTAATGATTACGACAATTATGTAACGCGGAGAATACGGGTTCGAACTTCCTCCTCTGAGACGTTTACTATGCATGGATCCCAAACGAGTCCTTCACTCACGATGCTCAGCGCCATCGACTGATGCATATGCGTTAGGTATTGACGCTTAATAAATTCCTGATTATGATAATTTTAACAATAGCGTGCGACGTAAATTTTTTATGACGTAAAACAGACTGTGGTGAACCGTTTCAAGCTGACCAATGGCGTGGAAGAGATCAATTTGGAAAGACATAAAACAAAGAGAATCTGTCTGTTATACCAAATAAAGCAATGAAACCTAAAGATAGCAACTTAGAGCCTGAAAAAACCTGTCTGTTTATTGAAATCCTAAATGACAGACCGTATTATGGCACAGAATAATGTCCAGTAAAATACAATTATGAATGTTGAGTTAGTTAGGCATTCATCGGTAGAACAGAATGCGGGAAATAAAATTCTATTGTCTTTGATCGGGAGTTTACAGTTATGTGGTCTTTCTCGCAGATTACATTGTTGGTCAGTAGTTGGAGGAAATAGGGAACACAGCACATGAAATGGGTTCTGTTTCATCGCGTGAAAATAGCCTCTTTCCTCTGTCTTTACAAGTGTAGTCATCGATGCCGATTCTCGATCAAGAGATCCTATGTGCTTCGTCGATCTAATAATGCGGCCAATTTTGTTGTGGCCCTCGCAGCTTCATTTAATGAGTAATTAGGTAAAACCATGCTGTGCAAGAATTTTGAGTGCCTGTAAAGAGCCAGAGCATGTTCTAACATTGTCATCAAAATGACATATAGCTTTTAGGTAATTGGCAATAATAAAACGATTTATGTACACGGCTATAGTTGAGGGTATGGGCGGTTATGCAGCGCGTACTCACCTCTAGAAACCGTATACTCACCTTACAAAATATTTGTACTCACCTCTAATTTGTTTCGGAAAACTAACCGGTATGATGTACTCACCTCTTAATGTGTGTCGGAAATCTAACCGGTAGCGTTTACTCACCTCTAATTTTACAATTACAGCCTTGTTTATATACCGCCGATGTTAATGATTACGATAATGATGACAACGATAATAGTATTAATGCTACTAGGCCTACTAATAATAATTGTAACAATGAAGGTGGTGATGATGACCGCGATGATGACGAAGCTCAGTGATTGTTGATTGTTTCGTGTCTTGAGGACTCAAATAAAGGCCTTCCTCTGAGAAAACAATGATGGGCATTGTTTCTTCTCGGTACTAAATGTGGAGGTACGGTACCGTCAAGCCAAAAAAGTGGGCGGTAAATTAAGTACTCTTAGCACCCAAAAATTACACATATACCTAAGAATCAGGACAGGATTTCTTGAAGAGGAATGTATAGCAGAGTGGCCGATTGGTTGGAGCGCCTCGTCTTATAACGCGGAGAATAAGGGTTCGAACTTCCTTCCCTGAGACGTTTACTGTGCATGGATTCCAAACGAGTCCTTCACTCACGATGCTCAGCGCCATCGACTGATGCTTATTCATTAAATAGTGGCGCTTAATAAATGTGTAACAATAATTATTTTGACAGTAGCATCCGACTCAAATTTTATGATGACGTAGAACAGATTGTGACGTACCGTTTCAAGCTGACCACTGGCGTGGAAGAGATCTATCTGGAAAGATAAAAAAGGAGCAAAATTCTGTCTGATAGACCAAACAACGCAACATAACTTAAAGATAAGAACTTAGAGCAGAAAAATAACTTACTTACTTACTTACTTACTTACTTACTAGGTAGGTTTTTTCTTGTCTGCACCATATTCGTTAGATAGTGGCGCTTAATAAATTTGTAATAATAATTATTTTTTGACAATAGCATCCGACTCAAATTTTATGATGACGTAGAACAGATTGTGACGTATCGTTTCAAGCTGACCAATGGCGTGGAAGAGATCTATCTGGAAAGACATAAAACGAGCAAAATTCTGTCGGATAGACCAAACAACGCAACATAACTTAAAGATAAGAACTTAGAGCAGAAAAATAACTTACTTACTTACTTACTTACTTACTTACTTACTTACTTACTAGGTAGGTTTTTTCTTGTCTGCACCATATTCATTAGATAGTGGTGCTTAATAAATATGTAACAATAATTATTTTGACAGCATCCGACTCAAATTTTATGGTGACGTAGAACAGATTGTGACGTACTGTTTCAAGCTGACCAATGGCGTGGAAGAGATCTATCTGGAAAGACATAAAACGAGCAGAATTCTGTCTGATAGACCAAACAACGCAACATAACTTAAAGATAAGAACTTAGAGCAAAAAATAACTGACTTACTTACTTACTTACTTACTTACTAGGTAGGTTTTTTCTTGTCTGCACCATATTCATTAGATAGTGGCGCTTAATAAATGTGTAACAATAATTATTTTGACAGCATCCGACTCAAATTTTATGGTGACGTAGAACAGATTGTGACGTACCGTTTCAAGCTGACCAATGGCGTGGAAGAGATCTATCTGGAAAGACATAAAACGAGCAAAATTCTGTCTGATAGACCAAACAACGCAACATAACTTAAAGATAAGAACTTAGAGCAGAAAAATAACTTACTTACTTACTTACTAGGTAGGTTTTTTCTTGTCTGCACCATATTCGTTAGATAGTGGCGCTTAATAAATGTGTAACAATAATTATTTTTTGACAATAGCATCCGACTCAAATTTTATGATGATGTAGAACAGATTGTGAGGTACCGTTTCAAGCTGACCAATGGCGTGGAAGAGATCTATCTGGAAAGACATAAAACGAGCAAAATTCTGTCTGATAGACCAAACAACGCAACATAACTTAAAGATAAGAACTTAGAGCAGAAAATAACTTACTTACTTACTTACTTACTAGGTAGGTTTTTTCTTGTCTGCACCATATTCATTAGATAGTGGCGCTTAATAAATATGTAACAATAATTATTTTGACAGCATCCGACTCAAATTTTATGGTGACGTAGAACAGATTGTGACGTACCGTTTCAAGCTGACCAATGGCGTGGAAGAGATCTATCTGGAAAGACATAAAACGAGCAGAATTCTGTCTGATAGACCAAACAACGCAACATAACTTAAAGATAAGAACTTAGAGCAGAAAAATAACTTACTTACTTACTTACTTACTTACTTACTTACTTACTTACTTACTAGGTAGGTTTTTTCTTGTCTGCACCATATTCATTAGATAGTGGTGCTTAATAAATATGTAACAATAATTATTTTGACAGCATCCGACTCAAATTTTATGGTGACGTAGAACAGATTGTGACGTACTGTTTCAAGCTGACCAATGGCGTGGAAGAGATCTATCTGGAAAGACATAAAACGAGCAGAATTCTGTCTGATAGACCAAACAACGCAACATAACTTAAAGATAAGAACTTAGAGCAAAAAATAACTGACTTACTTACTTACTTACTTACTTACTAGGTAGGTTTTTTCTTGTCTGCACCATATTCATTAGATAGTGGCGCTTAATAAATGTGTAACAATAATTATTTTGACAGCATCCGACTCAAATTTTATGGTGACGTAGAACAGATTGTGACGTACCGTTTCAAGCTGACCAATGGCGTGGAAGAGATCTATCTGGAAAGACATAAAACGAGCAGAATTCTGTCTGATAGACCAAACAACGCAACATAACTTAAAGATAAGAACTTAGAGCAGAAAAATAACTTACTTACTTACTTACTTACTTACTTACTAGGTAGGTTTTTTCTTGTCTGCACCATATTCATTAGATAGTGACGCTTAATAAATATGTAACAATAATTATTTTGACAGCATCCGACTCAAATTTTATGGTGACGTAGAACAGATTGTGACGTACCGTTTCAAGCTGACCAATGGCGTGGAAGAGATCTATCTGGAAAGACATAAAACGAGCAGAATTCTGTCTGATAGACCAAACAACGCAACATAACTTAAAGAGAAGAACTTAGAGCAGAAAAATAACTGTCTTCTAGGTAGGTTTTCTTTCTTGTCTGCACAATATAAATATCTAATTAAAATGATTTGGGAATTGGAGTCACCGCTTGACTTGGCTGGGTGACACAGGTATGAGCGAGGATGGGGCTCTTACCATTACCATGGCATTCCATTGAAGTCCTTGGAATTGGAGTCACCACGCGTAGTGGTTGGGTGACACAGGTATGAGCGAGTATGGGGCTCTTACCATTACCACGGCATTCCATTGAATTGATCGGAATTGGAGTCACCGCCTGTAGTGGTTGGGTGACACAGGTACGGGCGAGGATGGTGCTTTTACCATTACCACCGCATTCGATTAGAGTCATTGGAATTGGAGTCACCACTTCTAGCGGTTGGGTGGCACAGGTATGAGCGAGGATGGGGCTCTTACCATTACCATGGCATGCCATTGAAGTCCTTGGAATTGGAGTCACCACACGTAGTGGTTGGGTGACACAGGTATGAGCGAGTATGGAGCTCTTACCATTACCATGGCATTCCATTGAAGTCCTTGGAATTGGAGTCACCACGCGTAGTGGTTGGGTGACACAGGTATGAGCGAGTATGGGGCTCTTACCATTACCACGGCATTCCATTGAATTGATCGGAATTGGAGTCACCACCTGTAGTGGTTGGGTGACACAGGTACGGGCGAGGATGGTGCTTTTACCATTACCACCGCATTCGATTAGAGTCATTGGAATTGGAGTCACCACTTCTAGCGGTTGGGTGGCACAGGTATGAGCGAGGATGGGGCTCTTACCATTACCATGGCATGCCATTGAAGTCCTTGGAATTGGAGTCACCACACGTAGTGGTTGGGTGACACAGGTATGAGCGAGTATGGGGCTCTTACCATTACCACGGCATTCCATTGAATTGATCGGAATTGGAGTCACCACCTGTAGCGGTTGGGTGACACAGGTACGGGCGAGGATGGTGCTTTTACCATTACCACCGCATTCGATTAGAGTCATTGGAATTGGAGTCACCACTTCTAGCGGTTGGGTGGCACAGGTATGAGCGAGGATGGGCTCTTAACATTACCATGGCATTCCATTGAAGTCCTTGGAATTGGAGTCACCACACGTAGTGGTTGGGTGACACAGGTATGAGAGAGTATGGTGCTCATACCATTACCACAGCATTCCATTGAATTGATCAGAATTGGAATTACCACCTGTAGTGGATGGGTGACGGATTTGGGACATTCCACCCGAAAATGTTAATTTAGACTCTAAAATCATGTTTCCATCATATACACGACCTTTTATACATGATTTACGTATAGCCATTTGAAGATATTGGGCCTCCATTTTGTCCGCCGTTTGTTTTTTGACAGCGCTACAGATGTGTCTTTAGTTCCATCGCATTCCTTGACCCAAAAATGTTAATTTAGACTCTAAAATCATGTTTCCATCACATACACGATCTTACTAACAGCCATTCGAAGATATTTGGCCACCATTTTGTCCGCCATCTTGTTTTTCCATGCAACCGCTAAAAATCTAGCTTGCTAACCGCGATTTTCGTTTTCAGCAGGGTCAAATTAGTCTAGAAACACCTGTTAGGAAATTGTTACATGATTTGCTTCTGTCAATTTAAGCAAGTTCTGTACATTTGAGTCATTCATTCCCATTGGCGGCCATCTGTTTTGGCTTCAAAATTTGACCTTTTTCTGTGGCTCGATTTCGGTAAACTTTTAATAAGTTTTTCTCCAGACCAAATGCACCCGAAAATCACCATAAAAAGTTTTCTTGCAATTTTTTTGGGGTTCACCACATTTTTTTCATACTTTAACCCTACTATATTAGAAAATCAAGCAAAGATAAGTGTACCACAGAAACCTTAGTATGCAAAGCTAGCGTGGATCTGACCCTCTGAAAGACGACCGACTGGAAAATCTATCCCTCAACACGGAAGCTCCTCTGGCCCGACTATAGCTATACATGCGATTAGTCCGGGTGCGAGGCAGTAATTACAACGACGACAACAACAACAACAACAGCAGCAGCAACAACAACAACAACAACAATAATAATAATAATAATAATAATAATAATAATAATAATAATAATAATAATAATAATAATAATAATAATAATAATGATAATAATAATAATAATAATGATAATGATGATGATGATGATGATGATGATGATGATGATGATGATGATGATGATGATGATGATGAGTATGATGATGATGATGATGATGATGATGATGATGATGATGATGATGATGATGATGATGATGATGATGATGATGATGATGATGATGATGATGATAATAATAATAATAATAATGATAATAATAATAATAATTTCCCACGATTTCCCCCGGAGACGAGGCCTGACCCTCCAGACACTATCTCTGCTCCTAAATAACAATAACTTTTTCCAAATCCTGAGGGATCCTTGATACCTCGGGTGAAAAAATAAATTAATAATAATAATAATACACCGAACTGATGCATTTCTACCATTTTGTTCCATTGGCTTTTGAAACCTTGGGACCAGCTAACGCCGTGGGACAGGCGTTCCTCTCAGACCTTGGACGTCTTCTGAGCCAAATCTCTGGAGACCCAGCTATCTGTTCCAGCGCCTGTCCGTTGTAATTCAACGTGTCAACGCAGTCGCCTTCCACAGCACTTTTGTTCTCCCGAATCTTGACCAGGACGGCCACTCCAGAGTCAACATAATTAATTAGTATCTTGCACCTGAGGGATCATACATACCTCGGGTAAAAAAAAAAAAAATAATAATAATAATAATAATAATAATAATAATAATAATAATAATAATAATAATAATAATAATAATAATAATAATAATAATAATAAGGGATCATATGTACCTTGGGACAAAAAAATTAAAAAATAATGATAATAATAATAATTTGTCGTCTAAAATCAAAACACGATCCAGCAAATATTTCGCCAGGGTGCCGCAGGAGATCGAAACTTTATTTCCCCGCGGGAGAGCTCGGACCAGAGGGATGGGGTGTTGGTTCGAGAGAGGACGAATGCCACGATAGCTGCAGCAGTGTCCGTAAATTTGGAGGACGGAAACATTAAGGCGGCAGTGCGTATGCCGTGTTTTGATGACAAACCAGTCCAAGTAAAAGAGAACACGCTGGAGGAATTGAGGTTGAAACACATCCCCCTCAGACCGACAAACTATACCCAGCCCCTGCACTGCCCGCAGCAGCCCCCATCTAGGTTTCGGAGGCTGCGGTATTAACCAGCATCCGCAATTTTCCTACGGGATCCTCGGAGGGACCCGATGGCATCCGCCCCCAACACATCCTGAAACTGGTCGGCCAAACAGACTTGGGCCCCGGCTTACTATCGGCAACCAGAGCCTTAGACAAACTGCTGTTGGCCGGCTCGTGTCCCGCTGGGATACGCGCCACCCTCTCGGGGTCGGGGGCAGTCTTTTCGCCCAGCGTAAAAGCTCGGGGTCTATGCCCGATCTTCATTGGCTACTATTGGCGCAGATTTGGGGCCAAATGTGCAAACGCTTACGAAGCGCCCAGAGTGGCGGCGTATCTATCCCCAAGACAGGAGGGGTGGGCGTGGCGGGAGTGCGAGGCGGCGTTGCATGCTGCGAGACTGTTCTTGGATAGCCTAGACGTTGCAATCCTAGTGAAACTTGACTTTTTTCACGCCTTTAATGGCCTCTTCAGAGACCAAATGTTAATCTCGCTCTATGGCATCTATGCAATACTCTCAGAACTTGCACCTTTTGTTTCTCGACTTACTCTGGGCCATCGAATCTCAAATATGGTGTTTTATCGCAGGTAGGTCTTCAACAGGGCGATCTCTTGGGTCTCCTGCTCTTTTGCCCCCCTCCAGCCCACCTTGGCTGGGATGTCGTCTTTACTCACTTTAGCCTTTCTGGAAGACCTCACGCGGGGGTGGGGGAAGCGTGGGTGGTTGCCGACGAAGTGGCACTATTGGAAAAAATGTAAAGATATCGATTTACAACTCAACTGCTCAATATCCGAGATAATCTCGACTTCTCCTAATATCACAGAGGATAGCCACCACCTAGACCTCTTTATAAGGACCAACCCAGAATTCTACGCTCTTGGGGCCTCTCTTTCGACAACGCTGCTCCACACCTTACGCAGCTGGCCTGTGTTGATCACCCGGCACTGGAGCAGTATAATGCAACCTTGCGTTCTGGTCTGGATAGTGTTCTCAACCTTCCGCTACCGGACGACTCTTATCTCTGGGCCACGCTTCCCATCAAAAGGGGCGGACTGCAGGGCTCTAGTGGTAAATTACAGGCAGGGTCAGATTTGTCAAAAAAGAAGCAGGGGGGTCGGAAATCTACATAAAAAAATGATTAAGCCGAAAACACTGGCGGCGATCTTGTTTGACATGTGGGGGGACGGGAAATTTTTGAACTGATCTGGTAAAAAAAATAGGTGTTTTCAGTAGGAGTTTTAGGTAAAGTAACCTACTAATAACAACGGAGCCGGTTTTAGGGTGGTGGGCCCATGGGCGCCCAATATGGTGGGGCTCTTTCTTTAGTTGATTTGTTGCCTTTGTTGATGCGCAGTCTTCAACAGGGACAACCCGCATACCAACAGTTATAACATGTCATACTGACTCATACCTGTAGGCAAAGGTGCTAAAGGCAATGTTTAAAAGTTTTGATTTATTGTTATTTTTTAAATGTATATAAATGAAAATAAATTAGGAAGATCATTTTGCTTATAAATAAAGTGTCTTCTTATTTATATTCATAGGTGTGCAATAACTTCTCAAATACAAAACAAAAGGATAAGCCTTAAGATTCTTATCCAATTTTTAATAGAAGTTGCTGATACAGACAAACAAAGAAATTTAAACTAGTGGTAAGCGGGACCTCCAACTAAAAACAGATAGCTTGAGTCAGTTAATTAGGACTGTTAGATCTAAATTTGAATAGGCCCATGCATTAGAGACTCTGCACGCTTTTCTATTGGCAAAGTCATCAGTAAACTGATTAAAGTCCAATTGAATATCACTCTATATAATTATGCTCAACACTGCAAGATTGATAAGTCACTCATGTGTCATACTTGTGCGAGGCCTGTTCTTAGGCCTAATTATCTTCATCTTAGACTTATACATTGAACGTTCAGCACTACAGTTGTGACCATGATCACCAAGTATGCCTACACTCTTACCATAATTTCCACATTTGGAGATGAACTTTTAACACCTTTGTCGAGAATTGGTACATGTCGCGTGAGTAAGTCGACGCCAACGACGAAAGGGCTTCATCATCACGATACAGCCGTCGTTGGCGGTCGAGATGGAGTGATGACGGACATAAGCCAGTCATCGCCGGAACAACGACAAAGTCAGCCAGGCCGGGAGGTAACAAGACACCGCTCGACTGAGCTGTAACATGACTCCGCTCGAACCGCTGATGAACCCGAGATGAGGCAGAACCGCACCTGGGCGGTTCGGCCGAGCGAAGCGACGAGAGACGGGGGAGATGCGGGGGAGGTAGATCCCCGACGGTTAACGGTTTAGCGACGATCGGCGACCCCCGATCCCAAGGGAATAACCCGACACCAGGATGACACTGATGAGGCGTGGGGAGGGTCGAACGATGGACGCTGCGAAGGACCTACATAAGGGAGGGAAACGTTACTACGGGACTTGTACTACTGGCTTGCGAAACGAGTGGACGACGGTCGAGAGAACAACAGCGGAGGAGACGACCAGCGACGGGAACAGAGTAAAGTCCGTCAGATTCAGAGACTGACGAGAAGAACGATCTGTAGTTAAGCCTTGCGAGGCAGTACTTGAGATAGTCCTAAGTTATATCTAAACGAGTTAATGCTCCGTGGAAGTTTCCGTTAAAGTTATCATATATATTTGTTTCTTCATTAAAATTCTCTTTATTAATCAAACAAAGTTTCGTCGTGAATCTTCTGTAGAAAAGTTAGGCAACTTCAATTAAAAGTGCAACATAAAAGAACAAGTGAGAGAAGGTCGACATCAACACACGGCAAACACACGACAGGCGACCTTCAATCACGACAGTACATGAACTGCTCCTGACTTATTTTGAGGCCTGTGCTACCTGTCTTGTGCTTACACATTTTGACAAAGTAAGAAAACTGCATGAGCTTATTGCCACGGCTTTCATGAGCTCATTGCCAAGGGTTTCATCGAGGTCATAGCCATATATTGCTACAAGATTTTTCACTGAGTTGTGTATTTCTTCATCACTACATGATTCAATCCTAGATAGAAAAGCAAACCTTGAGCAAAGTAGTTCGTATGGTGCTAGTCTTCTTGTCAACTCGGTTGTGAATTGATCAACGATGGGCAGAGAAGTGTCAATACGAAACTTCTCTGACATAGAGTGCGCAGATTCTGGCGCTCGACCATAATCCAATGCTAGGAGACTTGCGTTTTGATGACGTTTTCTTGTTGAACATATTCTGCTGTTCCACAACAGAGTGAGACCCGACGGAGCGGGAACGTTGTTGAACTGGCGGCTGTTTGACAACTGCAGCATCACCAGTGACAACAAGCTCAGATGAGTCTGCATTTTAACCATCGTCCACGTGAGAGCAGATGTACTTATATCTGTTGCTTAAGGAAAGCAGTAACAGGAGGCGTATTTGCAAGTACTCTCTGATTTTGATATGTTTTTATTTACTTAACTTGCGTTTTCAAGAGCCACTAGGCCGATTAGTGCCCTTATGTCGATCTAAAATTCGATTCATATCTGTCGGCTGAAATTACTGAGACTCTTCAAATTATATCATGTAATACTGATTTGCAAATTCAAACTGAATGATATAAAGGTCGAATTCTATACTATAGGACTGTGTGTCTCAAAGCCATTACCAGCACAGAAATGACAGCCTACAGCTGTGGACTGCCATATATGTGAATTGTAGGTCACTCGAGGTCAAAAGCGCCAGCGAGTGCTGGATTTCAGGCAGAATACCACGGATGACCTTTACCCCACAACTGGATGCTAGTGGCTTTGGAGCTGATATGCCTGAGGGTGCTGGCTTGAGCACGGTCCCCTGTCCATTCGTTGTCTGCTGTATGTGAACCGAGCCCTTAAGGTCATGCCCTGTGAAATATCTCTTACCCTGCTTCTGCCTACATCAGTAGACGACCTCAGTTTGAGTTAAATGTAAGATAATCTGTCAACAGCTGTAGATAGGTCTACCAAGTTCTTGTATCGTCTCAGAGCCTGTCAAAGGATAACCTAATCCTTAAAACGTATATCACAGTATAAACGTATACATCAGAGTACCGACTGGATAAATAATTAGGCCTACTGAAAGGTGACAAGGCAGTATTGGAGTCTTTTGGTTTATGACTGTGGCTAACGAATTTGAGGGGGTCAGGCCGACCCCCCGGGGGTCGGCCAAAGACTAGAAGCAAGGGGGTCAAAAACAGAAGCAGGGGGGTCCAACCCCCCCTGACCCCCCGGCAAATCGGACACTGATTACAGGCGAGTACACGCTACCGGATAGTTTCCTAAGCAAATTAGAGTTGAGTATACACTAACGGTTACTTTTCCGAAACATATTACAGGTGAGTACAAATATTTTGTGAGGTGAGTATACGGTCTCTAGAGGTGAGTATACGCTGTATTCCCACGTATACCCTCGACTACAGCCCTGGCGGACTGGGGATCCGATCGGTGACCTCGCTGGCACGTTCCGCCTTTCTGGTATCAGCCGCGCGCGAGCACCGATCTGCTCTAGTCCACCATGCTGGGAGACGCAGCCTTGGCCGACCATAATGTGAGGCCTTGGAACAGACCTCTGATCGACGGGGTCGTTTCAGGCCTATAAGCCTATGGCCTATCTGACCCAACAAATCAGGCCTATAAGCCTATGGCCTATCTGACCCAACAAATCAGGCACGTCTTAGGGCGATATCAGCCCCGCATGCGGGGGACTGGCTGCTGACTCTCCCCGTCACCAGCTGCGGGTTCAGGCTAGACATAGACTTCTATATACATATAGAAGTTTATGGGCTAGATGACGAGTCGGTCAGGGTGGCGACGGGATTGCGGCTGGAGGTCCCGCTTTGCGAGCCACATGTATGCCTCTTCGGCGCCCCGGTTTTGGCAGATGGCCTTCATCGGCTTTCATGCACGCTGAGCCTGGATCGCTTGCCTTGGCATGCTGCTCTGAACGATTTGGTCTTTCGGAGCTTGGTCCGTGCCGGCTAACCATCCACAAAGGAGCCCGTTGGCCTCGTGAGAACAGACGGCAAGAGACCAGATGGCCTCACCCTCATCCCTTGGCGCGTCGGGCGATGCCTTGTCTGGGATGCCACATTGACAGGCCGCTTCCTATTTGCCGAATACCTCCAAAACTGCCGGCGCGGCCGATGACCTAAAGTGGCAGGAGGCCCTATAACAATTTGTAAGAAATAAGGCTTATGCATTGCGTATGTGAATTTCAAATTTTATTTCATGCTTAAAGGTGAAGCAATTGCAATTTACGATATTGGAGAATTAAGATTCTCTAGTAATTGATTTGTCTGACGCCTATAATAGATAAAGTTTTGATTAACGCTTTTGGTGTTATTAATGTAAGCTTTCTTATGACTGTCGCCAACAAGTGCATATTTATATTTTGAACCCATGTACGTGAATGCCACTCTCATCGTACATAACATCACATACTTTTGGTCTTTATTCACGGTTGACTAGTCATCCGAAACGCGACAGACGACAGCGCGGCTTTTAACCGATGGTAGATTGATCACTGAAATTGCTTTGGACATAGGCGTAATTTGTACCCCCACTTTTTGGACTGGGGGGTACCGTACCCCCCACTTTTTGAACAATGCCACTCAATATTTTATTATTGTGCCTTGCCAGAGATAGCAGTCTGCGCCTTGCATCGTTTATGTAAGAAGTTGGTACCCCCCACTTTTTAGACCAAAGTAACGCCCCTGGTTTTAGTGACCAAACTGAAAATGACAACAGGCTTAGCAATGAAAAGCTGTGCCAGCTGTCGTTCTTGTGGCAACCGGAAGTTGAGAAGTACAATCGAACGATGCAGGGAAACGGTATTCATGCGCAGTCGTGTATGCATCTCTTCGCTTAAGTGATGAGGCCACCGGTTGTGTTCTGTCGGTGCCAGGCTACAAAGGAGAAACTGGAGGGGCAACAGGTTAAGTTCGGAGTATACATGTACATATGCGAATGACATGGATTTCATTCGTGTGGCAGAGAAAACAATTTGTCCATTCAGATGAATTTAATTAACAGGTGGTTGATGGTGGGACAATGATTGCAGATCTTCAGGACTATTCGTGCATGTGAACTCTTAAGATGGGCAATGGGAGAGCTTAGGGACGTCTTGTGACAGCATAGGTCTTTGACGTCTTCCCTTTGTTGTTGATTCCGTGACTCTTTAGATAAATGGTCAGAAAAAAATACCCAGAGACAGAAGCACATTGGAGAGAGACAGAAAAACATTATCCTGAGACAGAAGCACATTCTCTAGAGACAGAAAAACATTCACCAGACATAAGCGTTCTCCAAGGACAGAACATAGTCATAGGACATACAATTAGCCTGTTCTGCCACAACAAATTTTAGACGCACAGTTTTAAATCATTTATTTAATTGTACTGACGAAACGTTCACAGGTAACTGCATTTGCACTTTACAGCAACACTGTAAAACTTTAGTCCTGATCTGTTGAATCTACGAAGGTAAAAGTGTCATCTGATAAGCTGTGGTCGTTTTCGAATGAATGTAGCATTCACTGGAACCATTTTCTTTATTCGGTTTGCGCCGGTAGCTATTCACTCGTACGTTTTTGTCGTTGTTTCTAAGGGATCCTCAATTGCAATTAGAGCGGCACAGTCACATCTAAAACAGATTTGCAATTAGTTTATTTAATTGCAATATAGACCCCTACTGAAGCATTGTGTTTAATGCTAACGCGCAAGTGGAGGGAAGGAGAGAGGGGAGGGAAGGCGGGAGAGGAGGGAGGGCGATAGAGGGCTGTTGTTGAAGAATCAGTTATTTTTAGTCTTTGCCGGAGATGTCTTTCGACCGAGTCTTGGTATATACTTTTCGGACGCTAAGGAATGTAAGTGACTAAGACTTACGTGTTGCACACAAGCCCGAGTATAGCGTCAGCCACGACGAGGTAACCTAAGTTAACCGTTCTCTTAGTTGGTAAGGTCTTCAAATATAAACTGTGGGCAAGGAGCCTCGTTATACTTGGGGGGACACGGTCCCGACAGGATTTAGTTACTAATAAGCGACATCGACCCGAGCAAAGTGAGTCAGAGTGACCGCACCTGCCGGGAACTATATTGGCCGTATATGCAAAGGCGTCTACACCATAGAAACCGTGGAGCAAATGCTCCATCCAAGAAATAGGGGGAAGATCTGTCAATGTATGTGCCACCATTTTAGGGGGGAAGGAAGGGAGAGGGGGCAAAAGAGGGGGAAAGGGGAAGTTGCTCCATTGACTTAGGGGGGGATAGACGCCCCTGCCACTAGTAAGTAAGTAAATATATCCTGTAATAATCCAAGTGCTAACCGCACTTTGGTTTACACGCGTAAATCACGTCCAGGTTAATGTGCTATAGTCTATATTCCAGTGAAAATCATCCTAAAATTTATGACAGATTTGCGATACAGATTGTCTACAGTCGGGAGAACCCGATTGTGAACGCGGGTCGCAAAGCATAACCACTAGTGTGCTTAAGAGCTCATAGAGCACATATGTAAGACACGTTAGAATCAGCAGTAGGGGCCTACGTATCAATTGTTCGAAACTGGGGTACTCCGCAGGAAGATAACCAGCTCTAATCAGTCTCCTAAATATTGCCTGCAGTCTCTCACGTCTCCTTGCCCCACATAGCCCAACCAAACGGACACAGCGTTTGTAAACATGTAGCCTATGCATTCATAATGTTTTTCTTTTCACCTTAATCAGTTTTTATATCGTTTGGTTGTTCTGCATTATTTGGCGTAATAAAGTTGTTCATATACTGTACATACCTACATGTACATTGTACATGTATTTTCTTATGTATACGCGTATATGTGTGTGTGTATGTGTGTGTGTGTTTGTGTGTGTGTGTGTGTGTGTGTGTGTGTGTGTGTGTGTGTGTGTGTGTGTGTGTGTGTGTGTGTGTGTGTGTGTGTGTGTGTGTGTGTGTGTGTGTGTGTGTGTGTGTGTGTGTGTGTGTGTGTGTGTGTGTGTGTGTGTGTGTGTGTGTGTGTGTGTGTGTGTGTGTGTGTGTGTGTGTGTGTGTGTGTGTGTGTGTGTGTGTGTGTGTGTGTGTGTGTGTGTGTGTGAAGAAATTGGTACCCTCACTTTTTAGACCAAAGTTATCCCCCCCTCTCCCCCTTGCAACCGATCGTAACAGGTAAAGAAAGTTTGCTGGTGCTGATGCTTTGTTTTTTTTTTTGCGAGACCCTTGAACGCCAGGAATAAACTTTCAAGGACCAATTAACTTAATCATAATCGTTTGACTATAATGACTAGTCAATGACTTGGAGAAATAAAACCATTAAGCAGTTGAGGGTCATAATTATAAAATTCAAATACATGCCGTTGGCCCGTTGTGTAGGAAATGCCTATACTTGATCTAAGAGCCATTAAGTGAAATTAACCGAATTTTAAATGCAGTATATCACAATTATTAGTTGTGTTTATGATCTGACATAGGCCAAAGTCAAGTGGAGCCCTCTGTTGTCATCACGATCTCAAACGCGCGTATCTGAAAAACATGTAATAAAATTTCTTGATATCGAAGTCTCTGCTGTTAACAATAAGACTGGACTGAGGTGTGCCAAAGCCATTTAACGCCGTTTAATGTTTAGTAATTTACCTATTTATTAAACTTTTACTCGCGTGTGGCTAATAAAAGTTTGAATACGATTAACTGTGGGAGACCTTACGCACAAACGAAGTGCACTTAAGAGGCGTTATTTTAAGTATCTTATTTATGCAGAGGGCCTATAAACAGCCGTTAATTTTGAATAATGATCAGAACTAATTAAACATAATCAGTTTTAATCCGATACTAACCAGTCTAAGTTAAATTAAGCTAAGCAAAACAAATGACTTCGATAGCGCCTTCATCATCATGCAAAAGAACCGATATAATCATTGCATCACGCCATCCGATTGACAACTGAACCCATCGAAATCTGAAAATGGATATGACCTCACCTACCTCTTGTATATGAGGTAACATATTGATGACTTAATATCTCTTCGAGTTGTTGGAAATATGAAGTAAAATCGATCTCGAAACTTGGTCACTAACGAGCCAAATGCTAAAAAAATACACAATCTCCTTCGAAACAAAATCTGATGCAATAGGCCTACTTACATGGGCGCCCGCACATGGGAACAAGGGGGATCATTTGCTCCCCTGGACTTTACACATATTTTACACAAATAAAATCTTTTTATTATGATCATTTTAACAGTCCCACACGATTTTCAATGCGAAAAAAACTCTTAATTATTAGGTAAAGTCCTTGACCATTATTAATTTTTGAAGTTGTCGCGAGTTCTGTGTTCACGAATAGCTTATGCAAAAACGTAATTTTGGTCCCCCTACAAAAAATGTTGCTCCACCTACAAAAATTCCTGCGCACGCCCACGGTTATAAGTGATTTGATGACGTAGAGTTTGGAAGAGCACAGGAAACGTGCCGGTTGACAAAGGCATGCAAGTTGATGGTCTTGGTTACCAGGCACGTAACTAGCCTTTTTCGTTTGGGGGGGCTTAAGCCTTGAACATGGCAACATTTATACAGTGTTCATACGAATTTTAGCCGTAAGCATACAACGGCTTGACTTGTTTGGGGGGGGCTTCAACTTCGTTTGGGGGGGGGCTTAAGCCCCCCCCAAGCCCAACGCTAGATACGTCCCTGTTGGTTACACAGAATGAGCAAGGGAGATTAAGCAGTGCTTAAGTGAGTAAGGAAGTTGGAATTGGGTCGATTTAGTTGTTTGTTTTGGGAGGACTGAATGACAGCCAGGGGCGTCTATCCCCCCTAAGTCATTGGAGCAACTTCCCATTTCCCCCTCTTCTTCCCCTCCCCTTCCTTCCCCCTCCTAAAATGTTGGCACACACACAGACAGATTCCCCCCATTTCTTGGATGGAGCATTTGCTCCATGGTGTAGACGCCCATGATGACAGCAATGATTTCTGCTTCAGAAGCAGGTTCAAACAGGTGTTAAGATATGCGTTATAGGCTACGGTTCGAAGTTGTGTCAGCGTGATCATATATGAGGGTATATATTCAGTTTGAGTAGAGGTTGAGACTGCATCATGATAAGTGAGTCTGTAGTAATAGGCGGATTACGATACTTTGTCGGTGAAGAATTAAGGGTGCCACATAGTCGGCAGTGGATGGACGTGCGATAGAACTTGTGAGAGAACAAGAGGAACAGATTTTTGCATGAGTTTCAGGTTAACCGATGATCTTAGTAGATCTTTAGTTTAGAAGTAGATATAGTTTGAAAGTGACAAAATGGGGATTCGAATTTGTGATGACTGCAGGTATGAGAGAAGAGGACAGTAACTGATTCCCGGATCAGAAGTCAGTTAATTCGCCCCTAAGATTGAATGAAGGATGAACTTTCAGATGAAGATTTTGGCAGGCGGGATGAGGAGTTGATAAGCGAACAGTCGTCAAGTCTGCATGCAGTTAATAGATGAGTTGAGATAAAGTAGCTGAGGAAGTACCCAGCAAGCATCCCCACATTGAGCTCCAATAGGGCCCATATTCCCATTTGGGACCCATATAGAGTCCACATGGGTTGCGTGCACCTATGGAAATGATGGCAGGCTAAGCAGTTTACTCATTATAGCTGAGTTTGCTGGGGACACAAGTGGAGCAGATCCCAATGATTGCCACGTAGGCAACATGAATTAAAAGGTTAGAATGGCACGCTTGGACCGGAAACAGGACACGACGTCGCCGCACTCAACTGACCTATTTACAGCGGAAATTCACTGTCCTACAGGCGTGTATGCTTGTGTGGAATATATTGTTTGAATAGCAGTTTGTGTTTCTATGTTGCAAGACGAGAGGCATCGATCGACTAACACCAGAATAGGCCTACGTAGCAGTGCATATTTTAGGGAATTTTGACTACTGGGACAAAATCAGCCATGGGTCTAGTTCATGATCTTTCTTTGGAACTCGTCTCTGAAACACTTTCAGTGGCGGCGCTCTTGTCTGAGAGGTGGGTGGGAGAAAGTTGGCCATTGTCTGGTCGAAGAACTTTTTTTAGGAATTAACCTCCACAAACTTACAACTTTAAGACTTTTTCTACGAATTCATCTCCAAAAAAGTTGATGACTTTTTTTAGTCATCACCTTCTTTTTACAACTTTTCTCGGGTCTCCCAACCAATAATAAGGGGTCATTCAACAATAGGCTAATGTCATACCTTTCTCATTTTACTACTGGGACAAATCTTTAAATTCTTGCAACATTTGTCCCACTAGCTATACTTCATACATACATTGCCTGGGACAAATCCGCCTGAATACTGGGACAAATCCTAAGACTACTGGGACATTTGTCCGACTAGTTATACAGTTAAAATATGCCTTGCTACGTAGCGATGATAATTGTCATATTATTCACACATTTTCTTCTTAATTGTGTAGGCCCTATTTCCGTTTTCCCACAATCTATTCTTCTGCTGTAGGCCTAAATAAATTGCTCCTAGGCATCATTAACATGGGCGATCTCACTGCAGCCCCGACACTAACTTGTCGACACTGTGTGTGTGTGTGTGTGTCTCTCTCTCTCTCTCTCTCTCTCTCTCTCTCTCTCTCTCTCTCTCTCTCTCTCTCTCTCTCTCTCTCTCTCTCTGTTACTGTCTCTGTCTCTGTCTCTGTCTCTGTCTGTCTGTCTGTCTGTCTGTCTGTCTGTCTGTCTGTCTCTCTCTCTCTCTCTGAACCTCCGAACCACAGTGACCCCTCCACTGCTGCACAAAACAAACACTCCCCCACATGCTCTCTACCCACTTGCGGCACTGCGCTACAAAATTTCTTACGTCACGAAATTAAACCTAGCGTCAAAACTTCTTTTAAGCGTGAGACCATTTAAATGCGGAACGCCGCATGGAGCCAAAACAACTTGTCAAGTAAACTCCGTCCTCTTTCAAACGCTGGTCTCGCATACCAACGATGGGATTTGTGACGTCGCTATGCTGATACAAACTGTAGTGTATGCATGGGACACGGCAGCCGATTGGTTGAGCAATCACCTTGTAATGCGCAGAATACGGGCTCGAGCCTCCTCTGAGACCTCAAGCACGTCCTTCACTATAACAACCACCTCAGTGCTATCGATTGATACTTGGTCATTAGATAGTGACGCTTTTTAACCGTGTGCACTGGCGTAAACTTGTCCAAAATATTGGGGGGGGAGAGATTTTGCTATTCATTCTACACTTGTTGCATTGAATGTACAGTCCATCTCAATTATTAAGGGGGACACGTGCCCCGGCTGCCCTCCCCCCAGAATCTACGCCTATGACCGTGTGTAATAGTATACGTCACACGAATATGGTAGCTAAGAAAAACGTGCAGTCGTGTATTAGAGGTCGGTTCAGTGATCGCTAATTTTTGGTAAAAGGAAACATTAAAAAGCGATTTCCGCAAATTAACGTGAGGCATCTTTGACTGAATAAACGCCGGGCTCTCATAACAAGTTTCACGGCATATGTAGGCCCTATTGGCGTACGTGGTAATAAAATAGGGTTATAGTTTACATAGTCTGAAGATCATTAGGTCTATATATCAGCATTTCGGGTTGACTGATGGTACACGACAGGTCTAATTCTATTTACCGATAGCGAGAGCCTCAAGTAGGCCTATATTGTGTGTGTTTGCCTATAGTGTGTGTTTTAGATATGAGTAAAAATAACAGATATGATCATAGGCTGCAATCGAGGAATAAACTGGCCAACATTGAAGATCAATTCGACGAACCAACATAAAAAACCTATCGCGTCAGAGCTTCCAGTGTTTAACTTCTTATATATGGTTAACGCAGTGGCGTAACCAGACTTAAATTCAGGATGAGGCAACTCCGACAGATATCCAGAGGTAGTGGGGTTTGGGAAGGGTGCTTGGGGTGCGGGGGTATAATCCACGGAAATTTTTTGAAACCTCAATTGCTCGTAAGTACATGTTAGTGTAGTTTGAACCCCTGTAACTGCTGTCTAACTCCATGTGTTTCAATAGTCACGTCTGTGTCACTTACTTTTTCAGCCTGCCTGATACTAACAGTGACGAAGCTCCAGCCGTCAACGGTTTTTAAGCGTACAGAACATCAATAGGCTTATGTGCACCGTGCACGTATGGATTTTATGAGCAGGGAATTGTGAGAAATTCACATAAATTACCATTTCAATGTGTCTTTCACTGCAGCCTCTGCCAATTCTTGACAAGTTATATTAATATTATTGACTATTAAATTGCAAAAAGATGTTAATTTTAATAGGCCGTTGATAGGCCTACTGTGCACTGTTCAACTGCTGTAGCTATATACTATAACCGTGTTCAACAGTTTTCGGTTGACGAAAAGTCAAATAAATTCTTCTATGCCCAGATCCATTCCACTTCTGAAGCACTCTTTTCAAATCTACATCAGTGTCTCTGTGTATGTAGGCAATTGCCAATCTGTTCAGTCGTTCTTCGGATGTTGTTCTTGGGGGACGCGGTGGTGTAGTGGTATGTTCGGTGCCTTGTAACCGGAGGGTTGCAGGTTCGAATTCGCCTCGAGCCGCTGCATAACGACCCTGCGCCCCATCGATGTTCTGTCGCATGATCGTGTGCACTTCTGAACTTTGTCAGGAGGGCAATATAAAAATACAGTTGTATTGTATTCTCAGAAAAGTAGCTAGCCTTGTCAGAGCCATGATCGAAGGATCTTCCACAGCAGCAAGATCCGACCGGCAGATATATAGCAGCAGCTGCAGTAGCGTGTTAATATTTGGGAAAATACTGGATCGCAAATACGCACTGTTTCCAGGAGTCTTTACTGCCGTTGGCTGTACAAATTATAAAAAAGCAAATGCCTCCTCTTGCCTCGTACTGGCTACGCCTATGCATTGACGTAGACCGTACCTTGCCTTCTGCCTATAGCGTGTTGAATAGTGCACTGTGTGTGCACATAGGCCTATGTATGTATATATGTTGGTGTTGGCGTGTGCCTGGATCTGTATGTGAGTATGCGTGCTTATTATTTTCGTGTGTGTGTGGTGTGTGTGGTGTGTGTGTGTGTGCGTGCGTGCGTGCGTGCGTGCGTGCGTGTGTGTGTGTGTGTGTGTGTGTGTGTGTGTGTGTGTGTGCTTGTGTGTGCTATAGAGCCATCTAACGACCTTCACAGATCCGTGGTCAGGAACAGCTTACATGGATATCCGAGTGTTTGAAGTAAGTGAAGGAATTTTTCCAGGATGCAGTGCTTTAAAGCATGTTTTACCTTATCACTGTTTCAGCTCGTCTGTCTATTTGTCTAAAGGTTGTTAAAATGTATAAATCAGAAAGCCAATGCTGGTCATATCACGTTCCGTTGATAGGCCTACTCATTTTTATTTGACCTTGGAACTTTGATTTATATTCAAAACGCGTTGAGATTAACTGCGCTTAACCATCCAACTGAAAGAAAAGCTGTCGCATAGTTTTTATTCTAAATCTGTTTCGTTGATTTGCCTCTCTTCCTTGAAGCCCAAGGTGTATGACTATCCTGAAAAAGTGGAGTCAGTGTAAACATACCTAGAGCTAAGCATGCTTAATGCTAAGCACGCTAAATGCTAAGCATGCTTAATGCTAAGCATGTTAAGCTTCTGGCGAATTTGAAACCAGGTCAGTCTGATCTTAACATTTAAAATTTTTTATTACTTCTTAAAGCTTTTTCAAACCATATTTAGTTTCACGTGCACTTGATTGGGAATCTCTATACCACGGACAGATTAGTAGGCTATCACCCTTCCATAGCTGTAGGAGCCTTCTCTCATGTCGTGGCTTCTGTCCACCTCTATGTGGTTGTCTTTCAGCCCTTAACACGACCAGTCCTCTGCATCTCGCCGTCTAGATTACACGCAAAGCCGTAACACACAATTTCCTCTGGGCTGCATATAGGATACCAATCCAGTGGAAAGATGATTTCAACCATTTAGAAGAAAATTCTCTATATAGTCACCCTAAAATCTCACTCTGCTAGTCTGCTCTTTCGTTGTCCTGATTCCCAATGAATTAATTGTGATTAAATCGGAGCTGGCGATCGAAGCATTTGGTCGCTCTGAAAGGACAAAACCATTAATTACTTTGGATGTCATTATTCGATTAAGGACGCAATTTAAGCTTAACAGGTGTTCTATAGATCGCTTGGACTGGGCTGAATACGCTTCTAATCAGATGTCAATATCACGAGTGCACATACGCAGACACACACACACACACACACACACACACTCACGCAGTCACACGCACACACACACACACGCGCGTGTGCACACACACATACACACACGCAGAGACAGACACACCTACACACATACACAGACGCGTGCACACACATATACATGTATGTAGGTCATATATATTTCAATGCATGAATAAATACAACCTTGTCAAAAATGAAGAAGTCGAGGAAGAGGTTTTGCAAAATGAAGAATTTCAGGACCGGTTTTGTGTCTTTTTCAACCGGTTGAAATTGCGTGCCCCTGCATGGTTCAGCCAAGGCCAATCGACCACGAACTTACCATTCAGCAGGGTCAATAACTAGCCTATAAATATAATTCCAAAGGTAATTCAGATGTCAGAATAGTAATGACTATATCTAGTTCTTTTCTGCAGTGACATTATGATGCAATGTGGCGCATATACTTGTACGCTCTAACCGGCAGGCTTATGTATAAGTATACATGCATTTCACCATCTGCAGACAATAATTAATTCATCTGCAGCCGTTGTGATATAGATCAACTATGCAGCCGAGGTATGCGGCAGCTAACATACGGCACCACTCAAGGCCTACTATTCATATAGGCCTATATATATATATATATATATACATGCATGTATAAATATATATACATTAAACATAAGACATTAAATATACACGTGTAGAGGTTATGCTGGGTGTACATTTTATATGCAGGCCTACGTTATATAGATGTATATGTATATATATATATATATATATATTATAATTACATGTAAAATATGTATTATTACAGGTATGCCTAGACGCCAATTGTATGTGTAATCGATCATTGTGCCTGGTAGTGTATTTTGCAATTGCACTACTCAGTGCAATGCGCTTATATAGGCTGTATAGTAGGGCTTCGGTTGCATTGTGCGATGATATATATATATATATATATATATATATATATATATATATATATATATATATATATATACACACAAAGATATACGTTGTTTATGTGTCATAAGAATATACATTCATACGTATTCGTCCATAGGTCATAGATAAGCGATACCTATATCTCGTAGAGCAGCTCCGCAGCCCTGTAGACCACTATATATGCAGGAGAGCTTCTTGTATTTGGTGGTGAGTTTTGATTTGGCGGAAGTTGAGGCATGGAGACTTGAAAATGCCTACCTAACCATTTTACAGACTCTACGGCAAGTACATCGATATATAAATTGTTGCGGCAGTTATTTTGTGTTGCATGGGTCTATGCACGCATGCCTCAGGGCGAAAAGGCATCACATATATAAGACGGGTCAACTTTCATTTCAGTAGCTGCACGAAGTCTTGCAATAGTTTCTGTTCTCTCGCTTTCGTCAATCGTCGCGATTATGTAGCGCTATCGCGATGGTCGTTTCAAGAACTCTTCGTCTGCCGATAAAGAATGATCTCTTGACCTAGGAAACGAAAAGGAGAGAGGCGCCTTCTAATCCAGCAGTCGTGTTACAACATCGGTTTGTACAACAGTATACACATATAGGCCTATTATACACTGACCTTATGTTGTATATTCTTATGTCTGTGTTTTAAGTCATGAACTTATAAAACTCTTGCATCTAGTCCACTATTATATAGGTCTAATTATATGCAATATGCAACTCACTACTCAGTCAATGTAATCTTAAAAGAAGGCTCGTTAATATAGCGCCTTGTAAAAAAACTTTTCCTCCTTCCCTCCATTCGCTCTCTTCCTCCTACCCTCAATTCGCTCTCCTCCTCCTACCCTCCATTTGCTCTCTTCCTCCTACCCTCCACTCCCTCTCTTCCTCCTACCTTCCATTCGCTCTCTTCCCCCATACCTCCATTTGCTCTCTTCCTCCTACCCTCCATTCGCTCTCTTCCTCCTACCCTCCATTTGCTCTCTTCCTCCTTCCCTCCATTCGCTCTCTTCCTCCTACCCTCCACTCGCTCTCTTCCTCCTACCCTCCATTTGCTCACTTCCTCGTACCCTCCATTCGTTCTCTTCCTCCAACCCTCCATTCCCTCTCTGCCTCCTACCCTTCTTTCGCTCTCTTCCTCCAAATCTCCATTCCCTCTCTTCCTCCTTCCCTCCATTTACTCTCTTCTTCCCTCCCTCCCTCCATTTGCTCTCTTCCTCCTACCCTCCATTCGATCTCTTCCTCCTACCCTCCTTTCGCTCTCTTCCTCCAACCCTCCATTTGCTCTCTTCCTCCTACCCTCCATTCGCTCTCTTCCTCCTACCCTCCATTCCCTCTCTTCCTCCTACCCTTCTTTCGCTCTCTTCCTCCAAATCTCCATTCCCTCTCTTCCTCCTTCCCTCCATTTACTCTCTTCTTCCCTCCCTCCCTCCATTTGCTCTCTTCCTCCTACCCTCCATTCGATCTCTTCCTCCTACCCTCCTTTCGCTCTCTTCCTCCAATCCTCCATTCCCTCTCTTCCTCCAACCCTCCATTCGCTCTCTTCCTCCTTCCCTCCATTTGCTCTCTTCCTCCTACCCTACATTCGCTCTCTTCCTCCTACCCTCCATTTGCTCTCTTCCTCCTACCCTCCATTCGCTTTCTTCCTCCTACCCTCCATTCGCTCTCTTCCTCTTACCCTCCATTCGCTCACTTCCTCCTTCCTGCCATTTGCTCTCTTCCTCCTACTTTCCATTCGCTCTCCTCCTTCCCTCCATTCGCTCTCTTCCTCCTACCCTCCATTCGCTCTCTTCCCCCTTACCTCCATTTGCTCTCTTCCTCCTACCCTCCATTCGCTCTCTTCCTCCTACCCTCCATTTGCTCTCTTCCTCCTACCCTCCATACGCTCCCTTCCTCCTGCCCTCCATTTGCTCTCTACCTCCTACCCTCCTTTCGCTCTCTTCCTCCTACCCTTCATTCCTTCTCTTCCTTCTCTTCCTCCTACCCTCCATTCGCTCTTTTCCTTGCTCCATTTCCTGTCTTCCTCCTTTTAAATTCCAAATTGCTCATATTCTGTGTTATGTATAATAGGAAGATAATTAAGATTTTACGGCTCACTTTATAGGATGGTCAGTGCCAGTGGTCATTTTATTGGCAGTATTAAACTTTGGTACCGTTCGTAAATGATTAGGCCTGCATGCGGGGAGACTAATATTGCAGAACTAAACTGATCATTTTTGCGTACGCGTACGGTACGTGTAGGCCTACGTTACAATATTATAGTTATATTGAGGTTCTTTGTGAATAATCAGATAATTTGTGGCATTTTGAACGCACGCGTACGGTACGCGTACGTTATTTTTTTCGATATCGTAGGCCCTACGTACGGTAGGCGTACGTTATTCCGGTAAGTAACGTACGGTCGCACTTTTTCGTTGGGCTTCCGTACGGGGAGACTAATACTGTAGAGCTAAACTGGTCATTTTTAACGTACGCGTACGCATAGGCGTAGATTCTGGGGTGGGGGCAGTCGGGGCACGTGCCCTCCAATAATTGAGATGGACTGTACATCCAATGCAACAAGTGTAGAATTAGTAGCCAAATCCCCTCCCCCCAATATTTTGGACAAGTTTACGCCAGTGCGCGTACGGTACGCGTCCGTTATGCTTTTCGATAACGTACTTACGGTACGCGTACGATATTCCGGTAAGCAACGTACGGTCGCACTTTGTTAAATATTCTGCTTCGCCGTTACATAACCGAATCCGATTTTTCCCGATCGCATACGGTACATGTAAGTCGGGATTCTATGATGCACAATCGGAAACCGTAATATTTTTAGTCTCCCTGTCAGAAGCTTTTCTCTTAAAAATTGCGTCCGGGCTTTGGAGATAAGTGCATTCAGCTACCCAGGCTTCTTGTATTCGCGCTTCAGGCTGGCACTTCTTATGTACCCAAGCACATGCAAATCTGTAATCATCCTTGGTAGTGCCTCGTGCCATGGCGCTGTTAACGTGCCATCTCTTCTTCAACCGGTATCAGTGGGAAGGTACCTTGATCATAAATGTAATTGTAAATGCAAGTTTATATATTGCCAATTCAAGAGAAACAAATAGACCTAAGAGATATGTTCATAGTCAGTGTGAGAATTGTAGAAAAAAGACGGGGTTAGACTTTGACGAGTTGATACATATGGAGTTGAATATTTAATCCGTACTTTGCAAACTGAGAAAATTTAAAAAATGCATTAGAAAGCTTAAACTCCTTAGGAAAATCCAAAGAATGCGTGGACCGCAGTAATGTTTTGAATCAAAAATTGGTTACTTTGTACTATAGAATCTATAGTACAAAAAAGTGGGTTACCCTAACCTAGCGGGGCTTGCGCCCCTTTTGGGTCGCCCTTGTTCCATGATCAGTGCTTATTGTGTTAATTAACCTTTTTAATAAATGTAATAACAGTGAATGTTTCAATGTGAATGTTTCAATGTTTTACACTATGTGTGTCATGCACTGCTCGCGGTACAATAAAGACTGATTTGATTTGATAAGCAGTTATCAATATTTATCGTGTTCCAAGTCCTCGTTGAAGGCGCGAGTTTCTTTTTTCAGTGTTCTCGATTTTTTCATTACTATTGCTGTTTTATCGTCACTCGGTTACTTCAAGGCTTTCATAGACTCAGAGTCAAATAATGCGAAATCATGAACACTATAGCACAACTGAGGAGGTTGGAAACGACCCCCTGGACAATGAAGACTTAACTGTGAGGGTCATAAGAAAGACTACGGGGTTGAACCCCAAGCCCGACAATTCTCACCCTGTTCATAGAAGACATCTTGCATTTGTCAGGCGACCATTCAGATTTGCTGGTCAAATCCGTATCGAACTCTCCTCATGACGGCCACTCTATTTCCGGGATTATCTTCGTTGTAAGCCGAAAGCTTATCTCCCAGTCTTTTATGCAAAAATAATGACGAACATATCTATAACAAAGTCTTTTCATGATTTTTAGTGTTTCCTGCTTTCCCGACTTAAATGTGCAAATGTGCTCTTGAAGCTCTTCTGAACTATGTAAGGGCGCTTCGTCAAATCTCAGCTCCATTGTAGGCTAAAAAAAAGACGTGAAAAAACTCCGGAACTTAAGCTTGGGCACGCTAGACGTCTGAACGTACGAGAATTAGGCCATGTAGAGAGCAAATCCAACATATCTATAACAAATAGCCTAACAAGACATGTCGACTAACAGTAAGATGCCTATTTCAATCATAATGTTGGCCGATGCGATATCGAATGACTAATTCGTTAATTGAAATCTCCGTTCTCTTTCCGCCAAGCTTGGCTGGGGACGCTTCTATAGGTAGATTTCTTCAACGTGCGCAAAATAAATTGTCTAATTGAACAAATGAATCTAAAAAAGACGCTGCGAAGACTTTTGGAAGAATCGTCATCCAGCAACAACCAGTTGAAATACTTGCGCATTCGGCTGCCGCATGTGCAGTGGTCCGTATTTCTACCATCCAATAGCATTCGGAGATAGGATGTCGTGTAGGCAACATGTACCACTATTTAGATAATCTGTAGGCCTACATCCTCTTTCTCTTCGCCTATGAGCCCGTATAATTCGCAGATGCCCCGCGGCTTTTGCCTTGTGCTAATTTTGTATCAAATGTAGGCCGATATATATAGCCTACAGCGATGCATCGTTGACCCCACTGCTGGATGCTAGCTAAACAGCCTACACATGAACATATACCATTACAGAATTTAATTGGTTTTCGTTTGTACTATATGGAGGACTATCATTGTAAAGCGAATAATCGATGAGAAACCTATAGTGCGAGGGTCACCATATATAAACAGCGAGACGTCTAGCGGCGACATTCAACTGTTGCCACAATCAGTCGGCTGTTAAATGCCGTCGTCCAATCAAATGCAAACATTCTGTTAAACCATGATTATCATCGCGTGGAGCATAATGATGAGGCACTCCCCACTGGTCCATCGAGAGTTCAAGGACGTTCTACAGCAGGCTGTGTCAACTGTTGCTTATTATTGGGCCTATGAAACGACCCATGCAGAAGTTAAAGTTTAGTGATTTTGTGTTGGTAAGTACATAATTATGGCGACGTATCTACTTCCCATTGTAAGCCATTGTCCCAGGACTGTTCTTGGATTCAAACGCTGTAATTTCTGCCTAAAAGACGCCAGACTTTCTTATCCCATTCTATAGCTGCACATGTAGTTTGAATGACTATAATTGCTACTGTACAGCGTTAGCATAATATATATATATATATATATATATATATATATATATATATATATATATATATATATACATACACGTGTATGGCTTTAAATGCGAGTCTTTGTAACCTCTTAACCGGAGGTGTATTTAATTAACTGATCGATAATGTGACTGATGTTTTTCAGAGGTAGATGATCAATATGACTTCAAAGGATGCCGAGGCCTGCGAAGGCAGTAAGATCATAAAAATCTGCCGCCCAGTGTACAGTTCGAGCAGCTTTGACGAAAAATTCAACGTTTCTTTCGAGATGGAGCCGAAAAGACGCGTCCAAAATCGGGTCAGCGGGTGCATTCGATCCCAGTTTACCCCCTGCAGTTCCCGACAGAAATTTGTTAAAACGTTGCTAGGGTTTGTTCCGGTTATTGCTCATCTTAGGTCATACCGGTGGAAGAGCTGTCTCCCCCGTGACCTTATGGCCGGACTGAGTGGCGGGGTCATCCACGTCCCTCAGGGCATGGGGTTCGCTTTACTCGCGGGTCTACCCCCGGTCTACGGACTGTACTCGTCCTTCTTCCCCGGTCTGTTGTACTATATCTTCGGAACTTCCAGACACCTATCCTTCGGAACGATGGCTCTAACGGCCTTAATGGTTGGAACTGTGGTCAGCCGAGAGTCCCCACTTCTTCCAACTTCTCCAGATTCCGACACCACAGGGGTTTCCCAGCTGACAACAGCATCCCAGATCGTCAACCTGAGCACCAACGATTCGTTTGGCGAATTTCGTAAAAACGGAACGCAGACCGGTGCCAGCGACGAAGAGGTGGCACGCAGAGTGTCGATCGCCGTCTCCGTTACCCTGATCGCTGGACTTTTCCAGCTGCTGATGAGGGTATGTCGGCTGGGAATGTTGACCACTTACATGTCGATGCCGTTCATCGGAAGCTTCATGGCCGGATCGGCGCTTCAGATCATGGTCTCCCAGTTGCCGTTCGAGCTGGGGATCAAGATTCAACGACCCCCGGACACGTTCCAGCTTCCGCTGACGCTCTACCAAGTCTTCAGTAACATCGAGAAGGCTAACATCTGTGCCGTCGTGACGTCAGTCGTCTGCATCACGTTGCTCATCGGAATAAAGGAAGGAGTCAACGAACGGTACAAGGCGCGAATGAAGATGCCCGTTCCGGTTGAGTTGATCCTTGTCGTTTTGGCAACTCTCATCTCCCATTTCGCGCAGCTCAATTACAGGTTCTCTTTGCCGGTGATTGGAGCCATACCCACCGGGTTCCCGCCTCCCGTTGTGCCCTCAATGCCAAACTTCACTCATTACGTGGCCGATGGGATCATAATGGGCATAATTGGGTTCGCAGTGGCCATTACGATGGCCCAACTCATGGCCGGACGCCACCGCTACGAGATCAACACCAACCAGGAGCTGCTTTCCTATGGCATCATCAACACGGTCTGTCCGTTCTTCGGTTGCTTCATGTCGACGCAGGCCCCTCCACGGACCATGGTCCACGAAGCGACCGGCTGTAAGACCCAAATGGCCGGATGCATATCCATCATCCTGCCGCTGCTCGTGACCCTCTGGATCGGACCTCTCTTCGAGTCGCTTCCGACGAGCGTCCTCGGCTGCATCGTGACCTGTTCATTGGTGACCTTGTTGAAGCAGTTCGCTGACCTTGGATTCCTCTGGAAAGTCAACCGTTTTGACTTCGTCGTGTGGATTGCAACCTTTCTGGTGACCTGCCTGGTCAGCGTCACAATCGGTCTGGTCTTCGGGATCGGCCTCAACGTCTTCGTCATCGTCCTTCACTCTCAGCTGGCCAAAGGATACCGCACGGTTCCCGCCTCCGACACCGAGATCTACTACCGCCCGACATCTGGTGACTGCGGTGATCTCTCCTCCGGCGATAAGGACAAGGAATTTCTCATTTCTGGCATCAACGTCTTCCGGTTCGACTGCGGAGAGATCTGTTTTGTGAATGTTGGCAGCTTTAAGCGCCAGCTCTTCCTGAAGACGGTCGACCCAAACCGGAAGATGAGCGATAAAAAGAGGAAAGGAGACCAGACTGCAAACCTCATGTCTACAGCCTCTCTTCCGCTGGAACGTGTAAAATGTGAGTCTGGAAAGAATGCCACTCTTTCAAACGGTACCTCTCAGGCGGAACACTCTGATCCAGGGACCGAAAAAAGCCGAGCAGTGTCTTCATTGGACGCGAAAGCTGTTGAACAGGAAGCTGAAACAACGCTCGATAAACAGTCTAGCCCAGTTGCAGAAGATGCAGATTCGGCTACAGATGGAGAATGCGATGCTAGCATTGTCTTCCAAAACAACGTGAGACTCGTTGTCTTGGACTGTTCCTCTGTCTGCTACGTTGATATCACGGGTCTCGGAGCAATCAAGCAGATCGTCGGAGACTTTCGATCGGCGGATATCAAACTCGTACTTGCCGGATGCAATGACGAACTCAGGCGAAAGCTCAGGGTCTTTGGACTGATTGCATCATCAGCTGAAAAGAATCTGCAAGACCCGCCTGTTGCTGATGCTGCAGACAAGAAGTACGTAGAAGTCTATCCTACGGTGCACGATGCTGTGGTCGCTTGGCAACACTGCAGCCAGGTTTAACCAGAGGACACGAACTCTGAGGCGTTTTCCAAATGTTCTGTGCAAGTACACACACCACCTCACACACACACACACAACACACACACACACACACACAGCACACACACACAGAAGACACACACACAACACACACAACACACACAACACACACACACACACACACACACACACGCACACGCACACGCACACGCACACGCACACGCACACGCACACGCACACACACACACACACACACACATGCACAAGCACATGTACGCACACGTCGCACATGTTTGAGGCAGGCATAAGACACCATAACAGCTAGGGAAATTGATTGTTACAAATATTAATAAAGGAAACTAGAAGTGTCAGCTTTAAGCAGTTCCATACGGAAGTTGCTTGCTGACCGACATCTAATAATATGAGCAAATTGAGGGCTACGGTGTAGGCTTCCAAGCGATCGGCCTAGACGATGGAATCGCAAGGGCAAATTTGACTCGGGAGGCATGGTTCTTACCTCCTAGGTAAGGACGGTGAAACGGTCAAAGACGCATACTGACGCACATGCAAAAGAGGGTGGGGTTAGGCTGATGGTTACATGCACTTGGACGCATACTGAGACGGACAACCGGGAACAGGGTTTAGATTTTTTTAAACCTAAAAATAACATTGCAGCTTATGAGACAAATGTCTCAAACGTAGGTAGAGAGGAAGATGGCAATGACACATAGAATGAAGCACGAATACAATGACAGAGGACCATAAGAACAGACAGACACATACACGTACTCAGGTACATAAGGTGACACACAGGCATAGGCTAGTCAGTGGCCAAGCGACCACAAGAAACTAGTTAAGGTTAGTTTAGAACAACCGTCAACCTGCAGCTGGGCTGAAACGCAGGATATACGCTCAGGCAGGCAGTGGTGGCCATGGCTGCTGGGATTACCCAGGGAGTAGGGTTAACGAGCCGAAAAGGCGAGAAGCCAAGACTTAGATGGTCACCTGGGAGACAGTGTAGGATTATGATGAGCTACAGACCGGAGCAGCCTATGAGGCATCCATTAAGGTAGGGAAATTATTTAGGGGTATCGAAGTAATGGCTAAAAACAATGTTGGACAGAAATATATATATATATATTGTTGGGAGTGGCCTTAAGCCATCCCGCCATTATCATCCTCACGTGCACTTACTAACCTTAGTTAAGACGCACCTCGTTTGAAACTAAAAGCAGGATGGTCTCGTTGGCTATAATTAGCAGGATTCTTCTTTCGAAAGAGAGACCGGTTTTAGTTAAGTAAGGCGTTAGTCGTGCACCGCTGTGTGTCACGCTTGTAAGTACCCTTTGTGGTTGTTTTCCGAGAGTGTACCCTGTGTGGTCGCTACTCATGTTTAATTGCCGGTTCTCGAGTTGTTTCTTCCTTTGTGAAGTTTGTGCTAGCGTAGCAGGCGTCTTCTCGGAGAGTCTGTCTTTTGTGTTTGGTTTTGGCTTGGATGTGTGAGTATCACTCCAATTATGTACATAGTGTAAACATACCATTTTATCAATATTGCGAAAGTCTTCAATTTCTTGTCATTTCTCATATCATTCTAGCTCACATTTCACCTCTAGACAAACATATATATAATTAGAAAATAAGACCAGGCGACGGGCTGAAGGGAGTGAGCCCGTGGGCTGGTGGTAGGGAAGAGCCTAATGAATTGTTGGAGTCTTGTAGAAGGAGTTTTTGGTATAAGACCGATGTGCGAAGCAAAGCGGTATTCTGTACGTGTTTGACTGTCGTTGGGTACGTAATGGATCGAAGACGACTTTAACGAAGTGAAGAGACATCAGAGATTCTTGTACTTCTGATTCACGGTATGTTAAATTTAATATAGTGTATAATAATAACCAGGGCTGTAGTCGAGGGTATACGCGGGTATACTCACCTCTATAGACCGTATACTCACCTCACAAAAATGTTTATACTCGCCTCTAAGTTGTTTTGGAAAACTAACCGGTAGCGTGTAGCCTACTCACCTCTAATTTTACCACTACAGCTCTGATATTAACTAAATCGAGTACTCTTTCTCCTCTTAGCTAGTTCTCGAGACGTCTTATAAGTTCCGTACATGTATTGTGCATTCGTCATCGTCGGCGAGTCGCTCTCTAATTCAGAGTATACCTTTTCCATTCCCTGTACCCCTAGGAAATGTTTGATTAATGTTCGCACCCCCTACATTATCTTTTAAAAGATGGCTTCCACATACATACAGTACAGCAGTAACGTACTTTTCCTCTTTGTCGCAACCCCCTGAAATGCCATATCGCATCCCTTGGGGTGCAGGCACCCCACTGTGACCCCAGGTTGGGAACCCCTGCTCTAATTAAAGCGTTGTTGCATCCGCGATGCATTGCCAGATATTCTATCCTGTTCTCGATTCTAGGTCGTGTATACATACAGCGTACAGTGCAGCCTTTATATCATTAGTAGGCTTATGTTTATTCAAACTGTTGGACAATTATTTTGTTTTACTGCAGGCGCCAAGTGCAAGCTGGTCTCGTTGCAGAAAATAATGTCTGTTTAAGTGCATGGTTCTCTCGTTTCATCGAAGCTGGGATTGCAATTTTAGTTAATTCTTTGTTAGCATAAACTGTATACACGTATTATAAGCAAACGATGCATATTTTCAAGGCATTCCTTTGTTGTTATGTTGTTTGTAGCATTTTAGTAGGATAGTATTGTGGGAAATTATAATAGGTTGTATTATTAATTTGCAATTGGTTACGCCTGTTTGACTATAGCTACTATAGGTTGTTCTTGATGCAGTCAAACAAAATGACAATGTCTTTTCGTTGAAAGTTGTTGCCAAATAAATGACTGCTATGTATGTCAATTAACCATAGCATATTCTAAGGACACCGCAATATTCGGCTGATGGTCATACTGGCACACGGTTTACCAGGTCAGAAATAAATTGGTCAACGCACGCTATTCTAGGCATCGTTGGACGGCGAATTCATCGCTGAGTGTAATACAGTTTGATCTACTGCAGTGTCTGCGGCCTATTCGAGGTTATACAGGCCAAAGCAACATCCGTACAATTGAATACCTGTGAAAAGTCCCGAAATTGCAAAACACTACAAGCGAGTATTAAAGTTCATATAAAGTTTCACCAGGTGGCGCTATTGTGAAATACCATACATCAGTCAATTGCAAATTTAATTTGGATTATATCGAGCCAACTCCCGTTACAATATTCCAATCCCTTCTCCAGATATTACAATGAAAACACTGGGATCCGGTCGGACCCCCTTGGGCATTCGTGTACCAAAAAATACCTTGGGCTCAGGGCACTCGAGGGTTAAGGATGCCACGTAGTCGGCAGTGGATGGACGTGCGATAGAATTTCTGAGAGAACGAGAGGAACAGATTTTTTGCATGAGTTTCAGGTTAACCGATGATTTTAGTAGATCTTTAGTTTAGAAGTAGGGCCTAGATATAGTTTGAAAGTGACAACTGAGGATTCGAAGGTGTGATGACTGCAGGTATAAGAGACGAGGCCAGTGACTGATTCCAGGATCAGGAAGGCAGTTAATTCGCCTCTGAGATTGAAGGATGAACTTTCAGATGAAGAGTTTGGCTGTCGGGATGAGCTGATAAGCGAACAGCCGTCAAGTCTTTATGCAGTTAACAGACGAGTCGAGATAAAGTAGCTGAGGAAGTACCCTGCAAGCACCCCCACACTGAGCTCCGATAGGGCCCATATTCCCATATGGGACACGAATAGAGTCCACATGGGTCGCGTGCACCTATGGAAATGATGGCAGGCTAAGCAGTTTACTCATTATAGCCGAGTTTGCTGGGGACACAAGTGGAGCAGATCCCAATGATTGCCACGTAGGCAACATGAATTAAAAGGTTAGAATGGCACGCGTGGACTGGAAACAGGACACGACGTCGCCGCACTCAACTGACCTATTTACAGCGGAAATTCACTGTCCTACAGGCGTGTATGCTTGTGTGGAATATATGAGTAGCAGTTCGTGTTTCTATGTTACAAGACGATCGACAGAAACCAGAATAGGCATGCAGAGCGATAATAATTGTCATATTATTCACTTATTCTTCTTCTTAATTGTATGGTATGGTATGGTATGGTATCTGAGAATTTATAAAGCGCCTCTCACAGTGTGAATTATTCAGAGGCGCTCAGTATGTGAGCCTCACGGAAACAGAAAAGACTTTAAACGATAAACAACAGAGAGAGAGACAGACAGACAGACAGACAGACAGACAGACAGACAGACAGACAGACAGACAGACAGAGAACTTAGTATAGGGTCCCACGCAGTACCACGGGAAGGGAGTTCCATAGGGATGGACCCACGACAGCGAAAGAGCGAGACTGAGCTAGGGCAGACCTCACCCGGGGAACGAATCGATCAAGCCGATTCAGAGAACGTAGGGGTCGATGAGAAGAAGCTGAGAGAGGTTTGCGCATCAGGTCACAAAGTATTTCCATTTTCCCACAATCTATTCTTCTGCTGTAGGCCTAAATAAGACATTAGCTCCGAAAATAAAAAATTGCTCCTAGGCATCATTAACATGAGCGATCGCGCTGCCCGCCACTCGCTTATCGACTTTGTCTGTCTGTCTGTCTGTCTGTCCGTGTCTCTTTCTTTCTCTTTCTCTTTCTTTGTCTGTCTGTCTCTCTGTCTGTCTCTCTATCTCTGTCTGTCTGTCTGTCTCTGTCTGTCTGTCTGTCTGTCTGTCTGTCTGTCTGTCTGTCTGTCTCTCTCTCTCTCTCTTTCTCTCTCTCTCTCTCTGAACCATAGTAACCCTTCCACTGCCGCGCAAAACAACATGTATCACGAAATGCCATACACACTGCTCCACACACTGTTCTACCCACTTGTGGCAATGCGCTACACAATTTCTTACGTCACAAAATTAAACCTTGCGTAAAACTTCTTTTTTTAGCGTGAGACCATTTAAATGCGGACAGCCGCGGGGAGGCAGAACAACTTGTCAAGCTAAACTCCGTCCTCTTTCAAGCGCTGGTCTCGCATACAAACTCTGGGGTTTTGTGACGCCGCTATATGCTGATACAAACTGTATGGGACACCGTTGCGTAACCGATTGGTTGAGCATTCACCTTGTAAAGCAGAGATTACGGGATCGAGCCTCCTCTGAGATCTTAAGCACGTCCTTCACTATAACGACTGCTCAGGTCACTATAGATAGTGGCGCTTTATAACCGCGTGTAATAGTATACGTCACACGGATATGGCAGCTAAGAAAAACGTGTAGTCGTGTATTAGAAGTCGATTCAGTTAGCGCTATTTTTTGGGATTAAAGGAAACATTAAAAAGCGATTTCCGCAAATTAACGTGGGTCATCTTTGACTGAATGAACGCCGGAGTTCTCATAAGAAGTTTCACGGTATATGTATTGGCGTACGTGGTTATTTAAACAGGGCTATATTTTACATAGTCTGAAAATCATTAGGTCTATTTATCAGCGTTTCGGGTTGACTGATGGTACATGACAGGTCTAATTCTATTTACCGATAGCTAGAACCTCAAGTAGGCCTATAATTATTGTGTGTGTTTGCCTATAGTGTGTGTTTTAGGTATGAGTACAAATAACAGATATAATCATAGGCTGCAATCGAGGAAAAAACTGGCCAACATTGAAGATAAATTCGACGAACCAACATAAAAAACCTATCGCGTCAGAGCTTCCAGTGTTTAACTTCTTATGGTTGCCAGGGCGTTGACGCAGTGGCGTAGCCAGACTTAAATTCAGGATGAGGCAACTTCTGCAGACATCCAGGCGTAGTGGGGTTTGGGAAGGGTGCTTGGAGTGCGGGGGTATACAACCCACGGAAATTTTTTGAAACCTCAATTGCTCGTAAGTACATTTTAGTGTAGTTTGAAGCCCTGTAACTGCTGTCTAACTCCATGTGTTTCAATAGTCACGTCTGTGTCACTTACTTTTTCAGCCTGCCTGATACTAACAGTGACGAAGCTCCAGCCGTCAACGGTTTTTAAGCGTAGAGAACATCAATATGTGCACTGTGCACTTATGGATTTTATGAGCAGGGCATTGTGAGAAATTCACATACACTACCAGTTCAATATGTCTTTCACTGCTGCCTTTGCCAATTTTTGACAAGTTATATCTATTGACTATTAAATTGCAAAGAGATGTTAATTTTAGTCTGCTACTTATGTACATTATGTGCAACTGCTGTAGTATAACCGTGTTCAACAGTTTTCGGTTGATGAAAAAGTCAAATGGATTCTTTTATGCCTAGATCCATCCCACTTCTGAAGCACTCTTTTCAAATCAACAACAATGTCTCTGTGTATGTAGGCAATTGCCAATCCGATCAGTCGTTCTTCGGGTGTTGTTGTTCTCAGAAAAATCTCTGTGACCTTCTCAGCGCACTGAAGTATCTTTCACAGCAGCAAGAACCGACCGGCAGATATAGCAGCAGCTACAGTAGCGTGTAAATATTGGGGAAGAGCACTGGATCGCAAATACGCACTGTTTCCAGGAGTCTTGACTGCCGTTGGCTGTACAAATTATAAAAAAGCAAATGCCTCCTCTTGCCTCATACTGGCTACGCCTATGCATTGACGTAGACCGTACCTTGCCTTCTGCCTATAGCGTGTTGAACAGTGCACTGTGTGCGCACATAGGCCTATGTACATGTATGTATATACTATATATGCATAGTGTTAGTGTGTGCCTGGGTCTGTATGTGAGTATGCGTGTTCATTATTTTCCTGTGTGTGTGGTGTGTGTGTGTGTGTGGGTGTGTGTGTGTGTGTGTGTGGGTGTGTGTGTGTGTGCGTGTGTGTGCGTGCGTGTGTGTGTGCTATAGAGCCATCCAACGACCTTCACAGATCCATGGTCAGGAATAGCTTACATGCATATCCGAGTGTTTGAAGTAAGTGAAGGAATTTTTCCAGGATGCTGTGCTTTAAAGCATGTTTTACCTTATCACTGTTTCAGCTTGTCTGACTATTTGTCTGTCTGGTTGTTTGTCTGTCTCAGACTGTCTATTTCAAAGCCTAAACGCTGCTAAACTGTGTAAACCAGAAAGCCAATGCTGGTCATATCACGTTCCGTTGATCGGCCTACTCATTTTTATTTGACCTTGGAACTTATGATTTTTCTATTCAAAACGCGTTGAGATTAACTGCGCTTAACCATCCAACTGTAAGAAAAGCAGTCACAGAGTTTTTATTCCAAATCTGTTTAGTTGATTTGTCTCTCTTCCTTGAAGTATTTGCCTAAGGTGTATGACTATCAGACTATCCTGAAAAAGTCTAGTCAGTGTAAACATACCTAGAGTTAAGCATGCTTAATGCTAAGCACGCTTAATGCTAAGCACGCTTAATCCTAGACATGGCATTAAGTATGCTTAATGCTAAGCATGGCATTAAGCACGCTTAATGCTAAGCATGGCATTAAGCACGCTTAATGCTAAGCACGCTTAATGCTATGCATGCTTAATGCTAAGCACGCTTAATGCTAAGTATGCTTAATGCTAAGCATGGCATTAAGCACGCTTAATCCTAAGCATGTTAAATGCTAAGCATGTTAAGCTTCTGGCGAATTTGAAACCAGGTCACTCTGATCTTAACATTAAAATTTTTTATAACTTTTTAAAGCTTTTTCAAACCATATTTAGTTTCACGTGCACTTGATTGGGAATCTCTATACCACGGACGGATTATGAGGCTATCACCCTTCCATGTAGGAACCTTCTCTCATGTCGTGGCTTCTGTCCACCTCTATGTGGTTGTCTTTCAGCCCTTGACACGCCCAGTCCTCTGCATCTCGCCGTCTAGAACTCTAGATTACACGCAAAGCCGTAACACACAATTTCCTTTCGGATGTATAGGATACCACTCCAGTGGAAAGATAATTTCAACCATTTAGAAGAAAATTCCCAAGTCACCCTAAAATTTCACTCTGCTTGTCTGCTCTTTCGTTGTCCTAATTCCCAATGAATTAATTGTGATTAAATCGAGCTGGCGATCGAAGCATTTTGTCGCTCTGAAAGGACAAAACCATTAATTACTTTGGATGTCATTATTCGATTAAGGACGCAATTTAAGCTTAACAGGTGTTCTATAGATCGCTCGGACTGGGCTGAATACGCTTCTAATCAGATGTCAATATCACGAGTGCACATACGCAGACACACACACACACACACACACTCACGCAGACACACGCAGACACACACACACACTAGTGTGTGTGCACACACACGCAGACACACACCCACGCGTGTGCACACACACACACACACACACACACACACACACACACACACACACACACACACACACACACACACACACACACACATACACGCGTGCACACACACACGCACATGTATATAGGTCATATATATATTTAAATGCATGAATAAATGCAACCTTGTTAAAAAGGGAGAAGTCGAGGAACCGGTTTTTGCAAAATGAAGAATTTCAGGACCGGTTTTGTGTGTCTTTGAACCGGTTAGGAAGCGTGTCGGTTGTTTTGATAGAGGCCAATCGACTACGAACTTACCATTCAGCAGGGTTAAAAGCTTTAACTGTAATTCCGTCAGAATAGTAATGACTTTTTCTGCAGTGACATTATGATGCAATGTGGCGCATATACTTGTACGCTCTAACCGGCAGGCATATGTAGAAGTATACATGCATTTCAGCATCTGCAGACGATAATTAATTCGTCTGCAGCCGTCGTGATAATAGATCAACTTTTGCAATCGAAGTATCAAGCAATGCATTATATATATCCATATATATAGATTACACATAAGACATTAAATAAAAACGTGCACATGTTAGGCCTATGCAGAGCGTACATTTATATGCAGGCCTACGTTATATATATATATATATATATATATATATATATATATATATATATATATATATATATATATATATATATATATATATATATATATTATAATTAGATGTAAAATATGTATTATTACAGGTAAGCCTAGATGCCCATTGTATGTGTAATCGATCATTGTGCCTGGTAGTGTATTTTGCAATTGCACTACTCATGAGTGCAGTGCGCTTATAGGCTGTATAGTACGGTGGAATGAAAAAATGTTTTTACAATAAATGAATTCTAATAGTGGGCAAAAGATGCAACTTGGGTAGAGAGAGAAACACACCAAATATTTTAAATTTCAAATGACATCTTCTGCCCTCTACCGTCGATGCAATATTTCAACGTGATTAACCTAATATCACAGTGGATGTCGTCCAATCTCCTCTGCCTTAACCCTTCCAAAACAGAATTCATAATCCTAGGCCTTCGTGATCATATCAAGAAAAGCCCTAACCCTTCCATACACCTATCGACTAACTCATTGTTTCTTAACTTTCACATCGGACCCCCCCCCCCGTCCATTACTTGTGATCCACACCTCTCCTTCTCTAACCATGCACATCTCCAACCTCTCGGGCTCCTGCCTCAGGCACATTTGTAACCTTCGTCGCATCCGGCCCAAGATCGAATTTCAAACTGCCTGTACCATTGTTACCTCTATTGTTCATTGTTTAGCCTACTGCAGTTTCCTCTTCCTCAACCTTGAATCCACCCAAATCAAGCGTCTGCAACTTATCCACTCTCATCCTCAAATCACTACATTGGCTAAAAATTACAGAGTGAATCTACTTCAAAGTCTTATCACAAACCTATAACTGCCTACAATATATCGAGCCCAAGTACCTCCGTGGTCTCTTCACCATCCAGGCAACCCGCTGCACCCGATCCTCTTCCTATTTCCATCTTTCTCGATCTCCGGTCATTACTCATCTCAAGTTCTCCAACCCAGCCATATCCAACAGAGCACCACACCTCTTGAACGATCTCCCCTTGAATTCCGCAGATTCTTGGTTCCTCCATCATCATTTCAACCCGTCCTTCATCCTTCTCCTGATGTTCCTCTATCTATCTCCGGGCTTTCCACTCCAAACTGAAGTCTCGCCTTTTCAAGTAGGGCCTACCCTACCCTGACTCATTTGATCCTCTGGCTTCCAATTCTTCTCGCCCTTAATGACACCATCCTTCACAGCTGCTCTGCCTCCTCACTTGATCTGCCCTCCCCTCTAGAAATCAGACTCGGACCCCTTTTGGATTACTCTCTGGAAAACCCCCTCAACACTCACAGTCATATGCTGGCGCATCCTGCTTGAACAGAGCTTTGGTACTTCTTTCGTTCTCTCCTAATTTTCTTCCTGTCTGTAATGTCGCTGCATTCATTAGGCGTTACAATCATAGGCGTAATTTGTCGGGGAACGAGGGGTAACCATACCCAGCCCCACATTTTGGGCTGGGGTACCGTACTCCCCCCACTTTTTGAACAATGCCAATCAATATTTTATTATTTTGCCTTCCCAGAGATCGAAGTCAACGCCTATAGCTTCCTGCATGTAAGAAATTGGTACCCCCCACTTTATAGACAAAAGTTACGCCCTGGTTACGATTATATAGTCCTGTAACACACCAGAGGCGATTTCCGCAACTGATTTGAACGTGTATTTCATGAATTGTAACCGTTCGAAGACAGTCAGTTGAAGAAAAAGAAAAATAATGCACCACATTGACGTTATTCAAAGAATTTTATATTGTAAATATTTTACCGCCGGTAGAGGGCAGAAGATGTAAAGCAAAATCAACAATATTTTGAGCACTATTTACACTCACATGCTGGCAACTTTCCATCGCTATTAGAAAACGTTTACTTTAAAAAAAATTTGGGCCATTTTCACTCCACCCTACTGTATAGTAGGGCTTCGGTTGCATTGTGCGATGAGAGATATATATAGGCTATGTACACAAAGATATACGTTGTATATGTGTCATAAGAATATACATTCATACGTATTCGTCCATAGGTCATAGATAAGCGATACCTATATCTCGTAGAGCAGCTCCGCAGCCCTGTAGACCACTATATATGCAGGAGAGCTTCTTGTATTTGGTGGTGAGTTTTGATTTGGCGGAAGTTGTGGTCTAGAGACCTGAAAATGCCTACCTAAACATTTTACAGACTCTACGGCAAGTATATCCAGTGCTTTTTTTCAGCCGGAACGCGCCGGAACGGCGTTCCGGCACCTTTTTTCGGCTACTAAAAATAATTTATTTATTTTAATAATAGAAACAATAATTTAGTTATTTTAATTTAATTTCAGTGTTGTGAACTGTTTTCAGTGTTTATTGAAACCCATCCCAACTCCCAATCTCGTTTTTCTCGGGATATTAGTCCTTCCATAATTGTTCAGTTCCGGAACCTATTGCTTCGTTCCGGAACCTTTTTCCTAGAAAAAAAGCACTGAGTATATCGATATATAAATTTTTGCGGCAGTTATTTTGTGTTGCATGGGTCTATGCACGCATGCCTCAGGGCGAATAGGCATCACATATAAGACGGGTCAACTTTCATTTCAGTAGCTGCACGAAGTCTTGCAATAGTTTCAGTTATCTCGCTTGCCTCAGTCGACTCAATTATGTAGCGCCATTGAAAAAGTTGTCGTTTAAAGAACTCTTCGTCTGCCAATAAAGAATGATCTGTTGACCTAGGAAACTAAAAGGAAAGGACCTTCTAATCCAACATCGGTTTGAACAACAGTATAGGCCTATTATACACTGACCTTATGTTGTCTATTCTTATGTCTTGGTTTGAATGAATGAACCGATAAGCTTATGCATACCTACTATTATATAGGTCTAATTATATGCAATATGCAACTCAGCCAATATAATTTTAAACGAAGGCTCATTAACGTAGCGCCTCTTAAAAACTTCTCGGCTGTGCTCCGAACCTGACAATAAAGGTCCATGATCAGATAGTGATCTTCAACCGCTGGTGAAAACGATGAAGAGAAAGAACACGAAACTCGTGTCGCATGCTGCAAGGCAACCCGCTTCAGAATGAAAGATCGACCACGACGATCACTTTGCATTGTGAAAATATATGAAACTGTGAACAACAGGATCACTCGCGCTGCAGAGCGGAAAGGTCTACGGTCAGGTTTTCTTGACACCAAATAAAGCAAATGTAAGACTGTGTACCTCGATAGGTCCCTGAGATTGGATAGAGGACAACCGGCGAGACAGTTAAGCATCAGAATAAGGATCTTAATCTCAGTGCGCCTTAGTGTGTGCAGCAATGGCGCTCATACCAGCGCCCATGCATGAAGTTGTAGATATAGGTTCAAACTCAGGAATTCGACCGAACAGTCAACCCGCATCGTTTGCAGTCCGTCAGGTCTGTGCAGGACAAGAATTCGGCAGCAGCTAGCGATCCGCTTGCTCATAAAATCTCCCTGCTGAATATCTACACTCGAAACCGTGCACGCTAAAGATTCTGCTTCGCTGTTACATACACGCAACCGAAATTTCCCGATCGCGAACGGTACATGTAAGTTGAGATTCGAAAATACACAAACGGAAACCATAATATTTTTTGTCTCCTTGTCACAAGCTTGTCTTTTAAAAATTGCGTCCGGGCCTTGGAGATATCTCTCCTTATCCGAAATGCTACAAATTTCGTCTCCGAAAAACAAACAAAAAAGTTTCCCAAAAATTGGTTGCAAGTGTTTTCTTTAGTCATGTACATAGTTAAATTTAACTAATTTGAAAGAAATCCACTATATTTTTAATCATAAGTAAATTTTTTCCAGAATTTATAAAGTCAAAACTCCTCTTTTTTCATTACAGTCCGCCCTTTTTGTGTAATCATATTTAATCACAGGAACCTGAAATATTCCTCTGGTGTTTATAAAATGGCAATTTTTAAAAGTAGATGATACCAGCATTAAGTAGGAATACAACAGGCCTTTCCTTCACATAATATATTAGTTTGGTGTAAAAAAATTAAGACATTTTCGAAATTATTTAAAAAAAGAAATATTATTTTCAACTACAGAAAAAAATCTGCGCAGCATTAGCAATAACTGTATGTTATATGCATTAGATACAAGTTGAACAACATTTTAAGAGTTGCTAGTAAATTCTAATTACTTGCGATTTATTTTTATATCAAATAATTCACAAAAAATACACGTAATTCACTCTTAGCAATGCGTCATTACCATCTATGGCAGATGGGACTGTCATGAGAAAGTAGCAAAAATCTGATGTATACCGATGGTAATGATGAAAAACAACCATGGATGGTAATGACATTATGATGAAATTTATAACAGCCGTCAAACATTTTCACGTGAATTACTCCATCAGGTAAGTAATTTCAATCAGTTCAACAAAAGCGGCAAATAAAATAAGTTATCAATGTTGTAACCTACCTAAACCAGGAAATACAACAATAGATGGTAATGAAATAGAAATTTACTTTTCTTGTAATTTGGAGCACACAAACTTAAATTAAAAATAAAACATTATGAATTTCATCACAAATCTGTGTGATTCCATTAATAGTTGACAATATCTTGTTCCTGGTGCTTTTTTGTAAGTAAGCACGTTCTCTATAGGCTTCCCAAAAATTGAGACGGCTATGATGCTTATTTCTATGGACAAGTGTAAATGGGTACAAAAAGAAATAAATATTACGAAAATGAGTCTAAATGTTTAATTATTGCATATGCTAGCTACTAATTAATCAAAATAATATACCTTTGTTACAGTTTGTAATGGAATAAATTTGCGTAAAAGTTGAATTTAATGCATTGTACACCGTCTCAGACAGAGGATGGTAATGATATTTTGTATACATTTAGTAATGTTTTCTAAATTGTCAAAATCTAGCAGCTACAACAGTTATGGGAAATGTTAATCTGCTCATTCTTTGAAGGATAGGCAAAAAACATTTGAAGAAATTATAGAAAAAACTAAAAAAACCAGCAAGGGACATCGATTCTGCACTTTTCGGATAATGACCCATATACATTCAGTTATCTGGCTACTCGTGTGCGCTTCAGGCTGGCACTCAGGGACGTCATTTCAGCTTTTTCCAGGGGAAGGGAAGGGGGGGAGAGGTGAAAATATTTGAGCGCAAGCAATATTTTTCACCGTGTGGGCGACAACAGTACACTGTTCTTCCCCTCGACCACTCGGGATCGCGGCCCATATTTGTATTTAGTCTACATGTGCAAAACTGTCCTGCAAACGAGTCTCTTTTTCCCCCCTTTTTTACCCCTTTCTTCTTCCTCCTTTTCTTTTTATATTTTTTTCAAAAAATCGAAGGGGGGCAAATGCCCCTTGCTTCCCCCAAATGACGTCCCTGCTGGCACTTCTCACGTACCAAACACATGCAAATCTGTCATCATCCTTGGTAATGCCTCGTGCCATGGCGCTGTTAATGTGCAATCTCCTCTTCAACCGGCATCAGTGGGAAGGTATCTTGATCATAAATGTAATTGTAAATGCAAGTTTATATATTGCCAATTCAAGAGAAACAAATAGACCTAGGAGGTGTTCATATATATAGTCAGTGTGAGAATTGTAGAAAAAAGACTGTGGGATTAGACTTTGACGAGTTTGATCCATGTGGAGCTGAATATTGCATTCGTATTTTGAAAAGTTTGAAAACTGAGAACATTTAAAAAATGCAATAGAAAGCTCAAACTCCATAAAGTAATGATATCACCAAATTTATTAGTATAGGCCTACAATTCACATGCTGGATGCTAGCTAAACAGCCTACATGTGAAAATGTATAATTATAGAATTTAATTGGTTTTCGTTTGTACTATATAGGGGCCCATCATTGTAAAGCGCATAATCGATGAGAACCCTGTAGCTCTAAGGTCACCACAGATAGCGAGACGTCTAGCGGCAACATTCAACTGTTGCCACATTCAGTCGGTGGTTATATGCTGTCGTCTAATCAAATGCAGACCTTCTGTTAAACCATGATTATAATCGCGTGGAGCATAATGACGAGGCACTCCCCACTGGTCCGTCGAGAGTTCAAGGAAGTTCTACAGCAGGCTGTGTCAACTGTTGCTTATTATTGGGCCTATGAAACGACCCATGCAGAAGTTAAAGCTTAGTGATTTAGTGTTGGTAAGTACCTAAATATGGCGACGTATCTACTTAATCCAGTGTCCTAGTTCGGTGACTCTAACGCTGTAGTATCTTCCTAAAAGACTCCCATTCTAGAGCTACACAGCTATCTTCCTAAAAGACTCCCATTCTATAGCTACACAGCTGAACGACTATAATTGCTACTGCACAGCGTTAGTATATATATATATATAAATAAATATATATATGTATATACATAGTCCATCGTCTTCGAAAATTTAATGTAGCGTTGTACGTATCTGTCTGCATTTTTCTTCAGAAGACTAAGTTTTGCTTAAGACGTGTATGGCTTTAAATGCGAGTCTTTGTAACCTCTTAACCGAAGGTGTATTTAATTAACTGATCGATAATGTGACTGATGTTTTTCAGACGTAGATGATCAATATGACTTCAAAGGATGCCGAGGCCTGCGAAGGCAGTAAGATCATAAAAATCTGCCGTCCTGTGTACAGTTCGAGCAGCTTTGACGAAAAATTCAACGTTTCTTTCGAGATGGAGCCGAAAAGACGGGTCCGAGATCGAGTTAGCGGGTGCATTCGATCCCAGTTTACCCCCTGCAGTTCCCGACGGAACTTTGTTAAAACGTTGCTAGGGTTTGTTCCGGTTGTTGCTCATCTTAGGTCATACCGGTGGAAGAGCTGTCTCCCCCGTGACCTTATGGCCGGACTGAGTGGCGGGGTCATCCACGTCCCTCAGGGCATGGGGTTCGCTTTACTCGCGGGTCTACCCCCGGTCTACGGACTGTACTCGTCCTTCTTCCCCGGTCTGTTGTACTATATCTTCGGAACTTCCAGACACCTATCCTTCGGAACGATGGCTCTAACGGCCTTAATGGTGGGAACTGTGGTCAGTCGAGAGTACCCACTTCTTCCAACTTCTCCAGATTCCGACACCACAGCGGTTTCCCAGCTGACAACAGTATCCCAGATCGTCAACCTGAGCACCAACGATTCGTTTGGCGAATTTCGTGAAAACGGAACGCAGACCGGTGCCAGCGACGAACAGGTGGCACGCAGAGTGTCGATCGCCGTCTCCGTTACGCTGATCGCCGGACTTTTCCAGCTGCTGATGAGGGTATGTCAGCTGGGAATGTTGACCACTTACATGTCGATGCCGTTCATCGGAAGCTTCATGGCCGGATCGGCGCTTCAGATCATGGTCTCCCAGTTGCCGTTCGAGCTGGGCATCAAGATTCAACGACCCCCGGACACGTTCCAGCTTCCGCTGACGCTCTACCAAATCTTCAGTAACATCGAGAAGGCTAACATCTGTGCCGTCGTGACGTCAGTCGTCTGCATCACGTTCCTCGTCGGAATAAAGGAAGGAGTCAACGAACGGTACAAGGCGCGAATGAAGATGCCCGTTCCGGTTGAGTTGATCCTTGTCGTTGTGGCAACTCTCATCTCCCATTTCGCGCAGCTCAATTACAGGTTCTCTCTGCCGGTGATTGGAGCCATACCCACCGGGTTCCCACCTCCTGTTGTTCCCTCGATGCCAAACTTCACCAATTACGTGGCCGATGGGATCATCATGGGCATAATTGGGTTCGCAGTAGCCATTACGATGGCCCAACTCATAGCCGGACGCCACCGCTACGAGATCGACACCAACCAGGAGCTGCTTTCCTATGGCATCATCAACACGGTCTGTCCGTTCTTCGGTTGCTTCATGTCGACGCAGGCCCCTCCACGGACCATGGTCCACGAAGCGACCGGCTGTAAGACCCAAATGGCCGGATGCATATCCATCATCCTGCCGTTGCTCGTGACCCTCTGGATCGGACCTCTCTTCGAGTCGCTTCCGACGAGCGTCCTTGGTTGCATCGTGACCTGTTCATTGGTGACCCTGTTGAAGCAGTTCGCTGACCTTGGATTCCTATGGAGAGTCAACCGTTCTGACTTCATCGTGTGGATCGCAACCTTTCTGATGACCTGCTTGGTCAGCGTCACCATCGGTCTGGTCGTCGGGATCGGCCTCAACGTCTTCGTCATCGTCCTTCACTCTCAGCTGGCCAAAGGATACCGCACGGTACCCGCCTCCGACACCGAGATCTACTACCACCCGAAATCTGGTGACTGCGGTGATCTCTCCTCCGGCGATAAGGACAAGGAATTTCTCATTTCTGGCATCAACGTCTTCCGGTTCGACTGCGGTGAGATCTGTTTTGTGAATGTCAACAGCTTTAAGCGCCAGCTCTTCCTGAAGACAGTCGACCCTAACCGGAAGATGAGCGATAAAAAGAGGAAAGGAGACCAGACTGCAAACCTCGTGTCTATAGCTTCTCTTCCGCTGGAACGTGTAAGATGTGAGTCTGGAAACAATACCAATCCTTCAAACGGTACCTCTCAGGCGGATCACTCTGATCCAGGAACCGAGAAAAGCCGAGCAGTTTCTTCACTGGACGCGAAAGCTGCTGAACAGGAACCTGACACGACGCTCACTAAACAGTCTAGCCCAGTTGCAGAAGATGCAGATTCGGCTACACATAGAGAATGCGATGCTAGCATTGTCTTCCAAAGCAACGTGAGACTCGTTGTCTTGGACTGTTCCTCTGTCTGCTACGTTGACATCACGGGTCTCGGAGCAATCAAGCAGATCGTCGGAGACTTTCGATCGGCGGATATCAAACTCGTACTTGCAGGATGCAATGGCAAGTTCAGGCGAAAGCTCAGGGTCTTTGGACTGATTGCATCATCAGCTGAAAAGGATCTGCAAGACCCGCCTGCTGCTGATGCTGCAGACAAGAAGTACGTCGAAGTCTACCCTACGGTGCACGATGCTGTGGTCGCTTGGCAACACTGCAGCCAGGTTTAGCAACAGGACACGAAGACTCTGGGGCGTTTTCCTAATGATCTGTGCAAGTACACACACCCCTCACACACATCCTCACCTCACACACCCAAGAACACGTGCACAAGCACATGAACATGTGCTTGTGTATGTACCTGTTTGAGACAGGCACAAGACACCATAACAGGTAGGGAAATTGACTGCAGGATAATGCAAGTTACAAATAGAAGTAGATCACAGATATTAATAAAGGAAACTAGAAGTGTCAGCTCTACGCAGTACCAGGAGGGAGTTGCTTACTGACCGATATCTCTTCCACGGCCCAATCCAGGAGCTTTGCTTATGTGCAGTGATGGGCACTAAACTATTTTTTTTAGTTAAACTAAAACTATTTTCCAACTAAAAAAAATAGTTTAACTAAAGTTGGCAACTGATTTTTGAGATTAGTTCACTAAACTAAAAAAAGTAGTTAAACTTTTTCCAACTTTTTTCCAACTTTTTACGACAAACATTTTCACAATAAAAGACGTTAAGTGAACTGTAATAATGCAAAGCGTCAATGACAATTTAACCTTCAAACTATGCAATGTGTACTGTTCTGGCATACAGTTACATGTGTACTGTAAGTAGTGTATAAATTTGAAAACACAGGCTGTTAATGCTAAAACCATGCAGTGTTACAATGTTTTTTGCTGACAGTGTTCAATGTTCACTGTGGAAATATAGTTGCATATTGCTGATTTTTTAGTTAAACTTTTTAGTTAGCAACTAATTTTTTTTAGTTAAACTATGGTTTTAACTAAACTATTTTTTAAAGTTAAACTTCTTCCTTAACTAAATTTTTTTAGTTAAACTAAAAGTTAGGAACTTTTTAGTTAACTATTGCCCATCACGGCTTATGTGGGTCCTTCAGCCTGGAACAGTCTTCCCCAGTCCCTCCGCCAAGAGCTTCTTGTCCTCTCCTCTTCAGTTCTGTAGACGCTTGAAAACCTTTCTTTTGCCGGGTTGGCAGTGATGCAGGTCGAGAGCGCCGCTGATATAAGTGGCGCTATATAAATGTTCAATTACAATTACAATTACAGAAGCTAGTTCAGCATTAGCAATGCGCATGCGCAGCAATTTTACTTTTACTTCCGCTCGTTCACAAACAAACAGAATCGTGCCGTTGCCGATGTTGCTATGAGCTATAGTTTAACGCAAATATTTAAAAATGTTTGATTGATTATTCGATAATAGTTTATAGTAAATTTTTATATATAGATGTTACGATTATTTAACCGGCGTCACAGTAAAATGCGCATGTGTGCGGTTGTTAAATGCGGGAGTGGAGATGATCAGCTGGGCCACTCGTTCTGATTATAAACGCATCCTCAAGTATCTTGTTGCCATTGCTCCAAATGGTCATATCTCGTTAATTTCTCAGGCCTGGGGAGGGCGCGCAACAGAACTCTTTATTGTGCAGCAGTCTGGGATGCTTGACCCTGTTGATCCTGTGGACGTTATTCTTGCGGATAGGATTTCACCATCCAAGATGACTTGCTGTTTCGTCTCCTTCTGGTTCCGGTAAAGTGCAGATGACGAGGGAAAATGTGTTAAAAACCAGAAAAATAACTACTGCCCGCATCCACGTAGAAGGTGCGATTAACAGATTGAAATGGTTTCGAATATATATTATGTTCAGCTTTGCACTCAATCTGGTCCCATTGTTTGATGATATCTTAATCATAACTGCAGCTCTGTGCAATCTGCTAATAAACTATTATCGAATAATCATTAGTGAAATGAGGTATTTAGTTTCTAGCCTGATCTACTCTACTGGAGTGTTGTAATCTGTAGTAAATAAGTTTATACTGTTCTAGGTATACTACTGATAGGCCCTATATTAGTATGTTTCATGTTTACCTAACATTAATCTGTTTTGTTTTGAAGACCTGAGTTTTTTATTTTTGTATTGCATTCCTATGCCAGGGCGACGTTGTTCTCCGAGATTTTTTCACGGAAATATCATTATGTTATGTTATGGGTATAGAACTAGAGTTTATATTGTTTGATGTTTACTGAACATTATTTTTGTTCTCTACAGGCAGACCTGAGTTTTGTATAACATTCGTCTGCAGGCATTATTAAGAGGGTTTAACCGAAATTATCAATTTTATTATGTTCTGAGTATTATTAAAACCACTGCACTTTTTGTTTTCGATCAGCATTAAAACTCTCAATCAGCTTTTATTGTTCACCGCCTCATTTCGATATAAACAATGTTTACATTTTGCGACAAAAACGTGTACCATTCCAGCGACAAACGGTAATACCCTTTAGAACAGCCGTCAACCTGCAGCTGGGCTGAAACATAGCGTAGGCTCAGGTGCGGAGGCAGTGATGGCCATTGCTGCTTGGATTACTCAGGGAGTAGGGTTGACCAGCCGAGAAGGCGAGAAGCCAAGACTTAAATGGTCACCTGGAAGACAGTGTAGAATTAAGATGAGCTACAGACCGGCGCAGCCTATGAGGTATCCAGTAAAGTAGGGAAATTATTTAGGGGTATCAAAGTAATGGTTAAAAACAATGTTGGACAGAAATATATATATATATATATATATTTATATATATATATATATTTATATATATATATAATTAGAAAAGAAGACTAGGCAACGGGCTGAAGGGAGTGATCCCGTGGGCTGGTGGTAGGCAGGGCCTACTACGTACGAGGGGGGGGAAGGAATCAGGCTGCTTCCAATTTCTGCCAGATGGGAAGTTTTCCCCCCTAATGAAATGGATGTTGCTGTTCAATGACTTACTGACTCAACCGTTGCAACGTATCGGCTGTTGATTGTAACTGAGTCTTTACACTGTAAAGTTAATGTATTATGGTATTAATGTTATAATTTTATATCTTGTTAATGTTTGTCTACAATTGTAAGTTCCTAATAAGTTGATATAAATTTTCTGTTCTGTCAGAAAATGTTAGCCTATTACATACTGCTTCTTTAAACATTACTGGAATATACCTTGGTTCGCTTTTAGTACAGTATGAACAGTGTCCCATAATGCCCAATATATTTTAACATGTGTCCCATATTTTGAAATTTTTGTCCCATATTTATTACATCCTCACCCATAAAATTTGTACAGTGCTCTGGGAGCCCTGCAGAAATTATAATTCAACAGTTCAGTTGAACTAAAATATACAGTTTTCCAAAACCAGTTTTTTTCTTTTAAAAAATGCGCTAAAACGCATATACGGCAATGTAGAAATCCAAAATTTTCCGGGGGAGGACCTCCGGACCCCCACTTCAAGGGAGGGGATTGGAGGGAATAGTACATTCAATAGGTCTTTCTCACTGGGAGCGGCTCTGATTAGCGAACACTGTGAGAGGCGCTTTATAAATGTTTAGATACAATACAATACATGGAGGGGGAAAGGGAGAGGGGAGGGAATAAGGGATGGGGAGGGGAAGAGGGCATGGGGTGGGAGGGTAGGGAAGGAAGGAAAGGGGAGGTAGGGGAAAGGGGTTACAGTAGGTGGGGGTTGCTTCCAGCTTACAGGGGGTAGTATGCCCTGGTGGTATGGGAGAGGGAAAATCTAATGGATTTTTGGAGGCTTGTAGAAGGGGTTTTAGGTACAAGACCAATATGCGAATCAAAGCTGCATTCTGTGCGTGTTTGACTGTCGTTTGGTACGTACAAAGGATCGAAGTCGACTTTAACGAAGTGAACAGACATTAGAGATTCTTGTGCTTTTGATTCACGGTATGTTACATTTAATATACCGTAGTGTATAATAATAACTAAATCGAGTACTCTTGCTCCTATTAGCTAGTTCCCCAGACGTCTTATAAGTTACGTACGTGTATTGTGCATTCGTCATCATCGGCGAGTCACTCTCTTATTCAGAGGTTCCCTACCTATTCATTCAATCAATCAATCAATCAATCAATCAATCAATCAATCAATCAATCAATCAATCAATCAATCAATATATCTTTATTGGCATCAATGACAGCCTTTAACCAAGTAACATACAAACGTTCAGCATAATTAAATGCAGGAAGATCACAATTTAAAGGAGTTCAACAACGTGCATCATTTGAGATAATGACAAAAATCTTTCTGGATAATCAATTCCTTGTTAAGACGGTTTTTTTCCATTCTCTGTACCCATAGGAAATGTTTGATTAATGTTCGCACCCCCTACATTATCTTTTAAAAGATAGCTTCCACATACATACAGTACAGCAGCAACGTACCTTTCCTCTTTGTCGCACCCCCCTGAAATGCCATATCGCTTCCCTTGGGGTGCAGGCACCCCACTGTGACCCCAGAGTGGGAACCCCTGCTCTAATTAAAGCGTTTTCGCATCCGCGATGCATTGCCAGATATTCTATCCTGTTCTCGATTCTAGGCAGTGGCGTAGCCACGCCCGGGCAATTATGGGCAGTGCCCGGGTTGCAATTAATTCTGCTCGGGTTGTGCAAGCCAGAGAAACTGAGAAATTTTAAATTTGAGTTTTACATTGCTTCAGACAAAATATACAGAACATGATGTGCCATCAGCCCACCGCGTCGACCTGCCTTTGCCGTCCGGTCGCCCCCATCCCGTCCCTCCCCACCAATTGAGGCTACTTGAAGCATGAAAAGCCGGTCAGAGACACAGAGAGAGACAGACAGACATACAGACAGACAGACGAATAGGGCAAGTACTATTTCAGGCATTTCTTAGCCTGAAGCTGATGGAGTTAAAGTGTATGGAATGGTTGTACGCCTGAAAAGAGAATCTGGCTGTATATTGTGTGCATGCGAATGAACGTACGTTATCTTCTTGTGAACTGAATGTTCGCTTCTGCTGTGGGTCATCCCGGGTCAAATACCCCCGACACATCAGGGTGACCTAGACAGATGCTACACGTGAAGACCGAAATATTCACGAACCACTCTTACATACGTCTGTGGCCCTGTGTATCATATATCATCTGCCATGTACAGGCTATAGTTCAGACTGCAGAGAGGGTGAAAGCTATACAGGCCTTGTATTGTAACCCTTGTTGTGGCACTTTTGAACAGCGTAGGCTAAATGGAAAAATTGGCCAAATATAAAATTTGTGCGGTAAAGGAAGAAAATGAAAGAATAGGGTCCTAAAGCAGTATGTGACGGGGGTGGGTAGTGGGTACGGACCTTGTATGGCTACGCCTCTGGGACCCTTATGTATGGCGAATGTTTAATGATTCTCATCTTTGCCAACTAGACATCAGTTTGCTTAGAGTGGGTTAACTGGATACCAGCGTTGTATCCACTATACTCAGCTGCAACTTTACCTTTGTTCATTATGCGTGTCTGATTGCTTACACTGAGACTAAGGCCATAATATCGAGAGACTATAGATACGGTTGCATGAAGTCAAATAATGTACTAAAAAATTTATATGGTTTGTTGATCGATGTTCAGCATGAATCGGACACTAGTGGTCCGACTGTGGTCGACTGCTATTCTTGGTGACAGGCCTGACATCAGTCTGCAAATGGCCTTCACATATGAAGCTTGTATGCTAAGTTGGCCTATTGAGAATCGTTATCAAAACCACTAAATCAAACATGTGAATGACATGGTCGCGGAGCAAGGTCATTTAACCGAGAAGGCACCGAGCGCTCCTGCCGAAATATAGGTGGCGCTTTTGACGTAAGTCATTGTATTGTTATCACTGCAGAGCTCTATGATTTATAGACCTGTTGACCGATTGTAGAAGTCGGCCAACAGATGCTACTATAGGCCTATCATGATACATGATGTAGTAGCATCAAAGGTCTGTTACTATAAGATAACCATTACGGTCGTCATCATTATAGCTCGCCGTTGTCGATTCCTCCACCATTGCAACCCATCCTCCGCCTCCGCCTCCTCCTCCTCCTCCTCATGCTCCGGATCATCACTCCCGGGCTTTCCACTGAAAACTGGTCTAAACTTTTCAAGAACTCCTACCCTGACTCATCTGATCCTCCGCCTTCCAATTCTTCTCTCCCTAAACGACACACGCCTTAACAACTGCTCTGCCTTGTCTCTTGATCTGAACCCCATGATAACCGGACTCGGACCTCCTTATGACCACTCTTTGAAAACCCTCCGATTTGACGCAGCGCTAGTGAATAAGCTGTGCCCTGCGCTTGGTCTTCGAGTGGCGCTTTAGAAGTTTGGAGATCACGATAACGATTATATATCAACCAAAAGGTTGCGACCTGTTGCGAAAGGATGTGCGGGGCAGACCCTTAATGTACAGGAGCAAAATAATTTATCCTCCAGGCTTTTCTCGAATGTATTATACTTTACCTTCGATCGTCTTACTTTTCTTCAGTTTGAAATCTTTCAATTTATTGTCTTCAGTAATGTCCTTGTCTTTGCCGATCAAACCATGCACTTAATTCAACCATCGCGCACTTGCAATATGCACTTTCTATATGCACTTCTATATATGCACTTAATTCCTATATGCACTTTCTATATGCGCTTAATTCCTATATGCATTTCCTATAAAGGACCCTCTGCACAATAATAATTTTAGTTATTCACTCCAAACTCGACCATGCACTGCAACTCCTTTCCTAACATTAACTAGCTTGAGCATCTCAAATAGTACGTCTTCAAACAATCTGGAACGGGACTTCACTTACGGGAGTATAATTCTGCTTCTCAAGTCCTCCACGATTAAGCCCTACTTCTGCCTGCCAGGTCTTCTGTGTCACCTGAATGAGTAACCGAAAATCTCTGAGCATTTCTGGTGTGATCCCGCAGCCGTCCCATTCTTCATAGCCCGGGCAACATCAGCGACCTCTGCCTCCGAAGGCATTCCCAGGTTAATTTCTGAGTCGTCAGTCTCGACCCTGGATTCGCCCTGATGCTCATGATGGGAGGCTGGTGGGTGGTTGAGCAGTGAATCGTTATACTCTCGGTTTCGAACTTCACAGAAAACGCTTAGGCTACGTGGCCAAGAAAGACAGTCGTTATACACACTGCGCATTCTGACATGTGCCATTGCCTTTCGGGGCCGATGCTGCATGACGTGGTGCGGACGACGACAGTGGCCCGCCTGGTATACGCAGCCCTGGCATGGTCCGATGGTCGGGGTTCGTGAGGCAGCAGGAGTGTAGTCGAGTACAGTCCGTGATGAACCGATTGATCCAACTACGCTATCTACCGGAGGGTAGCCCAACTTTCGAGCAGCTGTGTCGCAGGCAGACAAAAGCCTCTTTGCTGATGTCCTGGACAATTCGGATCACGTGCTGTACCCGCCCCTTCCGCCTGAAGGGGCGGAAGGGGCGGGTACAGCACGCCCCACGACCGCACGACCAAATCGCCACACAAGCAGACCATTTAATACGTAAAACGTCCTTAATGAGAATGCTATATCTTATTTAATGTCATGTTCTCCAAAGTGCGGTAAAGCAGTTGGAATTAATAAGGAATATACTTATCTTATTTATCTTACCTTGCCATTTGCCTTGGCATATTCCATCAAGACCGAGATATGTTTTGGCAGGCCCCACGGAACTGCCTAAAGAAAGCGTCCACGTGGCATCCTCAAGCCAGACTTTCTGTCAGCTTAACCTTTTCGTCGACTCTATACGCGGCCCTGGCATGGCCCGCGTATAGGGGATGGTGTGAAGACTTGCGATCTTCTATATCTCCACGCCCATTAGAGGGACGAACCTTTCGGTACGCGGCCGAACGTCCTACTTAGCTTTACTATAGGAATAGTGTCCAATCCTGGATGACCTTATATAGGTTACAGGTTATGATTGGCTCGTACGAGTCACGTGATTTTAGTTTTAGGGAAGAAGGACGCTGTTCTTGTTGTGTGATCTTTCGGGTTTGGTTTTTGAAGACAGAAATCTTATCAAATATTCCGAAATTAAGTGGTCGTACGTTGATAACGGGTAAAATGGCCACGTTGAATATTATGCTCACTGTTTAAGGGTGATGAGGTGATAAAGGTTTCGGGGATATCCTTTATGTGTGTTTAGATGTTAGAGATTTAGCGTTAGTCATAGTTCAAATCGCATCGTCGCTGCCATTTTGACATTCTGAGGTCCCGGATGTGTGTGTGCGTGTGAACTGATGATTTGACTTGGTTGTAGACGCTGATAAAACTCTTGTCGCTATAGAAATTAAGATTAGTTACCTTAGTTGATAAGGTGTGTTTTCATGTAACGTAAGGTGAAGTTGGTAATTAAGTGGAGTTTACCACTGAGTTTTAAGTTTGCCACGAGGTTGATAGGTACACCGTTGGTCATTGATTTATTTTATAAATAAAACCAGTCAAGTAAGACGAACGTTCCTTTTATGTACACTTGATTTGCAGTAGACACAATTGCTGAAGATAGTAATTCGACTGTAATTGTCAAACAAATTGTATTGGTTAATTCGAAATTGTTAATAATACAGATTTCTCTTTGTACGTTGTCTTTGCAATTGATATCTAGAAACCACGGTGAGTAAGTAAGCATAAAGAAAATGGCGACTGGAGGAGAAGAAGAAGGAGATGTGAGGTCCGATCTCCACTCGGGGAATTTATATGGCGCTACTTTAAATGCTCTCGAGAATATGAAGGAAGAATTGAATCTGATGGTTGATCGGTTGATACATTGGCAATTAACCCAGTCCAATGACAGGGCTGAAAAGAACCCTGACTCACCCGAGGGGTGGATTGCTTCCCACTCGGAAGCCGCGGATATTATGAATTCGGTCCCATCTAGGCCTTTAACCTGGAGTCCTGTGCCTGAAATGGACAACCCCTCCTACCAAACTCATCTTCCTACTGATACAAACTCCATCGCCTATCGTACTCTCAATAGAACCATACATAGCCCGAAATGAATGCTTCCTGAGAAAGGTAGATCAACTGATATGGCCACCTTGCTGGCTATGGCCAATTCGAAAGGGAGGGAATAGGGTAGATGATCCCTTAGGTTTCAGTCCTGAAGCGAGGGATATTCCCAGAGTTGAATCCTACCTTGAGGATGAGGAAGGCAGGCCGTTACAATAGGCCTATATGTTGCTTCTCTGCCTCGACAGATTTCTTGCACTGTATGTTGAAAGAGTAGCAATTAACAGGCGCTCGGTGATCTGGGTCGCACGCCAATCTGCACGACATTTTACGGTGATGGATCAAGGCTAATCGAAGAAAATGTCAAACCACATAAGGTATACCTCCTCAAAAAACTCGCCGGATTTGCACGAATCTCAGGACACAGCCTGAGCAGGTTTGGGTCACATGCCCCCTTGCTCCCATGGCGACGTTATTGATCTTCTCTACAATGATCTTCGAAATTTGTAACCCTCTTACAGTCACCGACCGCCCAGCTGTTCTCGTTCTTCGCCTTTATCTACATCAACCTCCAGTTTTCTCCTTTATCAAATTCTCCAGCTGCTTCTAAGTTCTTAATCTACGCTGCTTCAGCTCTTTGGAACAAACTCCCGGAGGACATCCACCAGTTCGCTCATCACCTCTCTGTCCTGTCAATCTGAGCAACTCGATCCTCCTTTTGTTCTCTGTCTCTCTCTGTCTCCTGTCAGTATTTCCATGGCAATTAGATGTGATCCATATGGGCCTAATGCGAGTCTGTATGTCTGCCTCTGTTTCTGCTTACATTTACATTAGTATAGGCCTATATATACTTAATTCATATCACTTGTTGTGTCAACTACTAGATTGCAAAATCATATAGGCTATGACGTCATATATTTGAACAGGTGCGATGTGTACTTCGTTGATGAATCAACGTGACTAATCCATCGATATCTATATTTAGACCTAAATATAGATATCGTCGTTGACTAATCTGCGGATTCCCAATGAGGAATCTTTCTAAATATAGGTTCCTTGTATTCTGCGAATTCTCGCGTTAGATATAAGAAGTCGTTGGAAGTTGGAATCTCGCGGAGTCCTCGCTCAGCGATTCGGTTATTAGTATAAATAGACATCTGCGTCCTCGCTGGCAACGGAGGTGTTGATCGGTGGTTTGTTGTTAGGCTGATTAAAAAAATTCTTGCAAAGATGTCGGAACCCGTGGCTGTTCCTGTTGACCCAAAGAGAGTCCGAGATATAAAAATTAAGAGCGGCATTGTTAAAAGGTGGCATATTATTTATTCCTTTTTCGCACGTGTTTAGCAGTACATTATATACAGATCAGTGGGCGGCGTACAAATGCCTAAGCTAAACATATAAATGGCGTCTGTTTTATTTACAGACGATGCATGTAAAGAATTAGTTTGGAACCATTCATCTTGATAGAGTATATGGACTCATGGATTCTCTTTCCATAAGATTATTTCATTCTGTCTCAGTTTAGCCTTACTTTCTGTTACCGAATCTCGAATTTTGAAGGAGAGCCGATTGTAGCGCTTGAATTGCTGTTTATTTATGTATACCGTCCGCTGCATTGTTATGATTCAGCAGACGGATTCAGCAGAAATGGACAAAACTTTTTTGATTGTTTGAGAGCTTTTAATATGTCCCATTGCCTTTCATCAGTTAATCATTCACAAAATTTCTATAGATTTAAAAAATCCTCATTTGACCAAAGAAATGGACAGAAAACTCCTGATTTCAAAAACCAACTAAAATTTTGATTTAGATGAGCCCAGAAGCAAAACCTGAGTGTCAACATTTTACAAAATACTTCTGTTTTTACAATACTATGTCTGAATTTATTACAGACTGGCCAAAGAGAAGGTTTCGTATGAAAAGGAATCGGACACACTGCTTGAGAAGATAAAAAAAATGAGAGGAGAGTCTGCTGAAGAATATTACATCAAGAAACAGGTAACTGTTCGACTATTTTTTATTTGATTACCAGTTTTGCTCTGTGTGCTACTTTCAAGAAGACTGGAAACAAGGAGCTTTGTACATTTGGTAATCCGAGTGACAGTTGAATTTCATAATATCAGTTTGTTGAATTAGTACAAAGTGCTAAAGTGTCAGATAATTTTATTTTATTAGCTTGTTTGTAACTTTGGATATTTGTCCAGTCTCCAGTTCCGTGCTTAATCCATTTACTTGCACTTTTTTCCTGTAATTCATAGGGCGTTTTATATAAGTTTTGCACCTTTGTGTTACAGTTTCTGATCTCTTTCTACTTGCTTACCCGCCACAGCCTGGCATCTGGTTCCCTACGCACCATAGCCTGGCATCTGGTTCCCTACCCACCATAGCCTGGCATCTGGTTCCCTACCCACCATAGCCTGGCGTCTGGTTCCCTACCCACCATAGCCTGGCATCTGGTTCCCTACCCATCATAGCTTGGCATCTGGTTTCTTTGATCTGTTGGATTTCAACCTGGCTTCTCCAGTGGACTGTGATTTTGGATTGTGATTTCACATCAAGCAACTATTGATTGATACCTTAGGCATTATACCTAGTCGCTAGAGAAGTCATTAGATTACATTATATAGGTTTATTTAAACTTTTCTTTGAGTTTCCACTTTTTTCATACAGTTTATAGCTTTTCTTCGTACATTTTGCAACTTTCTTTTCTACAGAGCATCTCTAAGTTTCCTTCATAGTTTGATGTAAATGATTTTTGTTGTATTTGTCTGCTCTAGGAAGAACTCCAAGACGAGTCAAAGAGAATGGTCCGAGACTGCGAGAGACGATTGATTTCTGCTTGGGATGAGCTATCCAAGACGATGGTTAATATTGCAAAATGAGTTTTCATTTCTCAAATGACTAAATCATTGGAGTCTTTGACTTGTTTTGGCCATACTTTGTGCAGTTTTTATTCAGTGCTTACTTCTGGACTGGAAATTACTATCTAATGATATGCTTCTTTAAGAAAAACTGCCGCTGTTTAAAAATTCTGTAAGTGAAACAATTTTAAGTGTTTGTGAAAGTAAACCTAAATGTTTACACATTTTACAGCACTTGACAAATCATTTGGTCACTTAAGTTCCAGAGAAAAAACTAGAGGAAAATCCAAACATTCGTTTTGATTTGCTGGCATCAACAGTTGAAAATACATGTAGTTACAATTGTTTTGCTTATCTCTGGATTTTTAGGAGGCTGGTCAAGATCTGAAGGAGACAGAAGAGTATAAGGCAGCTGTGGTGATAATGGATGAAGCAAAGCCTGCTGCCAACAAGTGATCAAATGTCACCTGAACGTCAGATATCACATCATCTGCTTTGAATTGTTGGACAGTTTCTGTAATAGTGCCAGTTATCAACATTCTGATTTTATACATCTGCACTTTACTTAGTCTTCGAGTATCGGCATATTACCACTACCGAGGTATTTGTTATAAAACAATCAAAGAATGCTCTGTATGAGCTCTGGATGAGCCAACATACAAGCTAGTCACTTTGAACAAAAATTAATTTTATTTGCAGCGAGTACTGGTAAGTTGGATTTACTGACCTATAACAAAAGCTCAGCCTACAACAAAAGCTCATCGTTGGTAATGATCATTTCTATAAATGCCTGTATTGCATTTCTAGGATATGCTGTATAAGGAAAACATTTAAGACATCCATTGTCTTGCTGATGAAACATTTGGAAATTATCCTTTCACAGCTCTAAATTATCCTTTTACAGTAGTAGGTTCTCAGAAACTGTTAAATAACCCATACTAACAGCTTCACTGAGTTACTTGAAATATAGTTCAGTTCAAAGTTTATGTCATTCCAGTCGACAGCCCATGAAATTTTAATGCATGATTTTGCTTCTGCTAAGCTACTTTATACGCTCTGTGACATACAAGAAAGTTTTATTCCATGCTTGCACATTGTAAACTATTATGAGGTTTATGTTGGTAAAAAGGAGGCACATACAGTGTGCTGATGAAACTGTGTATCTGTTACACGTGATCTAGTTATGATTGTAAACTGTAATTATTAATGTCACTGCACATGTTTAGTTAAGATTGTAAAAGTTGGTGACGTGTTCACAATATTATACTGGTTGGCTTTATCTTGTGTTACATGTTTTCATTCCAACATCTTTAAAAAATAACTTGCCACTGATGCTACGGTAGTGTGAAAATTCTAGCAAAGAAGGGGCTTCATTCATGTGCAGTGCTCTTTTTCTAGAAAAAAGGTTCCGGAACGGAACAATAGGTTCCGGAACGCAACATTTATGGACGGGCTAAAATCACGAGAAAAATGGGATTGGGTGTTGGTAGGGGTCTGAATAAACACTGGAAACAGTTCAAAAACACTGAAATTAAATTAAAATAACAAAATTATTGTTTTTATTATTAAAATAAAAAAAATATTTTTAGTAGCTGAAAAAAGGTGCCGGAACGCCGTTCCGGCTGAAAAAAGCCCTGTTCATGTGTAACTTCAACTCCATTTAAAAAACAAAATCATTTATTCAAAAATCCAAAACACTTGTTAACACTAGCAGTTGACAACAGGCAATAAATATTGGTGATGGTGACATGAACGTTGAAAAATTCTGCCAAAAGGCCCTGCTGCTGAAAGATGCATATTTAAAAGCTCTGTTATTAGCTAGTGTACATCTTTTCAGTGTAAAAGTTTTATTTCACTGAAAGCTACAAAGCTACAAAATGCACATTAGCGGCCCTGGGTAAGTACATGTAAGGATGCAGTAGAAAAACATGGTTACAACTATCCAGTTAAGGAATATAGGTAAACAATGCTTTCAACATCAACTTAAATTCATATTGTATGTAGTTTTTTTATTTATTATGCGTATCACCTATATATGCTAGATGTCTCACTGTTAGGGGCCATCCACATATTACGTACGCAAAGAGGGGGGTAGGGGGTCGGATTGTGGCGATTACGCAGGGGGGGGGGGGGAGAAAGTACGCTTGCGGACAGGGGGAGGGGGTCCAATTTTCCCGAATTTTTGCATACGTAATATATGGACGGCCCCTTATATCATTTATTCATGCACACTACACAGACAAAAGACTTCATGAGCTTGGTTATTCATTCCAGCATATATGAAATTATAATATAATTATATAGCAATTTCAGGAGTTCAGGATACTATAGAAATGTCCTCATACATACGAACACATCTCACTAATTTGTTACATCAAACATGTCTACATGTACATTAACACAAGCTCCACAAAACCAAATAAATTATCTGTCAGACAGCACCATTTAAAAACTTGCTGTTAGAGAGTCTGGTTGAACAAAACCTATGTAAAGTGATGTAACGATTGTCTATTTCTGACAAGTACAGGGTGCACTTGTTGATGTGCAGTTGGTAGTTTTGATAATATGCAGCTTCAGACTACGTGACTTGGAACAGCATTACAGCCAAAGGAGATTTATGGAAACTCGCGAAACTGAAATACCAATGATTATTTAATTATCATTAAACAACCAAAAGTTCTCAAATGGAACAGCAGAAATAATATTCACTAAATTTCCTGAACACTCGTTTCTAATACATTTTGTGCATAGATATTGTATGCCAAATACTTAACCATATACAACTACATGGTGCCAACAGGCTATGATTTGTAGTGGGCAGCAAAATGTACCTTCAATGCAAAACAAGCTGATCGAATATTGGAAGCTTTCTCTTCCTATACAAATCACACCCTCAGTGTCTGTTTGGTAGAAATATAAATAAATGCCATTATCAACCATTCAGCAGCTTTTAGTATACTATACAAACTAAACTCCGTGATTATGCTGACATTTTGCTCTGACTAACTGCAGACAACACGATTTTGATTTGTCTATGTCTCCTAAATCAGTAAATTGGCTTTCAGCAAAAATTTACTTGTTTGGGAAGCACCAAACAGTATTGTTAACATATCACAGTACCATTAAAATCAGTACCAGCAGCCACATGCAGAGGGCTGTTGAGGTTCTTGTATAAGAAATGTGTTTCAATCATACAGGTAAGTATGTACTTTGAAAAGTTTAATTTGACAACTACTTAATCGGCAGTGTTGCAACTTTATATTATGAGAGGTACAGTGGGAACTTGTTAACATGAAGCCATTGGGGCACATGTCTTATGATACAGTGTGTAAACCAGACTGTGTATAAAAAGGGATACTGATAAAAACATCAGTATTAACTGCCAAATTGAATTTATTGTACAGTGCAATAACCAGTACAGTGTGTTAACATTTTGGGGGGACACAACACCACAGAATGGCGTGTCAATTGGGAGCATGTAAACGAAGTCCACACTACAAACATTAAACACATTTTCTAACACAACACAATAAAGCAGTTATATAAATTTACCCCAGATGTAGATTTTGGGCAAGGCTTGGCTAGCTTTGTATCTTCGTCAATCACTTCAAACTAGGTCCATGGTAATATTAAAACAACCTTGCTGAAATTGCAGCATTTTTCACTTTTTGTCATATTTTAAATGTTCACTGATTCACAACTAAGGGGTTAATTACAACAGTTTCTTACTAGGCGTGTCACATCACATATTTTTTAGATGCCCCAAGATAAGCTGGAAAGAATGGAGCTTCCTATCAGACCCACCTTTGGGAACAACATCAAATACTGAATAATAACAAGGTTGCCTTCTAAGGCTAAACTGAATTTGGGATTGATCTTCCAAATATGTTCTAGCACTTTAATGACAAGCGCGTACTACTTTGGCTGGGAAACCAAAGTAGCTCGTCATTACAGCGTTAAGTCAGAATTCACAATATAGAGATGGTCTTGAATTTTGATACTTAACCTTTTTACACTTTACACTGTGGCCCTTTGAAAAGTATGTATATACCCAAACTCCATCTCCTAATGCTGAATCCTACCTTCAGCTACAGGTTTTTAAACTCCCCTCTTATTTATCTGTTTAAAGAAACTGATAATAAATGTATATGTATATCTATATATCTATATATATAATATATATATATATATCTGCATCTCTACAGCAGATTTTGTAATGCAGAAACTTTGAGATTAACTTTCTTTAGAAGTAAAATAATTAGATTTTAAAATAAACAAAAATCTGTACAAGAAATTGAAAATTATGAAACGTGCACCAGAACTGGGCTAGAAATAAACCTACTCAAGCTTCTTGCACAACACTGAACTACTCCGATGAGTTGGAACACAATGTTACGTAGATCTAAACCTTACTATATATGCAAAAGCATAAAAATGGCTGCCTCCAAATTCTTTGCTTTGCTTAATGAAGAATTGAAACTATGATACATATAAAATTCAGCAGGTTCTGATGCCAGTCAATGTCAAAGATTACATCGACATTGTAAAAACTTGAAATATTTTGGCATCACACCAAATTATGTAAATACAAAGAACCAAATTATCTGACAAAAAGATGAAATTATCACAATATTAAGAAGAATCAAACTATACTGACATCAAGAACAAACCAAAGTTCACCAAAATTCCACCATTTAAAGGAAAAAACCACTGTATTATTCTTTCACCAATTTTGCACTGTGCAAGTATCTCAACTTGTCGGTACTTCGATGGAGACAAACTTCTTAAGTCTTTCAATGTAGTCGCGATGATTCTCGATGTCGTTGTGTCCGGCTCCCTGGACCCAGAGTGGCTCAACAGTTCGAGGGCAGCGTTTGTAGATTGCTTCCCCATGAGAGAAGTCAATGACTTCATCCACAGTTCCATGTATCACCAACACTACTGATGTTATCTTCTCAACTTTGTCAATACTGACACAGACAGAAATACAGAGTAGTAATGCTGGTAAGCCAGAAAATCAGATTCACCAAAAAGGTTGTATGTAATATAGTTTACAAATTGTGAATTACGAGCATTGCAAATAGCAAGCTACTTTCTGGGTGTTTGACATCCAGGTCAGTTGTCATCGCAAGTACCAAAACTGCTGTTTTAAATGCGCTTTTAGCAACATCCTCCAAGTTAACTGCACTTTTGTCATATTTTACCCTTCTCTTTTTGTGTTTTAAGATATTTTAAGAGGCATTGTTCAATACTTCAGCAGTCTGAATACAAGTCGTGGAAATATTTGATAACAATAATCAAAACACTTAATCCTGTTTTTAAATAAAAGATTACTTTCAACACTCTAATAAAATTTTAAAATGTAGGCCCTACCTTGGGAAAGCATCAAAGAACCAGGTTTCCTTAGTGTTTGGGAAAGCCATGCGCATCCCAGACATGAGTGGAGAATGAAGGATGACTCCTCCAACTTCATACTTGGCTGCAAGGTCAACTGTAGGTGCAGTTCCGATGCTCTGTCCGTACAGGATGATGTTTTCTGGACTGATGTTGTAACGATGGATAAGACACTGCCAGGCAGCCTCCGCATCCACATAAATGTTCGCCTCCGATGGTGAACCAGTGCTGACGCCATAGCCGGAGTAGTCGTATGTGAGTATGTTACACTGTAACTGGTCAGCAAGAAAGATGAGAAAGCCTGCCATGTGGCCGATGTCGATCGCATTGCCGTGACTGAAGAGAATTGTGAACCGAGCATGGGGAATCGTGCGGATGAACATGCAAGCGATCGTTTCACCACGTGACGTAAGCGTTGTGAAAGGTTCGATCATGTCAAGCTCGTGCTCGGTGAGTTCTTCGTCGAATTCATTCAGGCGTATTCGCATTCGACCCATGATGTTTGTGAATTCATAACTACAATCTGGTGGAACAAATGCCAGCTTGGCAGCAATGCGTGATGGCAGCGGTGGGCAGCAGAAGATGCTGCAGAGGGTTCTGATGGAAGGCCAAGGAATTCCAGCCATGCTTCACCTTGAAAGCTAAAACCATAAACCAGTCATATTGCTGTGATGACAAACTAACAGAAATCTAGTACAAGGGAACCTATTATTGGTATGCTGTTTTACATTATGAAGACTTTACCAGTACCAGGTTTTTGACAGAACTAGTGTTTACAATATTTAAAATGTTAAGTACTGCAATCTATAATACAGACAAGCTTATTTTGCATTGCTAAACTGGTTTAGAAGGACTCATTGAGAGCAGTATACAAGATTTTGATGCCAATGCTCTGAGGTAATCTGTCCAAAGTTTCTCAGAATCTTGCATGGGAGCTGTACAAATATGACAAGAAAATATTGGGTGGTCACACTCTAATGCAGGCCCTTAGCCAGCCAGCCGTCCTTTGTACGGCTGAAAATCATATTGCTGACGGGCATAAATTGTGCATGGATGTGACGTCATAAATGTGACATAATGTATAATCCATTTCCCTTCATCTGTGTAACGATGTTCCTTTTCCCACACAAGATACACTTCTATAGCAGCTATTTATGATCTAGGATACGTGTAATTAAGTGCCAATTAGATGAAGTTGTTTCATGGTAATTGGTAACTGATTTGACTATATAAATACCTTGACCTTATGAATAATTATAGAGGTTTGGATTGATAACAAGTAACGTCAAAATTACAATTTGAAGTCAACAGACTGTTGTTTGTATCATTGTATATAAAACAAAACTGTTACAGTTGTGATCAAAACTCAAAAGTCATTCAGTGTAGGGGCATTGCAGACTTTTGCAGTTGGACTCGTACGGTCGCGGCATTGGGCAGTCGCGACTCATACGCTTGCGGCATCGGGCGGTCACGACTTTTAATGCTTTTGGATGCCCTACTCTTTATTTCTGGCTAAAGGCCTGCTCTAATGCCACCCATTCCATCTTCCATATGCCTGACCTTGCCTCCACACGTAAAATTTAAATGTTTACGTGTTTCTACAGCAACTGTGCCGATTTAAAATGGATTTTTTCGGGCAAGATCTTTCATCACCGCTGCCCTTTGAATGCGTGATATGCCATTTAAGGCCCCATGGTTGCCAGAGATTTAAATCTCTTAAATATAGCCACGATCGATATGCGACCGGGCAAACTCACCACAAGGCGCCTTGACGTAAGTTTTAGGTAATATAGCTAACCAGGCCTTGGCTTTAAAGTCCAAAACGACGAAAATTGACACAGGGTCAATAGTTTTGCGCCACCAGGAAGTATTCTGAAGTGAGTGATTTCAACAAAATGCTATGCATAGTAAATAAGGTACGAATACGTACGCAAACAGTAAGTACTCAACTTAATAAACCTGCAAATTGCACGTACTCACCAAAGTACCTTACTGCTGACAGCGTTCAAAATAATTTTCTTTCACTACTCTACTACTACACTTTCACCACTTTTTTGTCGCTATTTCGTCACATGACCGCCTTCGTTCATTCTCGATTCTGTTCACATTAAACCCCACCGTATGTTAAGAAACTAAAACCACAAATTGGATGTTAAGCAAAAACTTATAGCTGTAGAACCACCAGCCTCTAAAAACATAATCGCAACACAGACCTACACTTAGCTAGAGCATTGACAAAGCACCTGTACAACATCCGGTGGTTGATGCGCCATCATTATAGGCTTGATGAAATTTTGTACAGTTTTGACATTGAGCAGATTTATACAAAGCTAATATTTCCAACTAATTACAAACATGGAAGCAATAAACAGTTGTAAACGGCTTGTAGATGACGTGCCAAATAATCGATGACACTTAAACAAAGTTTCAAAGAATCATGTCACACAATAAAATCCAACAGATAAATTTATAGATGAATTGAAGAGACGGCAGCCGGCAAGCGTGAGGTAAGAGTTTCATCTGGTAAATATGGGTGATTAGGTAGTGAACCGTTACGATAGTGCTTAATTTCAGCCGGATTTGAGATATGTCGGCTTTGATTTGAGATTGGCTATTCTGTTGAACTATGAAATACGAATATACGTACGTCACCTAAGCCTTAGCCGTCTGACTGTTCGCCTGCCTGACCCCTCTGTGTCTTGACCTGGAACTAATTTGGCCCTACCTACCAATCGACTTTGTTTTTGCCTGTGAATAAGCTGATATCAGTGTCTACGCATTTTGGCGCTGTATGGCGAGATTACGATTAATAAACGACCCTTCGTCTAAGCAGATATATCTGCAAATTCGATTGTTAAGTCTTTTTGATTTTTGATCTGAGACTGGTCTATTTTAGAAATGTGGTTTTAAAATGCTTTTTTTTAGTAAATATGCTTTGATTACAGCTGGGACTAAGATTGCAATCTTAATCCCAGATTACAGTAATCGACGATATGCAGGTTTCACAAATCGAATGTTTTATCACAATAGCGAACATATAGTGAATATCGATTATAAATCATCAAGTCCTACAGGTTTTTGATTTACAGTGTTGGCCGATATCACACAATTGATTTGAAAGTACAGAAACGTGTATCTACAACAGAGACATTCCGCGCTATATAATTTTGAGGGTACCGGACACCGGAAGATATCGAGCGAGCAATATGGCGATGGATGGAGAGTGATTGTAATTGCAAGAAATTTCAGCACTTCGTAATTTGTGCATGCATCGTGTTCGTGGAGTCAGTAGATCGTGATTTAAATCTAGTTTTGTTGGTAACTAATCTATAATGGCAAGTGCAGCAAATGCCATTGACGAGGAATGGGTAGAGAAAAAATTGAGGGGCGCAAACAGTTCGCAAGACAGCGTACAGAGCTTGTCGCTGTGGGCGCTGAATCACAAAACACAACACGAAAAGATTGTTCACATATGGTTTAAAGTACTGAAAGCAGGTAATCATCTGCATTGGCGAAAGCCTATTTTGACTTGTGTAGTGATGAGCATTTGGTTTTATAGATGATACCGGTAGCGTGTAGTTAGAAGTTAGCAGTGAACGCTAAGATGCTTTGGACCACACGAATTATAAGGTTGCTATTTGTATATGTACTACTGGAACGCCACAATAACAGTTTCATTTTATGTTTGTCTAGATGAAACAGTTGAAACTGTCAGCTTAATTAGACACAGGTTTACGTCAGTAACAGAACTGATCTTTGAAAATATATTTACATATATAGTGTCACTGTGGCCTTGGAGCACCAGATCTAATACCTTTTATGTTAGTTGTTTGCTTGTTTCTTGTATGTTGTTTGAGTGTTGTTTGTTAATTGAAGTAAAGAAGAGTGCTCACAGGTATTCAATAAATAATCCTGTAATGGCATTTCCTCTGTGGTTAGACATAACTTGTCCAAGTTGCAAAAGGAGATCTGCCACTCAAAATCCAACGATGTTATATCATTTTGTATGCTATCATAATTGATATTTGATATCAGCGTAGTTTTTTAATTATGTTTTTAATGCTTTTAATAAACATGCTTTTGGTGACAGTAACTGACAATCGATGTGTACAGATCATGTTTAACACATTTTATCTTGTATCTGAATGTTGGGGTTTGCTTGCTATGTTTATGGATTGTCCACTGTTTTGGGTTCTGTGAAGTATGTTATGCAAGACTTTACTGTCAAACTTTATGTTATGTTATAATATGTCTTGAGGGCTCTTTCATAGGACTAAAGATTCTAGCATTGATTTTCCCTGTAATTTAGTTTCTTTAAGATGATAAAATTTGTTTTTTTTAGCTAAAATTGATCTTCGTTTGACCCTCTTCTACTTATGCAACGAGGTTGTTCAGACCTGCAAAAGAAAACATGCCATTGTGTTTAAAGATGCATTTAAAGAAGTTCTTAAGGATGCAGCACTTTTGGTTCGGTTAGAAATATTTTCATTTTCATCTCCACAATGCAACAAATTTGCAACACTGGTACAAAGTCAAATAAAGTCATTGCAATGCACAGCTTTAATAAATACTTAGTTTTTGATAATTCTAAAAGTTTGTTTCTGCAGTAGAATTTACTGCTTGCTATTAATAGTGATTATTTAAAGCTTGCATTTTTTGAGGAGTTATTATAAGTTACATGTAGATGTTGCAATAAAGTCAAAGTATGGTGCTTTTAATATTAATAGTCTTTGTGATGAATATGCATGCAATTGTTAATGATGCATATGTATTTTAATAAAGGTAATGCATTTGTTAACTTGCCTCCAAAAACTCCTTACTAGGAGAAGTATTATATGGTTGCATTTTAATACTGGTGCATGGATATTATTTGATGATGATATTTCTACTTTCAGAGACAATTCAGTCCGACCTAACATCGAAAGGATCTTTAAAATATGGGAAGAGCGTCATGTATATAACAAAGAGTTTGTGGATGAACTAATGGCTATTCTGAGTACGTCTTTTAGGATGTTTACTTACAAATTTCTAAGGAGTTATGGAAATATTTGAATAAATAATCTACAGGGAATATTATGGGTCAGGTGATATGAAGAATTTGATCTCACTTGGAATCATATACAAGATTAGATTGGCTGAGATTATCAATGGAATCAGTGTGAATGCTAATAATCTCAAGGGTCAAATGCAGTAGGTATTGGATTTAAAGACAGAGGAGGAAGATTTCAAGATGACCACAATTTTAGCCACTGTTTTTCAAACAGCCACAATTTGTGGGAATCACCACTGAGCCAGAGAAAACCACGTGTGGGATTGAGGAAATGGGTTGTAGAAAATGCAGATGGAGGTTGAAGAGAAGATACAGGCTTAAATAGTTTAGGACATGTAGAAATGAAATGATACAGAAAAAAGTTAGGAATATCAGTGCTTTTTCCAGGTTGCAAGGTAGAAGTACCAGCACAGAACTGGAAGATAGGTGGTTGCAAACTATGTAATACAACAGGGTCTTACATGGGTGGATGCTTGGAATTGTGAAACGTGGAAAAAGTGATGAAGCACAATGTATTGCTTCAAGTTGTAGCATATATGTTGTTATGTGAAGAATTGTGTTCATATTAAATAATATTAGCTATGGAGGCTGACTGATAGTATTAGTTGATCTCTAGCATCTAGAATTGAATGCCAGGTTATGATTGTATATATCTGACAATTTGTAGGTTTAGGGTTCATAAGGAAAAAATTTAGGACTGCGTAATGAGTACGATTTAGAGTCACCCAAGAGGGAAGATTTACATGTGCATAAGGGGAGTTTGTAAGTAGGTTATCATTTATACAGGTGATGAAAAATGTGCAAACATACAAGTTATCAACTCAAAATAAATTAGTTTAAAAAAAACTAAAGTAACTGATCTTTTTAAGAATGCGTGAGTTTGAAAGCTGTGTTTCAAAAGGACATCCAGCCCATGCAGTGCCTAAGTTAAAGGTGATTTTGTATTAGCAAGACAAGTATTTCATGTATTTGTTTTACTGGAAACAAAATGATGCAAGGTGGAGGGAGAGTTTAAAGGTGCTAAGTGGAGGCATTTAAGTGTATCTAAGGGGAGTGTTTTAAGAGTGCATAATGAGTAAGCGTCAACATACTCTGTGCGACTTTAGAAGTATGTTTTAAGTTTGTGCTGTCGGTTTGATGATTACAGATAACACAAAAGTGAAGTCCACGATGAGTACAAAACTTTTGGCTGAATTCAAGGTATGCTATATAAATTCTGATTTCTTATTCTTCTGAAGTGCTGTTATTCTCAGCTTCTTCCATCTGATCTCAAAATGAGTGGTATTGCTGGTTTAAATTAGACCTTGTAAACAATACCTGGTATGTATGTATATCTTTACCTCATATGTGTGACACTTGTTGTCGCCTTGCATGTACACGAACTCTGCCGTATATGAGGTGTCATTATTATGCAATTTCTGTGTATGTGTTAATATGTGTTCGTCTGTGGGTCTTGATATCTACGATGATGGGTTTAAATCTAGAATATGTGAGCCTCAGTGCATTTATTTAGATGCAGGAGTATAAGAAACAGTTAAATAAATTTCAGAAGTTTTTGTCTTTAGCCGGAAGAGCTTGTGAGGCATCTTAAACGAGTGGCAGAAAAAGAAGAACATGTTGAAGCAAAACGACTCCAGCTACCGGAACAGCAATGGGACTTGTTGGATGTCGAGTCATTTAAGCAACAGTTAAAGGGTAATAATTAAATGTCATTAAGAGTTAGTAGAAACTCTAAACTTATCACTTGCTATCAATGATTATTATATTTTTGTATTACACGGAGCAGTGTGTAGATTTAATTCGTTGTTGTCCAGAGTATTTGTGTTAATGGTTTTTGCTTGGACTACACTGAAACTTATTATAGCACTATCTTCAGGAGCCTTATCAAGAACTGTGTTGGAATGATGTTGTGTTATAAAGAGCTTATTTCTAAAGGTGGGCTAAATTTAGAATCCATGTCACTAGGTGTGTTATAACAGATTTCATTGTGTAATGTCAAAGCATGTCATAAGGAGGCTGATGTGAAGCACTGTGGCATCATGTATCGTCGAATTTCTTGCACTACAGCTATATAATTCAATTCAGTTGTTGATCTCCAACTACAGTAGTACTACTTGGTAACACTATAGGTGTAACAGTTGTTGTTGGTGCCAAAGGTCAACCAAAATGTTCTGCTGCAAACTGGGTTACCCTGTTACTGTAATACATTTCAGGCAGCCTGAATGATAAGCCATATATTTTACATAATTGATGACTGATTAGTGATGAACAAGCTATTTTACAAAATATTAAAATAATAATATTGCCAGCACAAAGGTTCTAGAAAAACAGTAGCTTTTGAATACTTAGCAGATAATGTTTCAGTGTCTATCCTATAAGAGTTGATACTGAAATCCGTTCTGTCCAGTTTAAAACTTCAGTGTTTTTCAGTAATTATGAGAACAGAATGGCCGAGTATCATTGGATAATGTAGCTTAAAGAAGTTATCTTAATTTAGACTGTTTTATAAGGTTAGTAATAAATAGAATAATTTTTACCAACCCAAGTTCTGAGAAATGGTTTTAAATTCTGTAAATTTCTTCCAAATTCTGTAATCCAGAGTTACCAAGTTCTCATAATTTAGACCATTTTTTTGTAAGGTTAATAATATATAACAAAATAATTGGTCCTTTTTATCTCATAATTTGAATGTTAACGTGAATGCTACAGATCGACACGAATGTGGTCAGTACGTAGATCAGGTCCACGAAAGTCGAGTGCAGCTGGAAAGCTATGTTATGGATCTCCAGAACGAAATTCAGGACCGAACCATTCTCATTCAGTTGCTGGAAGAAAGTGAACTGTTCTACGACGTGCAGAACGGCGAAGCTAACATTGTTGCTACTGTAAGTAACATGATGAAGATATCATTGCAATGACTATGGAAAATTTAATAATAACAATAAGAAATAGTTGTAACACTAACATTTATACAAGTATCGAATTTTAAAATTCGTGAGTGAACAGTATATTATAGTCGTGTTTATTCACAAGCTCACTGACAAACTGCAGTAAGTTACGTTGAGACTTGACGTTACAATTATCAAGATCTTATTGAACACACATCTTGGCAGCCTGGTAGGTGCCTGTTTATTTTACTGCTGCCCCATAGGGAGTGGAAGGCTGAGTTGACCTAGAGTGGGCTTGTGGGTATCAAACCGCATCTTTCAAGATATTATATTCTTCATGCAAGAGTGTTACCATTCATCTATCCCGCCACCCCTGACAGTAATGAAGTATTTTATTTATTTATGTCTGTATTCTGCCAGAATCAAATCTCAGAAGGCATAAACTGATGGATAACAGAGAACAGTTGTAGCAATCACCAGCGAAGGATCACACCACAAGACAAGTGCTTGAGCAGTTGCCATTATGCTATATTGAGGGTCTTTTGTTATTGAAAGGTGCTATATAAATAACTGTATGCATACAATATTTTGGCTGAGAATATTCTTATGTATAGTACTCGTTTATTCAGGTAATTTATGTAGCCCCTGCAAGTTATATACCCATAGGTCGCTCTCTGTCCAGCCTGACCGAAAGAGAAGTTGTAAGGTTTTGTGAAAGGCATATTTAGCAGCCCTAGCAAGAAGGATACGGAGTTTAATTCGGGAGACCAATCCAGGAAGGTGGCCCAACCACTGGACTAATGTGAACTGTGTATTTGTAAATGAAATATGTACATTTATAATGTAAACAGTATACGACAATGACATACAGAATCATGTATAAATACACACATGTTTATATATATACACATTTATGTACATATATATAATACAACAATAGCACAACTATATGTGATGTGATGTAAATGATATACATGTGTGTGTGTGTTGTGATATAGTGGTACCAGTACAAATAACTGGATGTGGTGAAATACTGCTTCTAACAGGCTTACAAGAATTTCGGTTCAAGGGTCAACACGCTACATAAAAAACTGCATGAATCCAGAAAGCCGGTAAAGTCATTGTCACCTCGGATTCTTCCTAATTCTGACTCTGCACCTGCAAAGGGTAAGAACAGCCAATCAAGAAGGAAAGAGCCAGACCCTGGGGCAACACCTACAGAGGACGAATTTGATGGTAAGTCTATTTTTCTTATTTCATTGGCAATTTCTTCATGATGAGATATATCATTGCAGTAAAATACAGGAGCAGAAGCAAATTAACAATTTCTGTTCCACCAGGGCCCCCAGGGAACTGCTGTGAAATGAGTTATAGTATGAGTTATGACAGTGGTCAGTAGGAACAATACCGTAGACTGTGAGATAGAGCACTGGCCTCCTGATTTCACATGCTGAGGCTAAGATAATGACGTTGCTGTCACTTTGTACTCGTGGCTGTCTCTTGGGGGCTGTGACATGGTCATCAATAAAGGACGTCTGCAGTGAGGGGGAGTGTTCACTCAAATACAGACAAGGAGAGGATGTTATGACCAGTGCAGATGTCCACATCTAAATTTATAAATTTGATAGTTTTTTAAACACCTTCTTGTTCAACCGAGAGGAAAAGGTCAGTAAGGTGATTGCCTAAAACCTCATGCCATGTGCTAGAACTTGTGTTTGTTGTTTTAAAATGTAGTAGTTGGTATAGAAAACTGCTTACTTTTCAATTTTAAATAGCATCCATGTACTGGTTGACATTTTAAGTAAGGTGATTTTAAATAAGATAGAAATTGTAGCTTATTAATGACATTACTCACAATGATGGTATTTTGTTCACTGACTTTGGTGTGCGGACGTCCGCAAAGGGGGTGGGGGAAGTTAAAAAGGCTTTTTACTGTATTTTTATGATTCAATATCCGATGCTGATGTGGTCTTCGTCCATGCCTTTGTTACTAGTCGAATTGACCATTGTTGCTCGATTCTAGCCAGTCTCCCACTCAGAGTCCTAGGGCTTCTGGATTGGGTTCTAGCTCAGCTGCTTGACTCGTCGGGTGTATCCCCAAGTATGCTCCTGTCTCTGCCTATATGCATGATGTGTTGCACTGGCTCCCTATTGCCCAGCATATTTCCTGTCGGATCGCTGCCTTCCTTAGTCTCTCGCTGTCTTCTAGGCTGCGCTCCATCTTACCTTCGCGGCCTTTGCCGCCCAGTGTCTGACGTCGTAGCATGTCAGGCACTTCGCTCCTCGACCAGATGGGAGCTCTTGGTCCCACATACTCGTTCTTCTACTGGGCAGCGCCGGGCTTTCTCAGTTGTGGGTCCCTCCACTTGGAATGGGCCCCCACTGGAACTGCGATTACTACCTCTAAGTAATTTGCCTGCATTTCATAAATCACTCAAGTCTTTTTTTTAGCTGTGGCTGGACTGGGAGCGCTCCTGAGTAGGTATCTTGAAGGGGCGCTATATAAATTTTCAGGATGAATTCATGAATGAATTTGACATTAGAGAATTGGCGAAAGAACAACAGTGATAAGACAAGTGAACACGGGTGTGGGCAGCATCTAAGTTTTGTACTGGTGAATATGTATATGTTGCTTCGGGTAAAAAACAGGATCTTATGGTTTACATTACTTAACTGATTACAGTGCTTTTGACGGCTTTAGTTACAAATAAGATTTGTCTCTGGGTTCATTTGAGTGGCCTTCTTGAAACCAGTTTCATGCCTTAAAATATCCTTAAATTATTATCTTTGCATGGCTCTTAAAAATCTTCTTAAAATTCTCGGTTAATTTTTTTTATTATGCCTGCTTATTAGCAAATATGCAGTTTAAAAAATCTATTGTGGTGTTTATTTTACTTCTCAAGATGACAGTTGTGAAGGAGCTGTGGTCAACGATTCAAATCAGAATTTTGATTCAAGTGACTCTTCGTCTGAATTCAATGAAAGGAAACAGGAATCTGGTATGATTGTCATAGTGCAATCCACAGTTAAAATATGGACAACTGCCGAATAACAGACTGTTTCAGAAATATATTACCAAGTGTTGCTGCAGATATTTTGATCATTATTATCATCATCAGAATTTTCAAAATGTTTGAACATCTATTATAATGATGTTTACTATTTCTTAGACATGCACAATTATTGTTTTATGCTTTGTAATTTAGTTTTTACTCAGAGTTAAAGTTAAACTATAATTTAACTGCCATCAGATACGTTTGCTGTTGTGGAATTTCCACATGGTATAATGAAAACAAAGCAAACTTTTGCTAGTTTCAGCACGGATGAACTTTGTATGTGGTCTTTGCAAGGATATTCACAGTTCTGATGAATGCAGTATAGCTAATTTTCTTTAACTTTTGTATCAAGAGAAAGATAGCTAATTTTGTTTAACTTTTTTTTATCAAGGTTCTCGAAGGAATTCCAGAGAAGAACAAAGATCTCCAGAATTTTCCACTGATTCTGTGTCTGGAGATGCATTAAGTGGTAAACAACCAATTCAGTGTAAAGTGTGGATTCCTATGAACTTTGAGGTTTGGTACAGTGGTAAAAGTGGTTCATTATATAAATTTCATCCAGTTTTGCTCCTAGAGTATCCTTCTTCTAAACCTGTTGTGCTTAGAGTAACTTGGAGTAAGTTTTCAACTTGTCATAATTGCTTCCTTTTGATCAGCTATCTGAAGCAATTTATAAAATATCTATTATGCACTAGTAATAATCAGTCCCATAACGAGTCCCATTGCAAATTGAGAGGTTGAAAAAGGTATCGTGTTTTTGATTTCTTTGTTTGTGTCATGAGGTCATTGAAAACCCCATGAACACGCTTCTTAGGAATTTCTGTGTGGAGACCAATATGATATCTTTGCCTGTTGTTTAACATCAGCTGTAGACTGTACTTGAGGTTTCATCAAGTGAATAATTTCATTTGCCAAGTATTTTGTCACATTTAATGTGTACCTGTTATCTGCTTGTCCAAACAGGGGTTCTGGAGAATACAACTGAAGCTTTAAAATTATGGCCAAGATTTGAACCCAGCGTTTTAGACCTGCGTAAGGTAGATATAGTTTTCACTATGTGTCAAAGGACTTTCTGCTCAAAGTTTGTTTTTCCTTCTGACTTGGTTCATCCAAATGCTGAAACTGAAATCTCCTTTTGCATAATTCACTTACTTCCTCCTTGTGAGTACGAGTGGTGTTGCAGGTGCATATAAATTATTGGTAAAACGTGTATTTACTGCAGTTGTGAGTTATTTTATTTCAGGGCTTGGAGCTCTTTTACCAAACCTGTTTAAAGGTGCAGCTACCTTTCTGCCTTCGTTGGCTTCTCATGGTTCACAGCCTACTTCCATTGACGTCCATGGTTTTGGACTTGGAGCCATTTCAAACAGCATCCCATCTGTAGCTGATGAGGATGCTGGTGGAGCTACACCTGTGCAGGATGAGGAACCAAATGATGACTTGCCTCTGCGTCCAATGGAGTTTCTCAAGCAGGTGATTCTTGATTCTACCAAGTCTGCTGCAAGAAGGGCGTCAACTGGCTCAGATCACTCACATCACTACTCTGCTGGACACCAAGTTGAAATGGCAAGTAGCACAACATCGATATCGTCAGCAACATCGTGGCCAGGTTATGTCCCTAACTTTGGTCAACCAGAAAGTCATCTTGGAGAGCAGGTGGTTTATGAAGGTTACGATGAAAGCTATGAACTGGTATATCCACCTTCTGGCATAAGCCAAGAGTTGTCTGCTGGCATGTATGCCCCAGAATCAATGCATACATACGAATTGTACACACCTGCATATGGCGATCAAACTGATGCATCACAGGGATATTTGGTGGAGGCAGTCCCAGGAGATGGATATCCGTGTCCTGGAGATGGTTTTGACATTGAGGCCTATCCAACTGGTGAGTCTGAATATCAGGGAACTTATCAGGAACAGCTGATATCGACTGTTGTGGACGAGAGTTATGTTGACGGAGAGGTGGTGTACTCCGTTGCAACTGGAGATGGCTATCAGTCACAGCAAATCTCAGGGTCGTACTTTGGGGTTCTTGAGCACGTGCCGGGGGTTCCCCCACAGCCACCACCTGTGGTTTATCATGCTGTGCCAAGCTTTACTCAACCACCGCCATCCTTCAGCCACCCTCCTCCAGCGTTAGCACCGTCTCCTTCTTTCTCACAACCATTGCCTGCTTTAACTCGGCAAACCCTGACATTTATCGCTCCAGCTTCATTTGCAGGACCCCCGCCATCACTCACCCAACCCCCGCCATCACTCGCCCAACGACCACCACCACTGTTTACCCTTTGTCAGAATTCAACACTGCCCCCTATGATTCCACACTCATTTGTTGAACCGCCACCTCCAAGTCCTTATAGACTGCTGTCTCCAGCTTCTGCAAAGACAGCAATTGGCCTTCAGTCACCAGGCATCTTGATTTCGTCTCCTCTGGAGAACATGTCCTCGGTTCGTGCTACAAGTACACCATACAGACAGCAAACAGATGTAAAGCCATGGAACAAAAGTCCATACAGCCAGTTCAAAAACGATCTTGGTGGTAGAGGGTTGACAGTGATAAGAGACGCAGGGCGATTTGATAACCCATCTGGGACATCCTCAGATTCATACAGAATTGGCAGAGGTCAACTAAGAACCCGACGAACTAATCTTACGTATTTGACAGAGGGTCAAACGAATGAGGATAGAAATGGAAAATCAGGGTTTGAAGATCACATTGCTGTTTCATCGATATCTACGGAGGATAGGCCGCGTTATCCCTCAGCTGCTCTGAGGTCCATGTCCCTACCTTTTGACTCGTTCTCTTTGAAATCTCTTCCCGGTGATCAGGATGACAGGCGTCGGCCATCTGCCTCACCAAGGTCTGCCACCATCAGTGATGCATTGTCAAAGAGTCAAAATTTTGAGTCTTTATCGGACGCTTTGCCAATACGAACCAACAGCGTGGACAGAGATTTGAGAGGTTATGAAAAAGATGTGATGGAAATATCTGAGGTCACTCAAAGTGATTCTGACAACTTGGAACAGTGCAGTAAGAACAGCCATACTACTGATTCAGGCCAGCTCAAACAAAATGCAATTCACACTTTCTCTCCAACTAGTTCAACCGCTTGCAACATTCCCAGCCTCGGAATACCATCAAGTCCAAGAACCTTGGCCCCAAGGGGCCCAGCTTCACAGTTTGCCATTAGAAATTGTCGCCCCGCGTTGAGCTCAGTGCCTGCTTTGAGTTCCTTCCGGTTCAGACACGATGGTGCACGAAGATTTCCAAGGAAACCAAATTTCTTTGCACATCGTCTGCCTTTTCAGAGAAACTTCCCTGACAGCTACTGACTTTTGCTGGCTTTCTGTAGGTTTTGCTATTTTCAACATCTTGGAAAACTGTATCAGGTGTTTCTGCGATTACAACAGTCACAGAACAAAAATTTGAAGTCAATTGTGATTGCTACGTGTTACATAGCGAGCAGGACCGTGAATTTATTGCGTTCTGTATAATTTAGAAGGTGACAGTACATAATTAACGAAGTTACTTTAAGTTGCGTTGTTTGGCCGTAATAATGATAATGAGAGACCGCTCACTTGACAGTTGTAATTGCTGTTTCTGCAAACCAGTATTTTGTAGTAATGGTAATTAATGGTTTAGTAGTGTTAAGTTTAATCAGTTGCAGCTGTGTAAAGAAAGCTGTGCATTGCCAGATTTCCTGTTATTTGCTTTGTTATTATTTTTTGTTAATGCACTCCAGTGAAAACACCATTAAAGCTTGACGGTGCACTCAGAGTAGAATGGCAAAATGGGTATTGTGAGTGTACAATATCATGAGGTGATAGATCTGTGGAAATTGTGAATCTTGTTCGAAATCAAGTTTGAGACCTTGGTCTTCGTCGTTCCCTTCCTGCTGCCAGTGAAATGCAGTTCACTGGCGTGGAATGTGTAGTTTTAATGCAGCCATTCTCTGCTGCCCAGTTGTTGAATCTTGTGTGAATTTGTTGAGTGAACGAGTGCCTAGCAGCAAAATAACTGCATGGCTGTCTGTCTGACCATTGAACACATTAGCCTTAGTTCTTTTTGGTGAGCCGTAACAGACTGTCACTGCTTGTTTTGGCCTGCTTTTATGTTATTTACGTTGGCCCTGTGTGCTGGTGCTAGTATGTGCCTTGCAGCTTTGTACCTCAGATTGGATTTAACTTGGATGGCTGTCAATAGAAGCCTGCAAGGATAAAAGCCACAAAGTCGGATAAAGAAAACTTTCAAAGTTTACAGTGTATAAGTTGGAGCAGTCCAAAAATCAAATGGATAAGCAAACCACACAAGTCAATTAAGTCTGTCAACTTTGGAAAGCATCATTTACTATCTCTCAAGTTTGAAAAGTATTTTTGAGTACCAAACAGGACACCTGAACATGTTGACTGGATGATTATTGAGATGTCAGGTCATGCTTTCAGGAAATATAATCACAAATAAAAGTAACATTTTTTCAGAAGAGCTTAGAGGGCAAGACAGTAGTTAAATATACAACAGAAAGAGGCACTTTTTGTCTTTTGTAACATTAGAGTTACATGTGTTTAGAATAAAAAAATTGAAATTCAGTGAGGTCCTTGACATTTTGAATTTAAAGTATAAGCTATAGCCTACACGTGCTGATAAAAGCATTTGTTGTTGATTAAGTTGTGTGATTATTACTTACTTTGCTTAAGGCTGCTCTGTCTACAAGCATAGGAGCTTGTAAGGCATGCAGTACATGTACTTTGGTAGGTTATCCTGTTCTACAAGTTCGTATTGGACACGGGGTATTGCGCTCAAGGCCGTTTGGAGAAACGTTTTCATGTTTTTTTTCGCCTGATGTTGACAGTTTTTGTTGGTTTTGTGGACCACAGAATACAGAGACATATCAATCTAGTCGAATCCAAAGTGTCACAAAGTATATTATGTAGAACTATCCTCGCTACGTTTAGAAGGTATTTATTCATGTCACTGAGCGATAATATGCGAGTCCGGGTAACAGCGTATTTCATTGATCTCTATAGAAATTTTATTCCGCATTTAGCCTTTTGTGGGTCTATTGTATTATTACTTGATCGTGCAATTTAGCAACGAATTTAAGCTATTTAAAGTGTCACATCTAGTTTGGGAATCGTTGGATTTTCGTTTCAACCAACGACCTATTATATATAACGGGTTTCAACTAACTTCTAAAGCGCCACTCGAAAGCCAAGCGCAGGACACCAGCTTACTGACGAGGTATGTATATTTTTCTGGCGCTAGAGCCTTCTGTGATATATTGAGCTGTTAACAGTAGTTACAAACACTTGAAACACTTGCGTGTTTCACCACGGATTTTATACATGTAAATTGGCATGTGGTGCAGAATAATTGGACCGCATGTTACAATCTGTATTGACTCCAGTCACTGGTCTCTGTTCCGTCACCTGTTCGGGCTAACCAGCGCAAGTTTCGCGTAGGCGCGCGCTATTTATTCTGTTGGTGTTGATTACAGATAAATCCTCCGCGGCCTAGAAGCCCTCGGAGAGCAGTTTAGTAGTTGTGTATTTCTATTGTGATCGATAGGATTTTTTACGCGTTTGTTGTCTACCTCATCATCGTACGTAGTAGCTATAGCTCTCATGTCGTTCGCGTTGATGGAAAAATAATATAGATCCCATGCAGTGAATCGATTATCGAAGTGCACCATATTTCGATTGTATAGACCAGCGGTTCTCAACCTTTTTAGACTCGAGGACCACTTCTAAATTTTGTGTCTCGGTCGCGGACCACCACAAAAAATCGTGCCAAAAGCAAATTAATACAAAATAATTTTTTGCCATAAATCCTCGCATTATTAGTTTCATGCTGCCATCTAGCCGATTCTAGTGATTGAAATGAAACAGAAATTTTAAAAATCGACATAATTTGTCTGTTTGCATGCTTTTAATTTTAAAAAAATCTAAATTGTAGACCTTGCTCGCGGACCACCAGGCAGATGGCCGTGGACCATCAGTGGTCCGCGGACCACAGGTTGAGAACCATGGTATAGACTATAGTCATTCCGACTAAAACGGGCTATAGGCCCCTACACTCTGAAAAACGACCGTACTACTACTACCCGACTACTCGCTCGCTCTTATCGGCCCATGTTCCCATCGCCTACATGTGCAGGTGCAGCTTAAATTCGGCTGTGGTATGGGAATCATCATTAGGCCTACCACTCCTGACGCCAGACTTGAGGTGGGTTTGGTGCATATGGATCATGCAGCCCCATCATGTAATCAAAGATCTTACGACTCTAAGATCTTTGATGTAATTTTCGGTCGTTTTTCAGAGTGTAGGGGCCTATATATAGCCCGTTTTAGTCGGAATGACTATAGCTTGTCCTGTTCTCTGGCCATCTTCCTTTGCTTCTCGAGCCGTTGCTGCAGTTCTTTTAATTCAGTCAACCGGCAATCTTTCCACTACCATCTGAGTCATTGTTAAGGTTTTATTCAATTACTCAAATTACAAATTTGAGTAGTTTGCAACAGACTGACATGGAATGATGATGTGGAGAGATTGCCGTTTGACTGATTACGTAGGCCTCCTATGCGTTGCGATATATGGTTATTCATAGGCGTAATTTTTGGGGGTACGAGGGCCGTACCCCCACTTTTTGGACTGAGGGGTACCGTACCCCCACGTTTTAAACAATCAATATTTTATTATTAAGCCTTCCCAGAGATCGTAGTCTTCGCCTTCTTTCATGTATGTAAGAAATTGGTACCCCCCCCCCCACTTACTAGACCAAATTAAGTTATGCCCCTGTGAGAACAAGTTATAAAATCCGTAGGAAAATAAAAAAAAGTCCGGTTAAGTTTTGCCAGATGTTTTGCAACCCTGCTGTTGGCTCCTAAGATAGACCTACATATAGTACATGCAGACCTATAATCCAAGCTGCGACCGTACTTTCAAAGCGCTTGTGGGTTTGCCTAAGGAAGCAGTCGTCCAGATTTGAATACACCTTGCAGCTTTCCAGTTTGGAAGGCCCTGTATAATATTCTAACTTCCATGCTTCAACTTGCCTCGACGATTCTGGTTTGCAAACTTTGCACTAACTGTGTTTCGGACGGGCCAGGGTTATAGTGCCATCACACGAGGACCAGTCACATCCACCGTGCATCTGTGGCGCAGTACAGCCTATGGCGCACTGTCGCTGTCCGCAAACCCATTTCAACGGCAGTCTATTGCTCGATATCGCTGATGATAAGGCTTACAACTAGTTGGACACGACCGCATATATATACGCCAGAGCTGTTATGTACGAGTGACAGGATTTGCTGTGCTTTGCAAATACACTGTAGACTTACGTAATCTTTGTCGCAGCAGGCTATAAAATATATAACGGGCGGATCCCTGCGTGGGGCAATCTGGCAATAACCCCATCACAAGGACATCAGAGTCCTAGGACAACTTAAAAATGGCATGAAGTTATGAGAACAAAAAGTTATAAAATCCGTAGGAAAATTTAAAAAGTCCGGAAACTAACAGTTGATAATTAAAAATCTCGGCAATTAAAGAATTCAGCACTTGGTATGTTTAAAAAGGTTACTAGAACAGAGGAAAACGGTCCATGGCAAAAATCCTCATGGCTAAAATTAAATGGTCGTTAAAACGGTTACTGCAGAGTATCGCCCTATAGGGCCTATATACTGACTAGCCCTTAGTATTTATTGGATCCTGGTCACTTCCAGACATTTACCATAACTATAAATATGAGGGTGTTGTGACTAACCACAGGAGCCAACAGCAGGGTTGCAAAACATGTGGCAAAACTAGCTTCGTTCACACATCCGTTGATCCACAACGTTTTCCTCATTCAATGTAGACTTGTTGTCCTCGAGACCAAGGTTTGGTCTCGAGTGCACTCGAGTTCGTTTTAAAAAGTCTTGGTTTTGGTCTTGAGACCAAAAGTCTTGGTCTCGGTCTTGCAAGACCAAGACTGGCTGTCAATATGAACAGTAATTAACAAAACTCAAGAATTAAAAAATTTATCAAGCCTGTTTGCATCATAGCCTACGACAAATACCTACGGACGGATACCAGTCTTGTTGGTCAGGAAAACCTATAGGCAGCAGCAACTAAGTTATGCTGCTGCCGAGGTTTTTTCTGAGCCAGATGGTCTGATAAACCATGGGAGGATTTTAAAAAATGCTCACAATTTGTACATTTAAATCCAGTACTTGAAAAGCTACTGTGTGTGCCAGCAACTTCAGCACCTATGGAAAGTATTTTCTCACATGGCGAAATTTTTATAATGCCCCACTAGGCACGTCCTGGTCAGAAATTCTGAGCGAATTGGTTTTTATAAAATAAAAAAGGCATTTGGAATAACATTTTGCATGAAGAACTTTTGTAAATACGAATTCGGAATTCCTTGCAGCCTGCATGTAACGTTAATTTGCTTGAATAAAACAAAAGACACGTTTTCATTAAAAAAAGAGAGTTGTCCGACTTGACAAATTTTTTTAAGGAAAAGAAGTCTTGGCCTGAATGTGATTTTTTGGGTCTTGGTCTTGAGGTTCAAAGTCTTGTCCTTGAGGTTCAAAGTCTTGGTCTCGAGGTTTAAGGTCTTGACAACAAAACGGATTCAATGTTGCGACTGTTTCAAGAACAGTACATTCTTAATCATGCATGTTTTTCCACCAAAGTACATGTACATGTATACAAGGAATAGAACGTCACTATTTATAAACTAAACACAACTAGCACTGAATGTCTTCCATGGATATTTATTAAAAACCATGCACTTAATTTAAGAAATCACGTATTGTATGTATATCGTTTATTTCAGATGCATTCAAGATTCTATGGAAGCACAAATGTAGCCAGTCTGCATAGAAGTTATTCTCTGAAGTCCAACAAAGTTAATACAGCAGCATCACAAAAATCAAAACATGTCAAGATTATTCCTCAGTTTCGATCTGGTTAAAGTATGCAATACCTAAACTACAGTTAACATTAAGTTTCTCAAACTCGAAGATCACATACTTCATTTTCTGGTATAAATTTTTAACAAAGAAAGTCAAAAGAACCTTCAAACATACTACACAATAAGAACAATTCATATCTTTAAATGACGAGATAAGATTTCTAGAAATTCAAATCGTTACAATTCCGAGCCACAACTTTACACACCTATTATGCAACAGTAAACATCATTACATGCATTTGCGCCTCAACACCATTCACACAATTTTAAACATTATTATCCGTAGCCTGATGGATGCAAGCGCTCAAGAATAATGGGCAACAAGTTACAACAGTAGATGTTGATGCCGTGCACATTAACTCTAAACATTACATAACAGCAGGTAAAGTGGTCCGTGTTCGCCTTTTATGGTTTGTTTATCGAAAAAGAAACTTAGGGGTCGTCCTGTACGCAAAATATGATCCACTTTGGACCCCTCCCTCCCCCTTGTCCGCATTTGACCTTACCCTCCCTCCCTCTTTGCGGACGTCCACGCCAATTTTTAATGCCATCGTCATTATTTTTTCAATTATTTCACAGTTCCTGTGCACGTTTAAGTGACAGTTCAGGTTTTATATCGCAGGATGTGCAGTAATAAAACCCTCTAAAGTCGCAGTAAAGGTTATACCATGCATGAAGTTTTACGCAATCACTTCACTGACCTTTTCGTCTTTCGGGTAAGGCTAAAACCAGGTGGCGTTTAAAAAACTATCAAATTTAAAAGTTTAGATGTGGACGTCCGCACTGGTCATAACCCTCCCTCCCCCTTCGTTGCGGACGTCCTTTATGGATGACCCCTTAATCGAAATTTAGTCATTTCTGAAGTAAATGAATCAGAAGACTTAGAAACTTAAAACTCTAAGCAAATGAAACAAAAGATGAACCTCAAATGCTCGAGTTTTCCAAGCCTTCATTTTCAAATTTGACCTGATTCAAACAACTGCAGGAAACTCCATTACTTAGAAAATGCCAAGTATAGGAAGAGTTTAACACTATATCAATTGTAAACAAAGCTTGTTTGCCTTTAGGTATGGATTAAAACAAACACAGCAAAAAAGAGATGTTGGAGGCAGATACGAGAACTATTAGTCCAAAAAGACAACAAAACATTAAATACTCAATTTCCTACAGAGATTGTAAGAACTTCAGGAGAAAATTAGACAATGCCATGCACACTGCATTGTTCAGATGATTCTACATGCAAATAAACTGTATACACTTCAACTTAATTCGAAACGGGGCTTTGCTTTAACTACTAGAACTCTGCTCAGTTTTTCCAGGTTCGATCGAACTGCTCTTTGACAGCATCCAGGAAATCCTGAGTGTTCAAATACTGGCTTTCTTTCACACTAAAATACCAAGCAGAACAATATACAGAAGTTAATATGGCTTATTCATTGTATATCTATCGTTGCTATCAGTTATGTCCTAATTGTCTTTAGACCCAACATGAAAGTAGCAACGTGCCTTGTTCAAGGCCTCGATCATTTCAAGTGTTGGCCACTGACCTGTTAGTGCACTAATACATACTCTTTGAATCCAGTCCACATTCATATGCATGCAGTGTTTGGTCAAGTTTTTGTCCCTTACAATTCTTCCTTTTGCTGCAGTGCCAAGGTATGCTAAAATCACTAATTTGGTGTAAACGAAAATAACGTCGGCAACACTGCAGCCAACATTGAGCCTCATTGAAGAATCCTTTAAAGACCAGCAATCCAATTAAAGGGCTTAATTTTCTAATCTCCCAACTTGTATTCACTCTCGTTGACCCAATCCAAAAGGACGAAGGTGCACCAGATGGCTTGGTATTCCAGTTGGTCACTCATGAAAGTACTACCCAGGCTCAATGTCACTTAACATAATAATAATAATTAATAATAGTAATAATACTCAGTAAATAATGTTGAAGTTCCTGAGGGATCCTGTTTACCTCGGGAACAAAAATAATACAAGACAGGATTAATTCAGTCAACTATTCCACGAAGCTGAGATTGCATGACCGAGTAATACCTAGAGCAGACAATCTAGCGAGGAAAACATTTTTGACAAGAATGCTCTATATTGTATAAACTATATGTAAACCATTGCGGTAAAAGCAGTTGGTAGTAATAAAGAACATACATACTTACTTACTTATCTGACTCCAGCACCATTCCATTTAACACCCTCCCCCAAGTACAAAACAGGATGTACATGGACATGTAAAGACTTACTTCTTCAGACCATAGATGCATCCTGCCAGATCCTTGGTCATCTTTCCAGCATCAATTGTATCAACACAGGCTTTCTCAATACCATGGCACCAACGAATGAGATCGGGGTTATTATCTAGTGTACCACGGTGCTCCAGGCCTCGCGTCCAGGCGAATATGCTGGCCACTGGATTCGTACTTGTCGGCTTGCCCTTCTGGTATTCACGGTAATGGCGCGTCACGGTTCCGTGGGCAGCCTCGGCTTCGAGGGTCTTGCCATCAGGACACATAAGCACACTTGTCATCAAGCCAAGGGATCCATAACCTAAAGACACAAAATAATCAGTAACTTATAACAACTAATGTGCCATATGCAGTAAAGATCTTTACTGCCTGCATATTAATTATAATAATTATTACTTATAACTACTATAAGATAATTCAAGCAAGCCTTAGTTTCAATAGCGTTTAGATACCAGTGATATCTCACATAATGAAGCACCGATTTAAAAGCCCACCGCAGTTAAATCTTTCAAATGGCATAGCAAGTTGTATCAATTTTCTACTGACAAGCTCTTGATTGGTGCAAATTGCACTCAAATATTTCAAGTCAGTCATGCACATAGACAGCACTCGATACACTGAAAAATAAAGTTAAGAGAATTCGTCTCTTGACTGTTGTATACCTTGTGCAACAACATCCGACTGGACATCACCATCGTAGTTTTTGCACGCCCAAACGAATCCTCCATTTGATTTGAGAGCCTGTGCAACCATATCATCAATCAGACGATGCTCATACCAAATGCCGGCTGCATCATAGTCTTTGTGATATTTTCTAAAAAAAAGTATTCAGCATATATGCCCTGTGAAACAACGTCTTAATTCTGTCAAAGCCAATCTTAGCTGCAAAGAACTGCAATGGATAAATCAGTCACTGCTTTGTAAGACCACACCAAAGCACCTAGCCAACTGAATTTACGGTCTGCGTTGTACAAGTATGCCCAATTTTCAAGGAACATTTTAAGAAAATAAAATGCTTCAAACAAGGGATATCCAGGAATGATATGCTGAAAATGTCATCTAAAACAGTCACCAAGAACTGAGAAACTAAAGAGAGAGTCATCAGGAAATAGTCTTGCCAAACCTGGCCTCAATTAAAAAAAATTTTCATCAGCCAGTGCACATGCATTACATGATGCAGACAGCAACACATACGCTTCATAGATTTCTTGGAAGATATCCTTAAATCGACCGTCATATTTCTTCAGGATGGTGTTCTTTGTGCTCATGTAGAGCGGCCACTTCTTCTTCAGACTGAACTGGAAACAACTGTGAGCGAATCCAGTAATCGACTGAAATAAGCCACAAGTACATGTTCTAGTTTTCTGGTTACATTATATCTCTTGCAGGCACATATGCACCAGAGTGGACTATATGCAGGCAACTTTATCATGCATTAGTCAGTTGTAATTTGTTCTAAGTGCCGCGGCTCGCCTGATCGGTGGTATACCTAAGTTCGGGCATATATCTAGCTTTATGCAGGAGGAACTGCACTGGTTGCCTATGCAAAAATGCATTGAGTTTCAGATTCTAATGCTTATGCGTAATTGTCTTGCAGGCTGTTCCCCAGGCTACCTTGGGAAGCTCTGTATGCCAGTGTCATCCATACCAGGCAGTAAATTCCTTCGTTCTGCCACACAAGGCGACCTGGTTGTCCCTATAGCTTGAACTTTCAGTGCTCTATAAAAGCTTTGCAGGGGTCGGTCCATCTTTCTGGAATAGGTTGCCTAGCAACCTCCGAAATGAACTTCTTGGTCTTTTTTTGAAAACCATTCTTTTTGATCTCCGTTTGGTGTTGTCAGGTTGAAAGCGCCTCTGAGGATTTTCTTTTAAAGTAGCGCTATACAAATTTATGATTACGATATTACTCTCCAACATTAGTAATACATTATATATCACTTGCTTCAAGGCCTTGTACAGTTAAAAAATCAACACCATATCTAAATGTATTGCTTATGTACCGTAATAGTCTAGATGCACCCGTTGGTAATGTTAAACCATCATTAGATTCACCAAATGGTCTGACCCTACGAAATCACTTATACAGCAAAACTTCAGTATACTGAACCTTAAGGGACCATCGTCAACAGTTCGATATATCTGAGGTTCAAAATAAGCAAGCTATGACGTCAGGTTCTGTCCGACTCTGATGCATGTAATGTAAATCTCATATATTTCTGAGCGCCACACAAAAGACACATCAGAGAGATCAGCTAATTCACCGTGAACTGAAGCTGTCAAACTTTTATACATGTGGGCCATTGCAAGTCTGTTTTGCATGATATTTATGACTTGACGTTAAAATATACGCGATACATGTAAAAGCTTACAACATACAGGATCTACATGTATTTACTATAGCTACACTGTGGCACAGAATATGCATTGTGGTCAAACCTAAAGAAATCCATAAGCACAGCGCAATGCCAAATGCACGCGTATTTCAGTTTCCGTTTCCAAGTCTCTAATATTGCAAAACTAAAGTTTTGATAAATGACGTGCACGAATGCATATGTAAACGTCTGTCAAAAATAAAAGTAGGCCTACATGTATTTAGTATATACACCTAATGTTTTATAAAATAATCAGACAGAGGCATGCGTACATGAACGTGTAGTGCTTATTATGTGCTGAAGTTCAGCAACACGGGCAAAATTTTTGGTAACGTGACATTCCATCCACTGTCCGACAACTCTCGGTGCATTCTTTCTCTTTTGCGACACCATTATTATATTGCAGCTCACCATGCACCAGGCTAGCTTGGTAAAGTGCCGGAATATAGCCAAGTAGGGCGCGAGGAAGAAAATACCTTGCTCCCATATCTAAATGCTCTTCTGAACAATAGGACAGCGATCAGCATAATGAGGCTATGGTACGGTAGTCAAATTAATGTAAACATAGACTGACCCCCTCCCAGTGACCAAACACACATGTCAAGCAGTCTTGTCGCTTACCTGGAGGCACTCGTGAAACAAAGCACTGTTAATTATTAACCAGTCAGTTAGGCCAATAGTATCGAGTTGCAGTGTGGTCCTATAACTTGATATATCTGCAGGCCCATTGTTCAACAAGGACCGAACATAGCATTCGATAATTTTAAGCGAGTCTTCGATATAAGCAGGTTCGATAAAACAGAGCTATGTTAGTATGGGTTTGCATTGATTGTGGCCAGGCTATTTATTTACTGTCGTTTGATGTAAGCGGAAGTTCAAAACACCAAAGTTCAATATACTGAAGTTTGCTGTAATTATTTCACTGCCTTTCCCATGCACATTTAAGTTTATCCCACATTCCAACAGAATACAAAACGTCCCATGCAACTAACCAGCAGAGGTTAAATTGCCATAATTAAGTAGAAATGCATTAAGTGTCCATTTTTCACAAGTAATCTAAAAAGGTCATGTACTAAATGTTCAGAAACGTCAATACGAAAGCATAACTGGACTACAATATGGGTTTAACCAGTTCATGAGTAACAAATGAAAATACCTATATTCATAATTGTAAACATCTTACCTCATCTGTGTTGTACATGGCAAGACCGACTCCACCTCCATTTTTGAAAGTGAACACTTCCATCCTTGTTTCTTTGCCACCCTTAGGAGTGAAAATCAGCTCCAACTTGCCTGGCTCGACAGCCACATAATCCGTTGCTTTGTACTTTAAGAAAACAAAAGATTCAAAGTCACACAAATGAATTTTTATATAGAAAGCAATCAGATATTCTGTACTGACCAAAACATACTGAAAATAAAATTTGTGTTTCTGGTAAGTAAAAGTGTAAGAGGCACAAGACAAATGGCTTTGTTCTAGCATTATTATTAGCTTTAAACATCCCTCCATTAACACTTAATGAACTTGCACTAATCTGTAAGCAAAATAAATCAGTAAGTGTTATTATATACAATCGACGCCACTTAACGGATAAGTGCATACTTCACTTAAGTGCATAAAAGCCAGTCCCATTTTACTATACTACGGCATTTCAACAGAACACAACTCCGGGCATGTGCACATCACACATGTGCATAATTCGGTTAGGTGTCTACAGGCTTGTTAGATATTGCTCCGTGTATATCAACGCCGCTTAATTGCATAGGCAGCTTAAGAACACTCTGGCCACCCAAGCAGTTCACCTGTCGACAACAAACGATTCCAGCTGTCCAGCAGTCTGTCTTAACTGCACTGTGGTCCTTATCAGCAGGTGTCAATGTTACCAGTCGAGCAAACAGTATCATAAACATATCATATCATCCAGCCTACCAGTAGCTTGCTTGACACTTGTTCAAGTGTTCAAGTTGTAAAAATGTTCAATGGCTGGGGTCATCTGTAAGACTTTGACTTTAGCAGAGCTAATGGAGGTGATTAAATGCCTAGAATGTAAGGTATATGCTAACTGAATGATTACTGAAGGCATAGTATGTAAGCTCCACCTCTGTTATTATATACCAGTACATTTTGCCAATTTGACACAGGACATGTGAACTCCTCTTATGTGCACAAGTCGGTTTAGGCGGTCCCAAAGTTATGCACTTACGCAGCGTTGAATGTAACCATCTTAAATCTGCACCTCCATATCATAACCTGGTATTTAGATCATCTGATTAGTTTCTTTTTTATTACACCTTGTCACCTTGTGCTGTCAGCTCGTGAAGCTCTAGCGATCGTCCTGGTGAACACACTCCACCGTCTCCTATTCGATGACAAGTCTCTCAATTCCGCCAAATTCATGCCAGTTACATCTTGTATCTCATCCATCCATCTCCTCCTTGGGCGACCCAGTCTTCTCCTCCCCTCACCGCACGCCAGCATCATTTCCTTCTCCAGACCATCAGATCGCATAACATGTCCAAAGAACCTTAGCTTCATTCTTGTCGCAGTTTGTTTTAACGACTCTTCATTCTCAACTCCAATCTCCTCTCGTATTGATTCGTTCGTTCTTTTCTCAGTCCAAGATATTCTCAGCATCTTCCTCCATATCCACATTTCACAAGCGTTAACCTTATTTTCCATGTTCTTTGTCATTGTCCACGTCTCGCAACCGTACAGTACCGTAGGAAAGATTAGTGCTCTCACGAGCCTTTTTTTGGTTTCTATGCTCACATGTTTGTCTTTCCATATCTTTTCCAGTCCGGTCATTGCAGCTTTCCCTATAGCAATCCTTCGTTTTATTTCTGGATCACACTTTCCCTCCTTTCCAACCAGTGATCCTAGGAATGTGAAGCTTTCTACCACCTCTATTTCCTCTCCGTCTATCTCAAAACTATCCCAATCTGCTGTTGTCATGACCTTTGTCTTCTTTATGTTGAAGTATAAACCAGCTTTTTCACTTTCTCTCCTGACCCTTCTTATCAGTTCTGCCAGATCCTCTTTTCTTTTTGCCATTAATGTTGTGTCATCCGCGTATCTAAGGTTATTCAGTATCTTTCCAGCAATTTTTACTCCCTCAATTGCCCCCTCCAGTTCTGCCTTTCTCATTATTCTTTCAGCATATAGATTAAACAGGAATGGAGACAAGATGCATCCCTGCCTCACTCCTTTCTTGATTCTGAAATTGTCAGTGTCTCCGTATTCTGTTCTTATCACCGCTATCTGGTCTTCATATAAACCCTTTAGTAACATTATCAGGTGTTTCGGAATTCCCATTTCAAGCAGGGTTTTCCACATTAAATCATGGTTAATGCAGTCGAATGCCTTGCTATAGTCAATGAAACAGATGTGAACCTCCTGTCCATACTCCCTTTGTCTCTCCATTATCCACCTCATGTTGGCTATATGGTCTCGAGTTCCACGAGATTTCCTAAACCCTGCCTGGTTCACCGGAAGTTCTCTTTCAATTGTGCCTTCCATTCTTTTGTGAATTATTTTCAGTAATATTTTACTAGTGTGTGATATCATTGCTATCGTCCTATAATTTTCACACTCCCTCGCATCTCCTTTCTTGAATATAGGTATAAAGATCGACTTCTTCCAGTCCTCCGGCCATTCTCCAGTTGCCCATATTTGATTGCACAATTTTGTTATTGTTTTTATCATCGCATCATCCCCTGCTTTTATCAGTTCTATAGGTATCCCATCTTGACCGGGTGCCTTATTGTCCTTGAGTTGTCTGATTGCCCATTCTACCTCCGCTTCCATGACCTCCGGTTCCTTTTCATACTCTGTTACGTCAATTTGTTCTTTTTTGACTCGTTTGTCTTCCCTATACAACTCCTCCGTGTATTCTCTCCATCTATGCTTTATCCCTTCTTCATCGCAGATTACATTTCCATCTCCTGCCTTCATTGAGCCCATTCTAGGTGCAAATTTTCCCGTGATTGTCTTTACTTTTGAGAACATTTCCTTGGTTCGTCCCTTCCTTCCCTCGTCTTCCATTTCTCTGCATAATTCGTTTAGATGTATTTCTTTATCTTTCCGTGCTTGTTTTTGGAAGGCACTGTTCAGTGCCCTTACCTTATCCTTTTCTCCTGCCTTCTTTGCAGCCTTCCTATCAACCGCCATGCATATGGCTTCTCTCGATAGCCATGTCGTTGTTGTGATTTTCTTCTTCTTTGGAATGTGCTTATCTGCGACTTCGACTATTGTTTTCTTCATCCTCTCCCATAGGTTGTTCGAATCCTCTTCCTCTTCTATCTCATCTCTCTCTAGTACTTCAAACCGATTCTTTATTTCCATCCTGTATTCCAGTGTGATACCCTTGCAGTCGTATCTGATCAATCGATCTCCTTTCTTTATCTTTTTCAATTTCGTTCTCAGTGTTGCTACCAATAGCTCATGGTCAGTTCCACAGTCCGCTCCTGGCCTTGTTCTCACATCTCTTATTGTGCTTTTCCATCTTTTGTTTATCAGTATGTAGTCAATCTGGTTTCTATGCTTCCCATTCGGTGACGTCCATGTGTACAGTCTTCTCTTAGGCTGTTCGAACCATGTGTTCATAATTCCTAAGCCATTCCCTTTGCAAAACTCAACAAGTCTTTCTCCTGCTTCATTCTGTTCACCCAGGCCATGACTACCTAATGTGTCTCCATCGCCTCCGGTGCATTGACCCACCTTCGCATTGAAGTCACCTATGATCACTAGTACGTCGCCCTTCGGAGTTCTGTCCACTGTACTTTGCAGGCTGGTGTAAAAACCCTCGTGTTCCTCTTCTAACGATATCGATGTTGGAGCATATACCTGTATAATGGTTATGTTGACCTTTCTTCCTCTGAATCTTACACTCAAAATTCTATCACTCACTGTATCATATCCCATTATCGCATTTGCGCTTGACTTGTCACACATGATTGCAACTCCATTTTTTCCTCTCTCTTTTTGTCCTGACATTATTATCCTGTATCCATTCCAACTGAAATGTCCTTGTCCCTTCCACCTTGTCTCACTTAATCCTAGGATTGCTATGTCTAATTTCTTCATCTCTCCCTGTATCACGTCCATCTTTCCGCTCTGCATACTTCGCACGTTCCATGTGCCCAACTTCATCTTCTGCTTACAGCTCAGGTTGAGTCTTTCCCCTCCGAATCGATCCACCTCTAGACGTCCTTTCGGCTTTAGTCCTGTTGCTTCATTAGATCGAGGGGCCCTTGACTCTCCGTCTTGCTCTTCCCCAGTAGCTTCTAAGTCACGCTCCGGCCTGGGAGTCCCACCATTCGCAACTATCACCGTTTTTGGCTTAGTGTGTTTCATGACGATTTTCTTGGCAAGTTAACAGGGGTGGTTTGCCATTGCCTTCCCCTGGTTTTGCCTGCCGTGCCCGTTCGTTCCCCTTCCTAGGAAGGGTACCAACGGTCCGCACCACGAGAAGGTGGGCACGGAGGACTTTGGTTCACCAGCCCAGGTCGGATCCGAGTCTACGCTCAACAGAGACGTCGGTCAGGTCGCCTCCCCGTTTTACTCTGTACTAGAGTGACTGGTGAACCTTTGCGGACTAAAATTATCAATATTTATAAAATTATACATCAATTCATATTGTAAACGATGTGTTGGACTGAGTGCTCGTGTGTGATGCAGGATGTGGTTTCTCATGCATTGAAGTATGCTTATAGAACAATTACTCCAGAGAATGAGGCATGTTTAACCAGAAACAGCTCTTTGCTTTCAACTGATCATAAGTTGCATTTCTCTGATTGTCAAGCATATGTCTAATTGCACCTTTGAATGTTATCTAGAGACATTACATAACAGCTAAAAAAGGAAGTAAACAGGTTTTAGAGCCAAACAGCAGCACACTTTCAATAGAAAATTTCACCAGATTCATACAGATTCAAATTTCAGACAAGACATTTCCATCCAAAGACCAATTATTCAATGAAAGGCCTACAGAAACAACTTGTGAACCTGTCATTTTTTACACAAAGTTGAATATATCATAGTTGACGAACATGCACAGGCAGAAATCATCAGAAGTGTGTGACACAGCACGAGCATCACAACTTACCTGATCACCATGAGCATGACGGCCAATAACTATCGACTTTGTCCACCCAGGTATCAAACGTGGAATGGTTTTGCAGATGATGGGCTCACGAAACACGGTTCCACCGAGAATGTTTCGAATTGTTCCATTGGGACTTAGCCACATTTTTTTCAGCTTAAATTCTGGATTTAAACAATTAGAAAAAGAAAATGCCAATATTGAATGTCTCAAAATTAACTTAGCTTATTTCATACAAATTTCTCTCAAGTAGACATAATTTAGAAAGAGTTAACATTTGATTACAAAATTTGATTACCGTACACTTTCCTTTTATTTAGAGCAATTGTTTAAAACAAGTACAACCTTAAATCCACTAATTCACACATCATGAGAGACATTGTGGACCACATGCTTTTTGATTGTAAAGCAGTACGCAGGTCAGAGTATCCAATGACACGGTCACCTCGAAAGAACCTGCAGCAAGTCCTTACGCTGCTTCTCATTACACTGCTGCTCATCAAAACGAAATGTCCACATTTAACATAAGATTAAAGCACACTTGTCAAAACTTAGAATGTATCATATTGGGGGTTCATTTGAAATATTATATCATTAGGCAAATATTTTCTTTTTAATGTCCATTACCTTCTACACGTGCTTCGTCCGGTGTAATTGTGGCACATTTGATGCCGACACTGTGCTTGAGAATAGCATTTGCAGCATCAATGGTCACCTGGTCGCTGGTGGCATCTCGGTGAGGTAGACCCAGATCAAAGTAGAGTGCTTCCACATCCAGGTATGGGAAAACCAACTGAAAAAGAACCAAAGACTGTGAGTGAGGATAAGGCAAATAGATGTTGAACAACAATGACCATCTTATGAGCTACCAAAACAATGAAACAACAACAATAAATGACAAACCAGTACCACAATGACCATCTTGAAACGATAGCACCATGTAAGAATAATGTGTCCACCTTAAAACAATGTTTAGTGTGCAGTTCAGAAAACCATTTTCAGATGTAGCAAAGCCAGATTTAGCCATATTCATATAAATATAGTCAGTCAATCATACAGTACTGCATGAACAACATTAAATGATAGAAACACCGAATAGCATGAGACTGCAAGAACCTTCTTAGTTCTTATCCACCATCTTTCAAGTCAATTAAGGTTGGATCTTCACAATTCGCTCATCCTAAGTTTAACACACCAAAACATTCCATGACGACTGATCCAGACACATCATATGCAAATCTCCCTCCAACTTCTAACCATCCCCACTTTACCTCTCATGCTTCCATTGCCTAACAAGATCTACATTACCTTTTCTGTGTGACTTTGCTCATGTTAAAAATGTTCGTAATAAATCAATAAATAAAACCACAGAAGAAAACACATTTCATGATCACTTACCTTTTCTTTAATCCATGCCCAAATGATTCGGGTCATTTCGTCACCATCCAAGTCGACCACTGGCTGTGCGACTTTGATCCGCTTCTGAGTCGCATCTGAAACATCAGATAACCAGTTATGAAATTTGGATTTGGGGACATTTCGTCACGGACTGTTCGTCATGAGGACATTTCGTCACGGGTAGACTCGTCACGGACTGTTCGTCACGAAGGTTGTGTAAATGGACCGCCAAATAAACTGGGACAGAAGGTTCTAGTAGGAAGTGGGGCATAATGAACCAATATAATTACACCGGAAGGGCATGGTAGGCCTACAAAGCTTATCAGTCACATGTTGTATTAGGCCTAGCAGGTGGTCTATGCAGCTTATAATTAACAGTGAACAATGGAAACAACATATGGCCCATCTCTCTCACAACTAGTAGAACTTTGAAGTACTGGAACTCGTAATGACACTGACACTATCATTTTATTCGGCTTTAGTCTGTTTTTTCGTTTTAGTATGTACCTAGAACTAAACTGTTCAGATTTGTTACCATGACAGTCTATCGTTTTAATCTTTTTTAGTCTGGAATAACCAGGACAATCGAACGTTTTAGTCTGTAGTTGACAATATCTTTTTAGTCTTGTTTAGTCTGGAATATCCATAACAATCAAACGTTTTAGTCTGTAGTTGACAATCTATCCTTTTAGTCCTTTTTAGTCTGGACTAACCATGACAATTGATCTTTTGGTAGATTTGTCGAGTTTTATCCTCTGACGAAACGTCCTCTGACGAAACGTCCTCATGACGAATCGTCCCAGGACGAATCGTCCCTGACGAATCATCCTAGGACGAAACGTCCGCATACCGAAATTTGGCATTTCAATTCATAATACCAAACGACAGTCTACTATGCAACAATACTAAACCACAACCTTTACCAATAAATTCACACTTCATTGATTTATATTTGTAACAACAGTAGCATTGAAACCCAAGTTATGATTAAAACTGAAAAGTTAATAAAATAGACAAATATTTTTGTATCCACCAGTCATGCCACACTTTAATGAACCACTGCCATTTTTTACTTAAAACCTACACTGGAATGAAGAGTGCAGAAACTATAAACAAATAATTATTAATTCTCATTAAACAGTTCTATAATTAGAAAAAATAACTCCTCGACAGAATAAATGACTTAAGCCCAACCCTCTATTCAAACTTACTTTTAATGTAAATCTGTGCTTTTTTCTAGAAGAAAAGGTTCTGGAACTGACCGATCATGAAAGGACTAAATCGAGGGTGAAACCCGAGAAAAAAACGAGGTTTGGGGATAGGTCTCGGTGAGACCTTCCGCCAAGCAACATTTTTGACGTCAAATTAAATTAAAATAACTAAATTATTCTTTCATTAAAATAACCATATTATTTTTAATAACTGAAAAAAGGTGCTAGAACGCCGTTCCAGAGCGTTGCAGCAGAAAAAAACACTGATGTATTTATTAAATGATAGGCAAATAACATAATGTAGAATGACACAAGAGAAACTAAAGCAAAATAGTTCATTTCATTTATTCTCATACAACACCTAAGTATAGTTAAAAAATTAACTTTGGACGATTGAACTTCAGTTAAGCCCCCTCCTCCACAGCATAAAGACGACCTGTGTATATTCCTCGTCCCCATCATTGTTAGAAAACTAGTAACGCCAACTTTCTCCGATTCAGAAGCAGGGGTCCCGACCTAAACAAAAATGAACCGGAACGCTATCGTCGGGCGCCATGTTAATCTAGAAATGTTCCTGTAAATCCGGTCTAAAAACTACTGGTCGTCAAAAAAAGAACCGGAACGCCGTTCCGGTGCGTTCCGGTCCCAACCCATCCATGTTCAGAAGTCAAGGTTGAATTTCGCCGGCATTTTCCATTCAAGTTCGTGGCCACAGAGTATTTGGCCGTCAGGACAAAAGTTTCGATATGCGCTCAAAAACTGACGACACAACACCATTCCTCTCAAAAAGCTTAATTGTTGTATACTCGCTATTTGTTCCTCCGCATTCATTTCACGCCATATTCATGCCCTTCCAACAGTAAGTGAAACAAATTCTTGATAACTTGACTAAGACTTCACAAGGTTATACGCGCCTCTCTCGCCATTTTAAGACGCTACACAAAACGGACTTCAATGTGCAAAATTAAGTAAATTTTCCAGTGACATCTACTCACACTGGCGATGATGAACAGCAGCAACCGAGCAGGGTAAGACAGTTTTCCCTGGGTTTGCAACCCCAAAGCGGCTCAAAAAACGAAGCGTTTTCGCAACACCGGCCATTATCGTAACCGACAACAGAAGGACGATCGCAGATGAAGTTACGCGTAGTCTAGCCGTATGAGTTTTCGTAAGGGGTGATAGGTTTTATTTAAGTAACTAAATAAGCTAAACATAATTTTATATTAAAAATCTTTTAAGCAGGATATCTTAGATAAGAAATTTGCTAATTGTTTTATAATGTGCTTAATTATATGTACAAAATTCATGTGCTACTTTATAATATTGAACTGCACACCCCTGGGCCAAATAGTTCGTAACCTCCCAATGACGCGCGCGAGGTGCGTCGATCTTTAAGCAGGATATCTTAGATAAGAAATTTGCTAATTGTTTTATAATGTGCTTAATTATATGTACAAAATTCATGTGCTACTTTATAATATTGAACTGCACACCCCTGGGCCAAATAGTTCGTAACCTCCCAATGACGCGCGCGAGGTGCGTCGATCTTTCATCTGTCGCAAGATGCCACGCTAAATCAAACTTTTACAGCGCTGCTGTTGACGAGTTTTACTACGATAGTTATAATTCAACAATTCTAAATTGAAATTTTATAATGCCTTTTTCACAGTTCAGAAGAGCAAATCGAAGTCCGACACAATATTAACCATAAACAGACTGGAAGAAGTAATAAAGTTTTAAGTTTAGAGCGCAAGGTAGTATCCAAAACAGAAAGCTGGTACCACAGTATAAATAATTATTTATACTGTGCTGGTACCCTGGAAATCGGACTTTGGGCCTCTTTTGGACTACTCTCTGGAAACCCCCTTTGATTTGGTTTGGCTTCCTGGATATCGGACTTGGACCTCTTTTGGACTACTCTCTGGAAACCCCCTTTGATTTGGTTTGGCCTTCTGGAAACTGGACTCGGACCTCTTTTGGACTACTCTCTGGAAACCCCTCTGATCTGACGTAGCGCTCGTGAATAGGCTGGTGTCCTGCGCTTGGGCTTCGAGTGGCGCTTTAGAAGGTTGGAGATTACGATTACGATTACGAAAACAGAATTTGAAGATCGCTCATCGCTTGAGCAGCCCTCAGGGCTACAGCTTAACTTGTTCTTCTCCCTTGTCCTCGTCCTCGTCCTCCTCTTCCTCTTCGTGCTTTACAAACCGGCGAATGTAGGGCTATGGTTCAAACCCAATCTTCTTATGCGTAGACTAGATTTGTTTTCATATTCATAGATGACTAGAGGCACTAACCTAAAGAGGACGCGAGACGATTATCTATCAATTCAAGTGTAATTGTGTAATAATCGTCACAGTAATAAACACTTCAGGCGACAATCGCTAGATGTCTGCGCCGTTATCAGCTCGCGAGAGGGCCCACACGGCAGGCTAGCCTTGCGAAGAGAATGGCTGGCTGTGGCAGTGCTTTCCGGCGTCCGTCATCGGCGTGCGTCATCGTGCTTCGAGGAACGAGGAGGAGGAGAGTAGGACGACGAGGAGGAGGAGAGCAGAAGGACGTGGAGTGAGAGTAGCAGGAGGTCGGAGAGGAGGAGCGCCTCCTCGAACATCGTCGTCTCATATAGGCTGGAATTAGCATGCGGGTGATCGATAATATTGGCCCGTTTAGGCGATTTCTGCGATTGGTGTTGTTCCAGCAGCGACCATTGCTGGCACTTTTGCCTATCAATTAGTAGCCGTCAGTTTTTCGACGCGTTCTACGCAGACATGGCGGCATCGGCAGCTGCAGCGTCAGGCGTTTCGTCGTCGGTCCGGCGAACAACCCTTAATAACCGGCAATGATCGCAGTCGACGGCATTCCGCGCAGCATGTACGGCGATGCGAAGGTCGCCTTCGCCGGTGTGCCTCCTTCGCTTGGCGGCGGCGCTGGTGTTGGGGATTCGAGTGCTGGGGCGTCGTCGTCGATGGCCGCTGGCCCGTCGTCGTCTTCGGGCCAGGGTGTCACCGGTGTCTGGAGCCAGATGTTTAAGAACAGTCGTGAGTACACGGTGCTCAAGAAGGTCGTCCGACTGCTCCAGGACAACCGACTGAACTCCGGCGATGAGGAGACGGCCCAACGGCTGCAGGACCTCAACCGGTCGCAGAGCGAAAGCTACCCGATCCTTAAGACGATACTTAACGTGATATTCATAACGACTGGGGTCGTCCTCCTCATCGCAGTCGTCATCGTCATCATATACACATCGATAGGTAAGAAACTGCTGTGGCCTCCCATCAATGTTTACGTCGCTGTATGTGAACATATAACACTTTGTAAAGACTTGTTTCGAAAGCTCCGATTATACCCTCAGTTTCTCTCATCTACCGGATTTTAACTTTGGACTGAGCTTTTCCCATAGATTGCAGTGTTTAACTATGATGGCTATCGAAGTGACCAGTCTTGTTGTCCTCGAGACCAAGGTCTTGGTCTCGAGTGCACTCGAGTTCGTTTTTAAAAGTCTTGGTCTTGGTCTTGGTCTTGAGGTTCAAGGTCTTGGTCTTGGTCTTGGTCTTGAGGTTCAAGGTCTTGGTCTTGGTCTTGGTCTTGAGGTTCAAGGTCTTGGTCTTGGTCTCGCAAGACCAAGACCAAGACCGGCTGTTAATATGAACAGTCATTTAACTGAACTCAAGAATTCTGTATCAAGCCTGCTTGCATCATACGACCAATGTCTATGGATGGATACAAGTCATGTTGGTCAGGAAAACCCGTTGGCAGCAGCAACAGTTATTCTGTATCAGACGGTATGATAAACCATGGGAAGATTTCAAAAGGTCTCACTATTATGTACATTTACATCCAGTGCTTGAAAAGCTTCTGTGTGTGTGTGTGTCAGCGACTTCAGCACCTGTAGAACGTATTTTTTTCACATGGCGGAATTTTTATGAGGCCCACCAGGCACGTCTTGGTCAGAAAATTCTGAGCGAATTGGTTTTTATAAAATACAAAAGGCATTTGGTATAAGAGTTTACATGAAGGACTTTTGAATAAAAATTCGGATTTCTCTGCAGTTTGCATTTAAAGTTAATTTGCTTGAATAAAATAAAAGACTCATGTTTTCATTAAAATAGCGAATATTCCGACTTGAAAATTTTTAAAAGTCTTGACCTGATTTCAATTTTTTGGGTCTTGGTCTTGGTCTTGGTCTTGAGGTTCAAGGTCTTGGTCTTGGTCTTGGTCTCGAGGTTCAAGGTCTTGGTCTTGGTCTTGGTCTCGAGGTTCAAGGTCTTGGTCTTGGTCGTGGTCTTGAGGTTCAAGGTCTTGGTCTTGGTCTTGGTCTTGAGGTTTAAGGTCTTGACAACAAGACTGGAAGTGACATCAATTGATGCCTTGCGCATCATGATAAGTTGATAACAGTGCTACAGCAGCTACTAGATTAGTTGAAACTTGGTTAGTAGCACGTTTGAAACACAAGAACAGTCCTTAAAACTATAGCACTGAGAGGCAGCTATGGTAATGAAGTGTTAGCAACTTCATTTTTCTAAGCCACAGGATTTGAGGGTAAGTGATCAGCCCCTTTCCTGGCCGACTGATCTTCTCACTGACAGTTTATGGGTATTGCACTCTTTATAACTGAGCTGGCTAGAGGGTGCAAGTGAGCCAAAATCTCCGAACAAATTTCTGCCCTGGTGGGGATTTGAACCCCCGACCTTTTGATTGACAGTCTACTGAGTCTAGCACATGAGCCAGGACTCCATTGGGCATCCACAGTACATAATGAAATAGTTATTAATGCTCAAACTATAAGCCGTGTATAATGGGCCTTGGACACTAAGTTGGCTGAAGTCAGTGAGCCAAGACAAAGTGTCCTGTGTCAAAGATTGCCCTGTCGGTTGGTTTAATGTTGTTGTGTGTTTGCTGTTCAACCCCATGACCTCCTTGGTCAACGAGAGAATGGGTGTTGGTTTTGGTGTGCCATCGATTGATGCCTTGTGCATTAGACACCGGCGCAATAGAAGTTACTAACTATAATTAAAATTTTGAGTTGTAGTGTTGGCTTTTCCAACAGCTGAGCTATTAGTTATCTGTTTGGTGAGTTAGATGTGACTGAATGAGACCAGATAAGATGGGGTTGGATCGTTTGACACCACATGTTGTGTCTGCAAGACTGACAGACACTGAGTTTTGAAGTCTTCTTGTGTACAGAAATTAGCCATGAATATTCATGAGTGGAGGTGAATATTGTCACTGTAATTGTATTATAATGACTGAAATATATAGCGCCTCTACAAGAAAGTCTCATCATATCAGCCCATTTTGTACGAGACCTCTTATGAACCATTCATGCAAAACCATCCACTTGATCTGGCTGCATAGGATTTCATACACATGGAGAAATCATTCATGTGAATCCATCCATCCAAGACCATTTATCGGGAGCCTGTTCTTTGCCAGGCCATTAGTATCACCATTCATGCAAGACCAGTCATATGAACCATTTCAGACATGACATTCTCTGTGAACCCAGTAATACAAGGCCATTTTCATAACCTACTTTCGTACACACTTTGAATGTCTATACCTGGACTGATCAGCTTCTGTGGGATACAAAACATTCACTGTTGCCTCTAAGTGAAAATATTCTGACAACAAAAGCCACATGAAGATCATACTTCAACAAGTGTTACATACTGTTGTTTGGTCTGATTACTTCAATAGGCTGTCCTGTAGTATATACCAGAGATGATTCAAGTACTTTGGTCTCAAGTACTAGTACAAGTACTTTGGTCTTAAGTACAAGTACTTTGGTCTCAAGTATGAGTACTTTGGTCTCAAGTACAAATACTTTGGTCTCAAGTACAAGTAATTTGGTCTCAAGTACAAGTACTTTGGTTATCTCTCACTTTCACCTCCAACTCGTCTCTGTGTAATCTTGGCTTTACCTTTGCTCAGCATTTCTCCTTTTCTAATCACGTCTCCAACCTCTCGAGCATCTGCCTCATGGATATCCGTGACTACCGCAGCATTCGACCCATGCTTGACTTTAAACCTGCGTCCCCTCTAAGCATGAATACAGTAATTCCCTTTTCCTCAATCTCGAATCCACAAAATTTAAGCATCTGCAACTCATCCAAAACTCACTTGCCCGAGCTGTCACCAGGACACTTAAGCATGGCCATATCACTCCCATTCTTAAATCACTTCACTGGCTGAAAATCCCAGAGTACATCCACTATTCCTAATCTATAACTCCCTACAATGCTCCCAGCCCGGTTACCTTTGCGAGCTCTTCACCATCCAGGCACACCGCTCAACCCGATCCTCCTCCTATCTCACTTTCTCCCGTTCCCCAGTCACTACTCGCCTTAAGTTGTCCAAGCGATCCATATTCTACACTGCACCCCAACTCCGGAACGATCTTCCTCTGAATTCCGCAAATTCTCAGTTCCACCAACCACTCCACTGCTTAGCGATCATTCTCTGGCTCAGACTTCTCTACTTATCACCCCACAGGGTTTTCAATCCAAATTAAAGTCCCACCTTTTCAAGAATTCCTACCCTAATCCATCCAGTTCTCTGCCTTCCAAGGTTTCTCATCCTCATTGAAATCCACCTTAGCAGCCTCTGCCTCCTCCCTCTGGTCTCTCTGGGTAGATATCAATGGACTTTCCCTCTGAGTCGACGCAGAGCTCATGCATAAGCTTGTGCCCTGTTCACAATTATGATTACGAAAGCTAACTGGTAACCTATCCGAGTGCCTGTAAAAGCATATAAGGTCTTCATAATTATGCTGTATGTTTTCATTCTAAAGAACTGTTGTCACACATATGAAGTCTCAAGTACGAGTACAAGTACTTTGGTCTCAAGTACAAGTACTTTGGTCTCAAGTACAAGTACTTTGGTCTCAAGTACAGGTACAAGTGTCTGTAAAAGCCCATCAGTTGTTCATAATTATGCTGTGTTTCCATTTTAAGGAACTGTACAAGCATAGACATAAGTACCAAGAACAGTACAACATCTCTGGTATATACTGTTGGAGGCCATAGTGGCTGTCCTCGGTTGGCAGACGTTTTGCATCTATGACTTACCTAACCAGAAACATTGTCTGAGCTGTAAGTGACTGATGCACAGTAGTTTAAGTAACTACATATGTCAGAGATCGACCAACTGATATGTGCTCCAAAATCCAGTCTTCAATATGAGAAATAAGCAGAACCTGTTTATTGAGTCAGGTGGTGGAGGTAAAGAGTGAGACCATTTCAGACAGTAACTGGCACCACATGTAGGGAGGGGAGCTTTCACATGGTAGCAGTTTGAGCAACAGGAACAATCAGTTTAAAAAGAGCATACATAGGGATGACAAATAAGACTGGGCATCTAAATTCTGGAAGTAACAATGGAGCCAAACCCAAATGGCAAGGCTGTCATCATGACCAGGAACATATCAAGTCTCGATTTACTCAGAGATCAGCACCGAAAGATGATCGAAGAATGAAGGTGGAAATGCGGTTATGCTTGCAAAATCCACGAACAAACCAGTGTTTTTGGTGCATTTTGTGGCATGATATCTTCATATATGTGCGTATTTATCAACAAAGACCTTTTCCACACAAGCATTGATCAACTATGAACAATGTGTGCATGCTGTGTGGTTGCATGGCACATAAAGGCACTGTGTTAATGTCGATTTGTGTGGTGTTGTGTTTCTGTTGTGTGGTTTTTGAGAGAAAATTTGTTGATTTATGCTTGGAACAATGTAGTGCATGCATACATGTATGCATATAGACATGTACACACACACACACACACACACACACACACACACACACACACACACACACACACACACACACACACACACACACACACACACACACACACACACACACACACACACACACACACACACACACACACACACACACACACATGTAGGCATACAGATATGTACATGGAAGCACATGTATAGTGTTTAACGGCCTTTTCCCTGGTGTATATTTTGGTCAGCCATTTGTTCCGCAGGGAAAATCCCTTTGAGTATTAGAGGGAAAATTTATGGCTGGCCCTCTTTGCAGCTGGCACCTATCAAACACTGCAGGGAGTACAAGATACCTATTCCAGCATCACACAGGCATAAGGCGTATATATGCACTATATAAATGTTCAAATCAAATCAAATCAAATCAAATCATTTTATTGCTTCCATCAAAACAAAACAAAACAAAAACATGTTATGTAACAAACTATAAGTAGTCGGATTGTGGTTCTGTCTCAGATAGAGCAAAAGGTGGCCCTAAAGGGAGGTAACTCCCGCTAAGCAGGGACACCTACTAGTGTTGTACATAACTTAAGTGACTGTCAAGTCATGGTAAGCCAGAGGGAGTAGATAGTTGAGGTCTGGTGTGGAAACATGAGAGAAAGCAAAATAAAACATATGCTTATATATATATATGTACATATGTTATATATATTATATATATCATCATCATTTTCTATGGCGAGGTCCTCTCCTGAGCATTGCTGTTTCCATGATGTTTAGCCAGCCGTTTTGTTTCTGGGCTCTTCTCCAGGCCGTTTGCAACACAAAGTTCAGTGGATTCAGGTCAGCTTCCACTGTTCTTGTCCATGTGTGGCAAGGGCACCTAGCAGCAGACCCTTAGCCAGCCACCCGTCCACCCATCCTTTGGACGGGTGAAAATTATTTGGACGGGCATAAATTGTGCATGATTCTCCTCCAACACTATCCAGTTTCTTCTTTAAAGCCACTGCGAGTGTTCAGATGACAGTTCTGTAAGGTGGGGGGTTGATATTAGGCTCTGTAAACAGCATAGGGGTAGTGCAGTCGGACTCATACGGCGGTGGGGACTTTGGGCGGTCGCGACTTTGTACGCTCACGGCGTTGGGCGGTCACGACTTAGAATACTTTTGGACAGGCCACTCTGTATTTCTGGTGAAGTGCCTGCCCAGCAGGTCTCTTCCAGTCTCTTGGAGGGCCGCAAATTATTGCTGGCATGGTACTGGGCACCTTCACAGCACGCGATATGTCCAAACAGCTGGAGTCTACTAGGTTGAATCATCTCCGACACATGGATGTGCGTCGTGTGCTGGTATACTTCCGTGTTGGTGACATGCGCTGTGTAGGGTATGCACAGTATCTTTCTGAGGCACCAACGCTGGAAGGCATCAAGCTTCATATCCAGGTCCTTGGAAAGCATCCAGGTCTCAACTCCATACAGGAGGATGGAAGTGTAAACAGACAGAGTTTTGTTTCTAGCCGGATGTTGGTGTTCCTTATTCCCCATTGAAGGCTGCTCATGCAATCCCGGACAATGCAGCCACCATTAGCCTCGTTATGTGAACCAAGGTAGGGGAACCCGTGAACCAGGACTTGGATCCCCAGCCTAACGTTTTTGTGTAAAACTGCTTTGTTATGATTCAGTATGTTGTTGAAATGGCTCCCAAGGTAGTAGCATTGCAAAGGGATTACAGTATATCTCTATAGCAAACTGCACACATGCTGTTAAGTAACTGAATTTGCCAATAATTATCTAATTTCCACTTAAAATGGGCAACGATTTTGATTCCCGTTCGAATTTTGAAACCTGAGAGTCAAGGCGACGATTCAACTTGGTTTGTTTGAGCATCTTGATCAGCATTTGTGCGATGTTGAGGAATTGCAAGATTTTACATTAACCGAGACTTTATTAGTTCATAGTGAAACCAACAGTAGCACAGAATTGCTTTTCATGTACGACCAAGCACAGGTTTTAAACTTGCTAATGGAACAACCTTCTCCCATTTGCGCATGAAACCGGCCGCCACTGAAGTGGTCTTCAGACTCGGCGAGGTCGATTTTTACGACTAAAGTGCTTCTGCAGCTAGCAGCAACAGTAACAGCTGCAGCTTCAGCAGCAGGACCAGGAGAAACAGCAGGAGGAGGATGTGAACTGATGGCATTTATTGCACGCCAATGTTCTGTTGCTGAGAATAATGGTGTGGCGGCATCATATGAATTTTGTTTGTAGAATAAATGAATGCGACGCTATTCAACAGGCGCTCGAACCTTTAATTCTTGTGCATGAAAATAGAAAATCATCTGGGCAAGAAAATAAAGGACCATCAAATATTCATATCGTCACATATTTCGGTATAATGCATACAAATGTAGGTGCGTGTGTGTGTGTGTGCCTGCATGGCCATGCTTGAATTGATGTATGTATTGTTGATGAGCATTGTATATATATACATATATACATGTATTTTTAGCTATACTATTATATCAGAGATCCAGTATATGAATCAATGATGTTTGTGTATCTGTGTGATCTCGTAGCAAGTAAGCAGAGACTAACGTGGTCCACTGGCTCTTATAGCAGTACGCTGTCTGGTACATCTGAGCATAATTATTGTGTGGCTAGAGTAAAAATATACATTTACTTCTGATGATATTATGCATTTTGTGTGCTTTATCATCAAAAAACCATACAGACATACAGCTGTGTGTCTTTGAAGATTCTTGCAACATAAGTGTCTACTGTAACAAAATGCTAGTGTTGAGTGAGTGCCACTGAGTACCGTGTAGTTTTCTGTAAGTATGAATGCATTTGAGTTATTGAATGTGTACAATTGATGCTTAAATATATACAAGAAGTGTTTTTTTCTGCCGGAATGCTTCAAAATGGTGTTCCGGCAGGCACCTTTTTTCAGCTTTTAAAATATAATTTAGTTATTTTAATAAAGGATTAATTTAGTTATATTAATTTAATGTGATGCCAAAATTTTTTTGGGAAGGGTCTCACCAAGACCCCTCTCCAAACTCGAGAAAAAAGCACTGCATGCATGTATGTTATAGGGCTTAGCACTTGATCAGCACTTTCCTTGTGGTGCAATACTAGAATTCATCAGTCTGACGTAATATGTCAGTAAGTAATTGGCTGTGTTGCCTTGCTTACACTTAAAAATTTGTAAAACACATAATTGAACACTGAGTATTCATTAGTTAAGTTTGTTTTATTTCTTTTTCGACGACCACTGCTTCTGTTGCATTTTCCATTTGCTCTAAATGTTTGAAATGTTATTCTCCAGTTAGACTATCATAACTTGTTTTTTCTTGGTGGTGTGTTTGTATCTTATGTTAGGTCGCCCCTTTAAGGGTGACTCTTGTCCTCTTGGGCCTGCCTGGTTAACTCATGGCTGAAATTGTATTGTATTGTATTTAAAGATTTCTAAAGCACCTCTCACAGTACAACCTAATCAGAGGGAAAAAAAGATTTAAGACAGCGGATACAAGCAGCAAGACCCCCTGTCCCCCTTGTTAGAATAATAGACTAAGTCGCAGAGGGAGCCTCAGGAGGTGATTGACATATTTTGTATATTATTATTTTGATTTCATTACTGGCTTCAATATAATAAATGCTATGAGTAAGTGATGGTATGGAAAAATGTTTAGCTGAGGAAAGATGGAGCTTCCTTAAGACAGTCAGATTTCCAAGCAAAATTCAGTTTAACTGACGTGTTTTGTGCCCATACTACTTTAACATTGCAAATCATAGAGAGAGAATACAGTGTCAAATACTCTGACCAACCCAGTGGTTAAATAGTTGTCCAGTGTGGACAGTCATTATTGTGGCATATGTCAAGTATTTTTCCCTTTATCACAAAGGGCCAAATTACTGTCTGGCCTCTGCGAGTACTGTTACTGTCTGCTAGGCCACTAACCGATGCCTGTTGCTGTACCAGTGTCTCAGCGGCGAAGTGCCCTGAGGAGTGGCGTTGTATATATATATATATATATATATATATATATATATATATATATATATATATATATATATATATATATATATATATATATATATATATATATATATGTAATGTAATGTATATATATGTCTGTATAGATATATAACTATATATGTTATATATGCCTTAGTGCGTGCGTGCGTGTGTGTGTGTGTATGTGTGTGTATGTGTGTGTGTGTGTGTGTAAAGCATCCTAGAAGTAGCTTTGCCACCAACCATCCGTGCCTCAGATTCACATTTCGGTGTGACCATGCGTGTGACCATGCGCATGTTACAAATTTAATTAATAGTAATAATAATAATAATGGTATATAAATTGTCATAATTACAATTACTACGTTACCTTGAATTACTGATGATGATGATGACGATGATGACGACGACGATGATGATGATGATGATTTTATGATGTTAGAGTAAACAAGATTTAGTTTATTTCCCTGTGTCTTGCTTTTCTAGTAAAACCGGAAGACGGACAGAACAGCGGTGAAGCACACTTCAGTTATCAGGAACATTCTCCGCATGCTTCAGCCTCCTCGTCATCGTCGGACGCGCGACATCATCCCGAATCGGAGGCCAGTCCCCCGGACAGAAGGCAACACCAGCAGCCACAGCCTGGCAGCAACAACTCGGCTCAACTTAATCCGCCTTTTGGAAAGTCACGCCATTTAGGGTCGACGGATATCGTCAGAAGATGTCGTTTTGTGCCGATTGTCGAGGACGGAAGAACTTCGGTGAACTTTGGAAAGCTGTGCTATGACATAAAGGCAGATAACTCCACTACTGGAATTAAGGATAAGTAAGGGCCTGCGATACATTGCTTTGCAGTCTCCGATACTACTGAAGTACACGAGGAATCTGTCCGGTAAAGAAACTGCATGTGAGAGAGCTTCTCGAGTGAAAGCAACTGTGGAAGTATCAGTAGTTGTTGTGCCTGGGTGATCAACGTCCCGTGGAGGAAGTTTTGGGTTCACAAATATGTCAAAAGATTTAAAGTTTCTAGAATTGTTTGATGCACCCATTTTCACATGTGTAATGTTACTCTCACTCTCACTACAATTGCTGGATCGGCTCATGAGCTTGCGATACTCAAGTTCGATCAAGTTGAATCTGAGGATAATATTCATCAGATCAGGCACAGAAGTTACTGGTAGGAAGATTCTTGGAAGGCATAACCGATGCAAGGCAGCACATATAACAAAGGAGGTAACTATGATGAGTAGGCGTAAAATCGGACATGGGGCTGAAAACTGAGTGAGAATGATGCAGGTATGATGAATGGCAATGATGATTCAGTGACAGTGTCCACTGAACTGGTTTGATGGGTTAAAAACAGCCTCGCAATACAGAAGCATACAAGATTGAAACCTTATGGTAAATTTTGTATTTGTAAAAGGAAAAATGCAGATCTGCAGCTGAAAAGTTGTAAAGCTGGAAGCAAAGGCCATACATATATACAGGAAACTGGAGAGTGTTGGAAGGACTTTCTGTGGCTTTATTCTTGAAATTGTGTCGAAGGATTTGGTGAATATCACGAGTAAAATGCATTCAATATGGATTCTGACGGGCAATGCATACAGGTGCTAATGCCATGCAGACAAAAGCGTGTCACAGAGAAGAATGATGACGGCAACAATAGAAGTACTGGAACAGCAAGAGGAATGTTATTCATGAGAGTATGAAACAACTTTAATAAGCTAATCAGTACGTTTTTTAACGAGGGATGATTATGTTCAATACTGGTTTGTAGTCTTTGTACAGTCAGACTCTGGAAATGGAGAAGTTGAGTGCTGTCAACATGTTGATTGCTCATTTGCGGATGAGCTGTATGTTGATGTACGTTTTCTCTCTTTCCTCTTTTCTCTGATAAAAAGCAATTTTCAGTTTATTAATGGTGATAAACAAGCGCTCAACGCTTGTTGGCTTTAGGCTTTATGTGAATTGAGGTTTAGAGTGTAGGCCTTACTTATATACTGTGTGTGCTTGTACAAGAACTATCTCTCTGATATACTCAAACTTCTTCACTTGTAAACAGCGTTTTATACTCGCAGTTTCACTCTCAGATTAAAGCAGTTCACTTTCATAAGATTTGTTCATCTTATAGCGCTTAATCAAAGCTGGGTTGGTTCAGTGGAGCTTTTGTGTACCTCGGGAACATTACTGTCAGTAAAGGCCTGTAAATAGGCCTACATGTAGGCCTACACGGAAAACTGAGCAGTGGATTTGATGAATGTCTTCGGGTTGGATCATAGGAGTGTGATAGAACTGTTCTAACGCTTCTATATCAATAATTTAGTAACTGATCTGTTTATTTGCAGTGAGAAATATTTCTCTTGCATATATATGTATATGTATATATATATATATATATATATATATATATATATATATATATATATATATATATATATATATATATATATATATATATATATATATATATATATATATATATATATATATATATATATATATATATATATATATATATATACACACATTTGTGTGGCTGGAATTGGGCCATTGTCGCCCGTGTGCTTGTGGGCGAGGTCGGTGGAAAAAGCGGAAGACACATTCAGAATGTCCGCGGCAGAGCTGTTCAAGTTTTCCCCCAAAGGGGTAATGCCATTATTGCGGTCCACATAAATAATTTCTAATCGAATTTGCCGGAATCCCATGGGTCATCCGGTGAAAGGTTGTGGCGCATGGGGGCTAAATGCTACAACAGTCGCCGCTGTAGATGTGGTGTGGATCATATGGGTGTGCACGTGGAAAAGTACATCAACGCATGCATGGCGAGGACAGCAAGGGTGAGGGTGTGGTGTTCGGCGTAGCCGTCATGCGATCGCACCGTCGGCTGTGACGTGAGTTAGATCACAGTAACGTCGGTTATATCTATAGTGACGTTGGTCGTATATAGTGACGTTATATCCTGTCCGGAAGGCGTAAACAGCGGACGACATATATGACATCGCTAGATTAGGCAGACGATAGTCGTCGCTTGACGCGTAAGTTCAATTGGCAAGCGCGCAAGATGGCAGACGCTAGACTTTTACAGCTATAAGCACGCACTACTTCTCAAAGTCGACGACAGTTTGTTACATGTAGGCTTTTAAAAATCACACTACGTGATTTTTACACTGCTTCCACATGACACTGACGGTCACACATGGCAACATAATTTCAACCGGTCACTTTCAGTACTTTCCCAGTTCGGTTGACATTATATCTAACATCAAGAAACAGCCAGCCACTGACGGCGATCTTGTTTCACAGGTGGGGGGGTCACGGAACACTTTTGAACAGAGGGGCGTTTACACGTAGGAGCACTAGGCGCGCGCCTAGGGCCCCAAAATCTCGGAGGGACCCAAACGAATGAAAATATTTTTTTCAATTACAAAAAAATAACATTTTTCAATTTTGAATTATTTTAAATATAACCTATTTTGTACAGTTTAGCATTCCCATAAAAGTAGGTCCTATATTATTGTAATTTATAATTATTGTTTTTTTTTCATTTGGGCTAATACAAGTTCAGAAGGGCCCCCTAAAACCTTTGCGCCTAGGGCCCCGTTTTCTGTAAATGCGTCTCTGCTTTTGAAATGATTTGGTCAAAAAAGAGGTGAAAACATTTTTCGCGATGTGTTGACCTTTTTTGGTGCTTCTTCAAAATTTGGAGGGGGTGGGGGACTTCATAGTGTGTCCCCCACTGTTAAAGGTGGGGTCTTGTCCCCCTCGACCTCCCCGGGATCGCCGCCCATGGTTAGTCAGCTGCTCAGTATCTCTCATGCAATTTTATGGCTTCAAGCAGTTCATGTTATATACAGGCCTACTAGCTGAGGATATATGCGTATATAATAATTATTATATCGTTTGATGGAAATTAGTGTGCGCATAACGGGGACATCCAATCTGTTGCGTTTCCGAGTATATAACATTGAGGTCTGTACTGGTGGGAGGGACGCCTGTATAATAAGCAGATGTGTGCAACGTGTGCAGTGAACGATAATTAAGTGCGCCGACGAACGCGCGCGGGCTAAAGGGTTAAGGCGACACTGCCTGCGTCGCCGTCTGTACGATAGCCCAGAGGTTTCATGAATAATGAATGACGGGAAACTGGACAACGGATGAATTAACAGCCGTCATGGTCCTCCTCCTCCTCCATCACGTCCTCCACTTCCTTCTCCTCCACCTCTTATCTCCCTCCTTCTCCACTTCCTCCCATTCACTCCCCTACTCCTCTTCCTCCTCTTCCTTCACCTCCTCCTCCTCCGCTTCCTCCAGTTCCTTCTCCTCTACTTCCACCTCCTTCACTTTCTCCTCCTCTTCCTCCTGCACTTCCTTCTCCTACTGCTCCAATAGTATTCCTCCTTCACTTCCTCCCCACCTCCCTCCCATTTCTACTCCTCTTTCCCACTTCCTCCTCCTTCGACCTCCTCCTCCTCCTCCTCCTCCTCCTCCTCCTCCTCCTCCTCCTCCTCCTCCTCCTCCTCCTCCTCCCCCTCCTCGATCTACCACGCTGAACAGCTGTAGGCTGCGTTAGGCCTACTGTAGGTTAGCGATAAACGGAAAGAAACTCACTTGCATAATGTACCTACATGATCCACCAGAACACAACACAGTAGCCTGAAAAGGCCAAGTTCTGATTTATTGGAGTCAAATTTGTCTGTCTTTCCATCTTTCCATACATATACATTTGTCTGTGCGTTTGGACGGATGTATATTCGCAGGGACGGGATGGGGATTCGACCTCCAGGTTTGACAGGTGGGGGGACATGAGACACTTTTTAACCATGGGCGGCGATCCCGGGGGTTCGAGGGGAACAAGACCCCCTCACCGGGGGGGGGGACACGTCATACATTCGCCCCCCCCCCCCAATTTTTTTTTAAAGAAACACCAAAAAAAGGTTAGTTTTTTCGCCCGTGAGCACTAAAAATTTGTGGATCTCTTTTACCAGATCAGTTCAAAACTTTTTTTTACCAGATCAGTTCTAATTTAAGTGTCCCACCCCACCTGTCAAATAAGATCGCCGCCATTGTTTTCAACTGATCTGGTCAAACAAAAGGTAATAAATTTGTTGACTTTTGGTGTTTCCTGTAAACTGTGTCCCCTACTGTTAAAGGTGGGGGTCTTGTCCCCCCATGATTGCCGTCCCTGACTCCGGCAGTGATAAAAAAAATGTCCCGATTCGGTTCCACCCCTCCAACCGAAGTTCACCTGTAGGGCATTAATGTAACCGTAGCCGCAAGATTTCTGAAAGCTGCGTCGCGGGAACCAGCTTATTCATATGCACTTAGTCAAAACCCAATTGATAGGCAAGTAAGGTCAGAATTGATTCCAGGTCAAGATCCATGGGTCAGACAGGCAGACAGTCTCTGCCCTCAATACAATCGTAGTCGGTAAATGAATATAATGTCGACGTCAACGGCCTTGGCAGCCATCAGATCTCGTTTAACATTAGAACTATATAGCCTAACGGTCAACTTTGTTAAGTCTGCGGGCTACGCGCCCGGTAGGGCCTACCTCGCGCCCTTCCACTCGCGAGCGCTTCGAACCCTTCAATCATACCCGAAATTTCGTATTTCGTCCTCCCCTCAAATTTCAGAAATCGAAATATTCGTGCGTGTGCATGGGCGGCGATCATGGGGGGACGGGGGACATGTCCCCCACCTTTAAGAGTGGGCAGGGCCTACTACGTAGGGGGGGAAGGAATCAGACTGCTTCCAATTTGGGCCAGGGGGGGAAAAGTTTCCCCCCTGGCACAGTCACTAATTTCTAATAATTAGTGACTAATAAAGTGACTAATTACTAATGATTCTTAAAGTATTGTATTGTGATGTATCAGTATTATGGGCCATGCAATATTTGCTGATGTTACCGTACAGTGTCTAAGCAGTGTTATAGTGTATCATTATTACTTGTTTTTCTTTAGCTATTGGTCATTAGGCCTATGTTCTGCTATTTTTTGTTGATGAAAGATGCAAAAAGTATTTTAAAAATTGAAGAAAAGCAATCACAATCCTGTTGATTTAGAAATTTCCTAAATATGGGACACATGTTAAAATATTGGGCAATGTTCAGCAAATATATGGGGATTTTAAATATTGCATTATGAATGCACATTTCTGGTGTAATGCAGCGGTAAAAGGCTCCATCCCTGCCTACTACAGTGTTATCCAGCCGACAATTATTTTGCAGCAATATTTCAAGACCTGGTAATCCCATTTTCACTGCACTACACAACAATAATTGTAGCACTTAAATTTTGTGCCATATTTATTACAGCTTGTCCCATAAAATTTTTACAGTGCACTGGGAGCCCTGCAGAAATTAATTCAACAGTTCAGTTGAACTAAAATGTAGTCTTCCAAAGCCAGTTTTCTTGCTCCAAAAAAGTGCTAAAACTCGCCTACGGCAATGTAGAAATCCAAAATTTTTCCGGGGGAGGACCCCCGGACCCCCCACTTCAAGGGGAGGGGAGGGGAGGGCAGGGGAGGGGAGGGGAGGGGAATGTACAGGAGGGGTAAAGTGGAGTGGATTGAGTGGGGGATGGGATGGGAGTGGGGAGGTGTAGTGGAGGAAGGGGATGGAAAAAAGGGTGTGTGTGTTTTACAGTAAGGGGGGATTGCTTCCAGCTGACAGGGGGGGATAGTAGGCCCTGAGAGTGGGGGGACACGCCATACATTTGTCCCCCACAGATTTTGAAGAAACACCAAAAAGGCGAAGAAATGTATATGCGCGCGAGGGTTTTGACTGTGTTTTTGAAGAGAAGTGTCCCCCCGGAAACTTTCAGAAAGTAAGAAGAAATTCTTAAGAAAAGGGCGGAATTTTTTTTTTATAATTTCGGAAAAAGTGGGGGAAAATGAAAGTGGGGAAAAAGTTAAAGAAGCGGGGGAAAAGGTAACAATACGGTAATACCACACCTGGAGGGAGACTGTAAGAAAAAGCTGTAAAAGAGGTGTGAAGGACTAAAAAAAGCGAAATTTTTCGGAGATGAAGTGGCAGAAAATTTTGTTGGGGGGACAAGATTTTCAAAAAAGGTCGTCGACGAGATCCCCCCCCCCCCACCTCTCACACAAGATCGCCGCCACTGCACGTGTGTATCGTATTAGGTTGAACGAGTGACGACTCGATCGAATGTCGAGTTCGACGGTCAGAGGTTCAGACTAAAGCCCTTCCAGACCTCGAAGATTTTAGTGGTATTTTTACATCAATTTAGGGTGCGCCATAGTATAGTGGGTAGCATGCTGGACTGTCGTCCGCACTGGCGGCGATCATATTTGACAGGTGGGGGTGGGGGACACGGGTCACTTTTGAACTGATCTGGTCAAAAAAGGACAAATTTTTTGCACGTGAAATTTTTTGTCTTTTTGATGTTTCTTCTAAATTTGGGGGACAACTCTATAGTGTGTTCTCCCCCCCTCCACTGTTAAAGGTGTGGTCTCCGGGATCGCCGCCCATGGTCATCCGAGAGATATGGGTTTAATTTCCCGCCAAGGCAGAATTTTTTAGATTTCTGCTCCACATGCGCCCCTAGCAAGTAGGCCTACAGCCCTACACTGACCGTATACACTGCTAACTACAATTCAATGAGCATTAATTGCCAGGCGTCTGTTTGGATACAGAATATAGTTCTAAATTAGAACTATATTAGAACTTCTAATATACATAAATTAACGCGAATACTGTCTGAAATAAAACTGGATTACAACCAGTGGTGTAGTCCTAAAAAATGAAGTGGGGGAACGCCTGGAAATTGAAGTAGCAACTGTAGCAAAAAGTGCAATCTTTGGTAGGTATATTATAAGTATGGAAAAAAGTGGGGGAACGGCGTTCCCCCGCGTTCCCGCCCCACTACACCACTGATTACAACCAGTGCTATCCCTGTCTATATAGAAGACAACTAGATTCATAATTGGTCCTTATTGTGCCGCAGACGGGAACCTGTGGCTAGCTACAGGTCCAGTGAGCCAGCGTGTGGCCCCGGAAAGCGTAGGCGTCTGTGTATAATTCTCAGAAGCTGACAATGATTCGCATGGACCATTGATTTATCATCGACCAAGCGCAACTTTGACAACGAGCAGTAGGCCTACATGGCCTATATTAAAATACAGCGGAACGCAATTCCGGATTGGAACTGCATATGGCAAATAACGACTGTGTTTTGTGTGCACGGTTCCAGCCTCCCACGACCAAGGCGACGAACCATTTCTTGAACTGTTCTCGATGACCCAGTTCCGTGTCTTGCCCGAGACGATTGGCCAATAGCGGAGGCTCTCGACGGCCGAGCCCTTGAGACGGAAGAAACACTGCCACTTATGGCAAGCACTAAGCACGTTCCCAACGCCCACGCATGCTTCTCGGCGTTTGAACACTCTCAACACAACATCATGTTCTGGTTTGACGCGCTAAGCCTATTTGGCATACAGTAGTTTAGTTTAGAATACCCCACGGGTAGACACCGACACATACATACGCCAGCAGACGGCTATACTCGAAGGAGCGTAAAGGATGACTGATTCATCTTCTTGCATCTGTACACCCACATGGTGCAGTTGTGCCGTAATTATGCGCCCATCAATAGTGGAAATGATATGTGTGCACCTTATACCCACCCAAAGTGTAGATGCATTCTACTGCAGAGCAAACCCACATGAAACGTAAACACAAATGCAGGCCACAATTGCATCTGCTGAGGTTGCGATCTTCACTTGTCAAGTACCAGCGATGATAAATAAGCGGGATTCCCTAATACAGCTATTGTGTGCACTGTGCGGAGAAATGGACAGTTTACATTACAACACATCACTAGCTCTGCACTGCAACCCTCGTACGGATAACTCAAATTTAATCCAATTCTGTTAGACTGGGTTTGCCTGAAAACATTAATAAGTTGGCTTATCGAACAGAGTTTAGAGCAGAACCAAGAAATTCACCAATCCAATTAACTAAGAAGGGAAAACATCGAGCATGGCTAACAGCCACTAAGAGTTTCACATACCAGCGCTGTATATTTCTTACAGAAACGATAAGGCAACACCATACATACGGTACATATGTTGTGGTACATATGCATATATGTGTACATATAATGTATGCACATGTGTGCACTGGCGTAAACTTGTCCAAAATATTGGGGGGGGGGGTTTGGTTATTCAATCTACACTTATTGCATTGGTGTACAGTCCATCTCAATTATTGGGGGCCCCAGCTGCCCCCCAGAGTCTACGCCTATGCAGAGGCGTCTACTCCATAGAAACCTTGGAGCAAATGCTCCATCCAAAAAATAGGGGGAAGATGTCAGTGTATGTGCCATCTTTGGGGGGGGGGGTGAAGGAAGGGGAAGGGAAAGAGGAGGGAGGGGACGAGAAGTTGCTCCAATGACTTAGGGGGATAGACGCCCCTGCGCCTATGCATGTGTGTATGTGTGCATATTATACAAGTAGGTATGTATCATGTATTTATGTATGTATGTATGTGATACAAACATGTGTTCTGATCATAGGCTTCAGGGAGGGATGCATGGATAGATTAGTGGTTAAAGGCAGACAAGAGTGACACCAGGGTACATACCATACATAAAACCATTTCTTTGCAATATTGGTAATCTTACAGTATAAATAATCTTACAATATAAATCACTTAAGTACACATTTCCTAATAAATCGTCAAAAAAAATTCAAAGATTACAAAGATTACCATACACACAATTATTTCTTTGCAATATTTGTAATAATCTTAGAATATATTCAGTACATATGAAACTGAAAGCGAAATATTGTCACCGTAATCCAAATCTACCAGGAAATCACTTAAGCACACATTTCCTAATAAATCAGCAACAAAATTCAAAGATTACATACACCTTTGCAAAAATGGAATAATAAATTATGGATTATTCTTATTATTACGAAATCTCATAACATGCAAAGTCACATAAAAATGTTGATAAGAAGCAAGATATCCAGATGTTTGAAAGCCAGCGAGAAATGTGAGCTTTGAGGCATTTCTTGAAGGACGGAAAAGAGTTGAAGCATCATACCGTAATCGGTTCCAACATGGAATGCATGATCGCACATGAAACTTTTCCATCAAGACTCAGCCAAAAGACCCATAACTGAAGATCATAGGCTTCAGGGACGGATGCAAGGACAGAACAGTGGTTGAAGGTAGGATTTTGACACATGATTTAAACCTCAATGTCATGAAAATAATACATGGCGATATGTACCAATTACACACGTCACAGACATTGGTAAGTCTTCCACCTAGTCTTCTTACAGCTTAGACTGGTTGCCAGGTTGAAGCGATTGCTTCAAATATTCAAATGATTTGTGCACCTGTTAAGAAAGCACAGAATGATCGCAAGTCTAAACTGTCTTTAACATAAACATTTCCATTTATTCAATAATTCATCAGTTGACAGCAGAAAGTGAACAAATGCCACCAAAGTATAAGAAATTACATATCTTCAGTAATGTAACTTATTGAGCAAAATTTTTTAACATTGTTAGCAATGCTGTTCTGCATGATATAAATTCAACTCGGTTCATGGTACTGCTTCGTGGACCTGCCAATTAACCTCGTACATAGTACAAGCACCCTTGTGAGATTCATAAAAAGGCACATTAGAAATAGCCAGATACATACATACATACATACATACATGAGGCAGTGCTCAAGTATTACATTACATTCCAGTGGAAAACTAAGTAATGTAGGTTTAATTTCGATTCAACAAACACCTGCCTGAAATAAACATATGAGTTTTCTTTCCATATGTGACTAATGGTAACTGAACTGCTTCATTCACATCTGTATGTGATCAAACTTATAAACAGGCACACACTACACTACACACTTTCAGTAACCCTCTTAAAAATGCACTACAATAAGCCTCTGCATATAACTCATCTTCTTTATTCATTTATAATCAGCATCAAACTTATAAACAGGCACTACACACGTTCAGTAACCCTATTTAAAAATGCACTATAATAAGCCTCTGCACACAGCTCAACTGCTTTATTCACTTATAATTAAAAAAGGTGCTATACAAATGTTCAGTTACATTATATTACAATTCGATGTAATTATCGTAAGATCAGCTGCAACTGCTGCGGAACCCCATCAGTGGTCTCACCTGTGTCTTATTGAGCGGCGAGTCAGCCGCCCATTTGTACAAATTTTCGTACACGTTTCCATCATAGCGGCCGAGAATACTTCCAAGGAGTCGGTCGTTAAAGTCAAAAGCATCGACAAGGGGCACAGCGTTTGGACGCAATTTTTCGAGCAAAGACAATATACCATTGTCTACAATGTCCAGTTGATGTCCAGTCAAGTAGCCATCCTGTAATTAACAAACAGACTAATTATATCAACCTGCAACTGCTGAGGAACATCAGTGGTCTAGTCGATGCAGAACGAACAAACAGGACACCGCTCGGACTTGGAAAAGGCTTCAAAAGAGATGCATTGGTTTATTTTGGACTACAACATTTCACATTTATTTATGTCTGTATCTGTTGGAACACTGAAAGCGTGTGGGATGAAAAGGCGAGTACACTTCAGCCTACCTGCATGAAGTCAGCTGCACTGGTTGATATGCCATACAAAGCATACAGCTGGAACAGGTCAGTCAAAACGGCTCTAACACTTCGATCCGCAACATTCGACAAGGCACTCACAAATGCCTCAATGGTGTAGACATAGGAATGACACTACAAGAACAAATTGCAACAAAACTATATCCACGCTGTACCAGAAAACAGTCATCAAACAAGGCATAGCTCGTTTGCCATTGCAGCTTCCTCTCAGTCATTAATTTACTGTCAAGTTTCTGGGTCTCCTACACCTTGAAGGCAATGAAGTCTTTGCTGTGATTAGACTGGTAAAACTTTGTACCTTGGAGTCAGACTGGTACATTTAAAAACCATGCCACACAGTTGGTGGTAGAGCTACCGCACCAGCCTGTGCAGCCACACCACTAGTCCTGTGCAGCAGGAGCACCCATCAATGGTAAATGCTGGTTTGTCATCAAACAACAAACCCATCCACAGCGACAGTCAGTGTAACTGCAAACACCATCTCACCAGTTCATCACTGCATCTGTGATTTGCCAGTCACAAGTATAAAAGAATTTTTAAAAAGTTATATACCAGGCAAGTATCCGGATAAACAACAAAAACTCTCCACAGAAATACAACAGATATATCTTCAGTACATCCATATGCAACAGTTCTATCTATATAATAAAGCGAGATTTCTGTGTGTGTGTGTGTGTGTGTCTGTTTGACCGGGCTTAACTTCTACAATTTTGCACCTTTTCACTCCAAACCTTCACTGCTGTGTCGGCCTCGGCATCGGACACCCAGTGGAGGGGTTCGCTTACCCCCTTTTCACCGCTAACATGGTGAAAATCACCCAAAACTCTACCCAACCGACCGTCCCTGACGACCCAGCGCGAAGCGCTTCTATTTATGGCGCCGGTATTCCCCAACGTCATTAATAATGCGCAATTAACGACAAGCGGTTCTATTTATGGCGCGGATATTCCCCAAAGTCATTAATAATGCAAATAAAGACGTTGTTTACTTTTGCACAAAATTTAATTACGATCGAATCGAACTATATTCATCGTTTTACAGCAAAATTGTATGTTCAAAGACTCTGCTTTACTAAGGGCAGTGAGGGCTAGATTTCTGGCGTTTCGTTGAATCCGCCAACGCCGGCTTCACCCTCTTCGACTGCGAAGCAGTCAGTCCACGGGAGACTGCAAAGCAGTCTCCCCGACTGCGTAGTCGTCGCCACTCGACTGCGAAGCAGTCAGTCCACGGGAGACTGCGAAGCAGTCGTCGCCAGAGGGCGACTGCGAAGCAGTCAGTCCACGCCTAGACTGCAAAGCAGTCTCCCCCACAGGTCGCCTAAATTTCTTCCTTATTCGCTACACGGATTTAAACATATACCTAAATTTGTTGCTTATTCGCTACAGGGATTGAAACTTATAACCCCGGGCAACGCCGGGTAAACCTGCTAGTATGCAATATTTAGTGATGCACAAATACAATAGATATTTTCCAATGGATACACATACAATAGACCTACAGGGTACATCCAGTATAGAGTGACCACTAACCTCAGCAGCCTTGACCAACATGACCGCTGACATATTCCAAGCCTCGTAGAGTGGCTTGCCCTGTGCCTGAAGTTGGCTAATCCTCAGTCCAGCCTTCTCCGTCAAGCTACAGCAGAAGACATGTTGTAAATTTGAAGAAAACATTCAAAACTATTCATCATATTTGAAAACAGTACCTTTTAAAAAGTCAATTTTTTAGATGGCCTCATTTTGTGCACAGTCAGCTGATGCCTTGTGCATTAGACTAATAGTTAGATACTAAATACTAAATACCCAACAATTAGACGAGCAGATAATGTGTGACACTATACCATGCATCTTTAGATGATTAAAAACTGTTAGTTTAAAAGGAAAACTAAGCAGTGCACCAGACAGCAACAGCAAAAAATAGGCTGAAGAAGAAAAATGAGAATTAGTTTCTAAGCAGTCAAATATGAAATTTGTAAATGAACAACTGACAGGTAAATAAGTTATACAGAAACAATAAAAGACGTGTTAACAATAGCCTGTGATACAACATGAATAGGTAAGATTGAAATCTGCACAACAAGAGATAAGCAAGACTAGCCATGCACATTACTACGAAATAAGAGACGAAATAAGTAGAACAGTAATGCGACGAGTGAAGAATAAAGACGGACAGGTAAGGTTAGCACACCTGGCTGCCCGGTGTTCATAAGCTTCAACAAGGCTGTCTATCTGTAGTCGGGAATCAATTGTTGCTCTCTGCGTACGCTTCTTAGACAAATAGCTGGCACTTCCTGTCACAGGTAATCCACTCTGCACCTGCTGAAGCACTTTCACCAGGTATCTGCGCAGAAGACATATGATCACCACAACTCAGCAGAATCCTATATACCAGGGGTGGGCAAACTTTTTGCACACTGGGCCACATAAAACGCCAAAAAAATTCGGAGGGCCGGTAACAAATGTTGAACTTTTAATAACGACTAGGCCTAACATGAAAAGAAGTTTACTTATTTATAATATATTAAATACACTTTAGCTATTACTAGTGAGATGTATGCAACTGTGAGCATGAATTAACAAGTTTCCATAATCGGATTGATAGCACTGGCTGCAAATCGCAGTTTGAGTTCAAGTTTAGATCTGAATTTTTGGTTTTTTTAATTTTTCTGAAGAATTGTGGGGCCGGATGAAAAGTGGTGGCGGGCCGGATATGGCCCGCGGGCCGTAGTTTGCCCACCCCTGCTATATACCCTAAGAGACTAAATACCCAAGCCCACATTTCATTATGCATTTTATATACTTATATTATGCCAACATAGAATGCCAAGTAATTAATTAATGCTGCTTAGTAATTGTGTGTAGACTTCTCCAGGTCTCTATACAGAGACCATCTCACAGGTCTCTACAAAGAGACCATCTTAGAGATTGTTTGAACCCATGTACTCTGCATGACAGGAGAAGCACTCCACTGGTTGGCTAGTATGTTAAGTAGTGTACTGCCTCCTTGTCCTGTAGTATGGGCAAGCTCTTTGGAGGACCTGTTATTATAAAATAAAAGTGTGAGATGCTTAGAAAGTAGCTATTAAAAGCTGCCAGTTGAATTTATTTTTATAACTGGACCTAAATTATGCAATTTTTTTATTTTTCAATAAATTAAAGGAGCAATGTAAAAGTTTTAGTCTAAGCAGTCTTTAGTACTGATCCCTGTAATGACTTTCTAGATATTGCAAATCTGTGAGCCTGCAGGGTCAGACTTGGTTGACCAACTGGTATTACCAGACCATCTGAGGAGAATCAGATTGCTTATTCCAGAGATGATTAAAGGTTAAATTAAGTGCCTTGCTGAATTGCTGCGGTCAGGTCTGCAATTCAACTCATATACAAACTTTAATTTAACCCTGGGACCAAACGTCTTAGGAGTTTCTATAGACACATGTAAACCATAGCTCTTAGAGTACACTAAATTACAACAACTCTATATCTGCAGCGTAATTCGTGCGTGTGGTGGTCAACAACGTACAACAGCCGTGCAACACAGCGGAAGGTACGGTAAAAGTCAGGGTCACATGATACTGTCGCATTCACTAGGTCACTTTAAACAAAACGACCTTAGTATTAGGGCACAAAATTTTGTCAACTGCAGTGCCATCAGAGGTTGGCTAAGGGCCATGAGCCTTGGACATTAGAATGCATCGAATGTCATATCTTAGTGTACTTCAAGACCTGTGAGCACACTATTATAACGATTTATACACTGTAATGAAGAAAGTAACCAAGTAACTAATTAAGTAATTACGCAAATAAGTAACTAAGTATATATAAATAAGTAAGCAACAAATGAGCGAGTAGCATTCACTCTTTTATGGTTATATGCACATACAACTTGCCTTGCTGTCTGTAGGTAAAGTACGGTATTATCGCCCTCGAATGTGCAACCGGGAACTGTAAAGACATAAATCGTGGGTAGTCCACTGGCCTCAGAGTAGCCATGACCCCCACATGCCAAGCGACACTGCTCAATGCCAGCCATAGCAGCGTAAGTTGTCAGCGCTTTCAAACCCGATGATGCAGCATGCAGCTAACAAAACAGCCATCGTCAAAACAATAAACATTATATCGTTAAAACAACAATGATAACACAGTACAAATATTAACATTATCTTAATTCACAAACTCAATACACTATGTGTCACTTACCATTTTCACTTTATAGAAAAAGAAGACAACACTAATGGTAACAGTATAAATCAAAACAAACATCAACAAGAAGATACAAATACAATATGCACCAGTACTAAAAGATGAGTTAAAAATCTGAACTGGGTCTAGTTCCTATTTCAGAGGCGGCCTTTGGCAGTTTTGTGCTATAGGCCGCTATAGGCAAGCCACAAGGACAAAAATGCCGCTTCTTACTAAACACATATATTTCCATTTAATTTCTTATTAACTAATTATATTATTTTTATTTTGCCGGAACTTGCCGCCCCTTGAGAAATGCCGCTCTAGGCAGCCACCTATATCGCCTAAACCTAAAGCCGGCGCTGTCCTAGTTCCCAAAGTCCATGGAGTAATAAATATTATTGGGGACGCGGTGATGTAGCGGTATGTTCCATGCTTTATAACCAGAGGGTCGCAGGTTCGAATCTACCTCAAGCCACTGTGTAGCAATCAACTGCCATCAATGTTCTGTCATATGGTTGTGTGCATTTCTGAACTTTGGAAGGAGGGCAATATCAAAGTACATTTGTATTGTATAGCTGTGTATTGTACTGAAATGTGCACCAAAATAATATTCCGGCTTACTCTTAAACAGAGTATTTTAACTTCAAAACAGCAATAAAACAGAAAATGATTTTAAAAGAATTTAATAAACACTGACCTCTGGAAGTAAATTTAAGTTTCCTGCTTGGATCTCCTGATTCAGTTGCTTATAATCCTTCAGCATTCGAAGTCCTGTAAATCGGAAAGCGTATGCAGTTGCTAACCATGGTAAAAGTTTGTACTGTTGTGTCTGATAGTCCAAGATTTTGGGTTCTGCATCACTACAAAACATAAAACAAAATCACATTCAAGCTTAAAACGTTTAAGAAGTTCCAAAAGGTGCAAATAAGTACATACACACATACATATATGCATACATACATATATTTAGATTACCTGTATTATTATATTATATACATATATATTATCTGTATTATATAATTATATATAAATTATAGTCGTTGACAATATATAGTCTCCACAAATACCACATAAATTACACCTATATATACAAATTAATGCATGAGAGATTATGATACAACAGTTGCGATATTTGAAGCAAACCCATACACTAAAAGCATTTGCTTTTAAAAAACAGTTAAAACTGTACTTGCTATGTAACTCTTAGCATATGAGTTGACAGTCGAAGATATAAAGCATACTAGAAGTAGCTTGTGTACTGACAATGCTATAGAAACTGTTGTAATTACAATTACAATTACACTGTTGCAGCAATTCTTTCTGACTAACAAGTAACTGAGAAACCCACATAATTAAATCCTATCAGGTGCAACGATTAAAAGGCATCCAACAAACCCAGGTTTTAATTCAGATTGTCGCCGAACACAGCTGTAGCGAATTGCTATTGTTACGGCCTTTGCAAGACCTTTCCCAGCCAGGCCACCGACGATATTTGCACGTGTCTGCACCATTGCACCATATGTAAGCTTACTGTCACTCGAAGGGGATTTCACAAATCTTCCATCTTTCTCTACCTGTTGTCAACATACAATAGATCCAATTGCATTCCTTTTGACTTTTCTCCATATCTTAGGGCAAATGCTATGCATGTATAACAGAGCAGATCCTAAATTACTTTGTAAGGTATGGTGCGGTATGGCGCATGCTTCAATCAGCAACGAAGTGGTTTATTGATAGCACGGTTGGTAAATGATCTCATGGTTGCAAGTTTGACCCTGCTAATTGTAATCAAGCATTTTATAAAGCATCACTCAACTATTCGATCCAAGTCAGTGCTAAACAGAATCCAACAAATAAAACCATAAACTGTGAGATGATGATGATAATGATGATGATAATTCTGTTTCTCCCAAAAACCATAAAGTCAACACAAAAATCATTGTTCTCATAGATTATGACCAGAGAAGCCTCAGATTTTGAGGTGCCAAGTAACTTTACTTAGTTGCAACCATCACCTGGTGCCTTACCATTACAGAGACTTTGCAGAAATTTCTGGATTAAATTACTTCAGAAGATATGACATAATTATGGTCTCCACCTGGTCTCCTGGCTGATTTACTGTAGTCATGATGACTAAAAGCCACTCTAAACAGCATCACAAAGTAGTTTTATTGGTGGCTATACTATCTGCAGTCACAGTGCAAATAAAATTGGTATAACTTGGTTACATCAGCTATAGTAGGCAACTGCTAAGAAGCGTGGTGAGATGATGAAGCCAGGAGAGGAGATATTTCAGGAGATGGCTATTTAAACTGATGAACAAACATGACTGCAGCAGTTGAGCAACAGAACATCTCCTCTGATCTCCCAGCTTAAGTCGGTTCTCATTTACTCAACTGAGGGATGGCAGGCTGAGTTCATCCATATGACCTGGCATCATCTTTTAAATAGGCAGTTAAACATGAGGCATTCTCTCAACTCTCCATCTTGTTGTTTCTCTTGATCCTTCACTTAAATATTTCAATCAATAAACCAACCTTTGCATTTCTCATAACCATGTTTTCGCGAGGAATTCGAACATGGTTGAAGCGCAGGAATCCATTATCCATTGTCCCGTAACCGAATTTCGGCCCAATATCTCCAACAGTGATACCTGATTCCAACACAAAACTCCTCAATATTAAACAGCAGTTATCAAACACACACATACATAGGCGTAATTTGTGGGGAGTACGAGGGGTACCCATACCCCCCACTTTTTGGACTGAGGGGTACTGTACCCCCCACTTTTTAAACAATGTCAATCAATATTTTTGTTATTGTGCCTTCTCAGAGAATGCAGTCTCCGCCAATGTATGAAAGTACTTAGATACACAGGTAAATCGAGAGCCAAAATTAATGAGAATACTGACAGGGAATATGTTCAAAATGGCCACCATGCGAAAAGCGAAAGTGGAGAAGAAATTGGTACCCCCCACTTTTTAGACAAAAGTATTGGTACCCCCCACTTTTTAGACTAAAGTTACGCCCCTGCACACATACATTGCACTAACTCCTTAAGCATACAATCTAACAGTTGCATAGCCACAATAATTATAAATATAAAATGATAGATGAGAGTCACTGTAACCAACAGCTAGACAACTCAGTTTCACAACTGGGTGACTGAGTCATAATGATAACTGTTACCAAGCAAATGATGTCTACTAGTATTGTGGTCTTCATTGCAGCATGGTGATGGGGCACACTGAGCCTTTAATCCAACAATTGTGGCTTTGAGCCTGCTAAGCGGACTCTGTGTGCGACTCTCGAGAAGTTGTTCATGCACGCTTGTCTTGCACCTCATGTTTAAATTTACTGATTTGCATGCACAAAAGCACAATATATAAATAAATTTTCATTCTAGTGCTAGTGGCTGTTGTTATCAGACATCGTTGATAACCACACTCCCACTGACCTGGAAGTGGTTCGTGAGTTTTGATGTCACGCAGCTGAACGATAAACGGTTGAACGCCGTGACACTTGCCCTGAGTGTACAACTGTGCCATCACAAGTGCATGGTTGGCAGTTTTTCCAACTGGAAGGAAAAACACAAAAAACACAATAAAATTCTTACCAAAACATCATACCAGATCCAAGACTCCATCGTCCTCAATCATCATCATCATCATCATCATCATCATCCTACAGTGATGACTGCAATCACTTTCACCATCATCATGGATATCACCACCATCACCAAACTGACATATACACATTCTCTAATTCATTCACAGCATTTATATAGAGCCCTTCCATGATAATGTCACTGTACTAAGCACATGAAACACACAACACACACTTACGTCCACCAGGCCAGAACTTGGTTGAAGTTAAAGTTGGCGAATGAATGACAAATTCTTCAGCACTCCGATCGTAAGTTGCCGTTGTTTCCAAACCACGTACATGTGTCCCTTAACAGAAAAACTGCTATTTAAGCGCATATGCAAAAACGTATACACATACCATATACAATTACACACAAACGCACAAAAGAAACAACCTAAAACAAATTGCTTGATTTAATCCATGACTATATGGTATAGTTTGGTAATACCATCAGCTTAAAAGTATATGGTGGTATGCAAAGATATATAATATATTGCGAATTTCACCTCAAAATATATATTCACTTTCATTCCAACAGCCTCTTTGGTATATAGTTCATTTCACTTACAAACTTAACATGAGCCATGTGAAACTCTGACGTTTGTTGTCTGTGAAAAGGCACAGTCTTACATATTCTGCTGCTGATAATTTAACATAGAGAACTTGGGATTTTAATCGAAGTTGTGCCATTCCAACTCTGGATTTTCCACTTTTAATACTTCTTTCAAGGTAATGAAACATTTACTTCAGTACAGCAACATGTTACTTTTACTTCGTTACTGTACAACACTGAAGCAGAACTTCAATAATCAGTGTGCATGATCAAACTGATGTAAAGGCTGGTAGTCAGATCATAATAGATCATTAGCCAGCCACCAGATGGTGCCTCTGATGACTTATTTATGATGTAAAGGATCAGCTTTGATATTCTTCATTACTTTTTGTGGTGTTGGTGTTTCAGTATAATCCCAAAACCAGTGTGTTAATCAGTAACAAAGAAGTACACTCCCTTCAACTAAATCCAAGGGTAGCCAAATGGTATCAGAAGTTGAAACTTCATTTTCTTCACTTCAGTATATGAGCAGTCGTCCCATTAGTGTATGATCTTATCACTGACAACCAGCATACGCAGGTATACTCATTTCTACCTGAGTTCACCAGCAGCACAAGTGGGACTGAATTTTTAAATATCTTACTGTCCTATAAGCATTTTGAATCCCATACTTCTGTTTTGATGGTTCAGCACATTAACAAGTATATTAGCAAGTAACAAGTATCTACCTTTCAATCCATACTAAAACACAGCATCATTTTTAGACACCAAGTATTACTGAACAAGTTAAAGCCTGACCGTGTCCCAATTCCGTTTGAGCATAGGTCGAAATTAACTCCAACTTTTTTGACATCGGCAGCCATTTTGCTTTCTGTTCTTCAGTTGTTTGTTCCTCAACAACGTTCATAAACATACTCAGATGCAGACCCAACGGAAATGGAATATTTGGAAATACTATGCTGTAATAAATTAAAGTCACACAATTCTTAATCATCTACAAATAAGTGCACGCCCAGACATTATTACTAATACAAGAGCCTGAATTCGATTGTTTGTTGGTAATACTAGCTCATAATTTGTTAGGCTATTCTCCACAACTCTGCATACACTTTAGGCTCTATAGATCCTAGATACATACACAGAAGGAAATAGAGGTGGATGGGTAACAGGTCTTACAACACAGATACAGCATGGGAATGGGATGCAGTGGCACTAGAACTCATTGTCTTGATATGCTTCATTGTTACAGATGTAAAATGATAATCAAACAGCCTACTGAAGTTCAGAGTTTCCCCCTATTGTTACATGCAAGAACAGCGTAACATTTTTGCCATATAGGGCATAAAACAAAACCAATACTTCAGGGAAAGCTCAATTGTGTAATCAACTGTTGCAAAATCTCCTTACTTACTTTACCAAATAATTTATCTCCTCGGCGCTTGCATTTGGCATTTCTCGCAACTTTTGGGCAAAGTAACCGCACTGCTGTATGACTCTATCATATTTCTGATCACGATCCATAAAGTGATAATCTGGCCAATCAAATTTTTTGTCCTGTAGTATCATGAGTTCTAAAACAAAAAGTAGAAATGGTGTTAAATAAGCAAAACATAATTTACACAACCCCATCAACAACACCAACATGACTGCCTGGTGTTGTTGAAGTTAAGTGCAAGTGCAAAAAAGCCAACTAACATAGAATCAGTATTGGAGGGTGACCAATTGTGTAACACCATGTCACCTGTTGCACTCAACCCTCCATCTTAATGGTCAGTACCAGCGCTAGTTGGAAGGATAAGAAGGGTACTGTTGTTGGATTACTGTGGTTTTGTCTTTGCCTCATCAGAATTAACCTTAAATCTTAGAACCACACAAGTGAGTTGCCTGTTTTAATGTTTAATTATTTCCATCAAATATGGTGAACTGCATTTGCCTGAATTTTAATTCTTGATTTAAATTCAATCCCAGTACCATGCCTCATGGGTGCCTGAATACAGGGACAAGATGGGGCACTTGACCCTCCTGGAATTAGCATCCGAATACTTTTGGCTAACATTAGGCCATTATGATGTGTCTCAGCTTTTATGCTTTGCCCCTCCTGCACAGAATTCTATGGGCGATACCAGCTATGCATGCATACTGATTATTCTTGATAAAGGAATCTTATTCAAGCCTAGAGATGTTCTTCACCACCATACATACACATTGTTCAGTTATATTCAGATGCAATATGCTTAAAGAACAATTTTACTACCAATTGCTCTTCTTCTTTCTGTTTTCTGTTTTCCATCATCCAGAATGTTGGTTAGCGCTTCTTGATTAAACGTTGCCTTCCTCCTCTCTGTTGACAAATCTGGGTTGACATTCGCTGTTTCGTATCTCGCCATAATCAGATGATGTAATGTTACAAACTTCTGTAACAAAACTCCCTAAGTATTAACTGCAAATATGAAGTCGAGGTTTATTCAACTTTAGCAGTTTGATCTACAACGAGATCAGTGCAGACCCATTTCTTACGATCGGCCAAGGTCCAACAGATACTTAGGCTGAATTGCCTCCAAAGTCCGCAAACCAGAACGCAGTCAAAGATTAGCAGCAAACACTTTACGGATGTAAACAAGAGGCAATACGCAAATCAACTACAGAATCACCAATAAGTCATTATTAAACATTGTACTCGGCGGAAAAGTTTTTTTAGGCGCCCTTTAAGGATCACGAACCCTAGTTTAGATTTAGCACAGGCTACGACAGTACATGAAGTTGTCACAACGCATCGCGCACTCTGGCGAGTGCAGCTGAGGTAATCGAGAGGCGTTTGATCCAGTAAGAAGTTCACCAACGTCTTAAAGATATACTATGCCTATACATGTTAATAATGATACCATAGGCGTAGGCTAATTTGTGGGGGTACGAGGGGTAATCGTACCCCACGTTTTTTTACTAGAGGTAACCGTACCCCACTTTTTAAACAATGCCAATCAATTTTTTAGCCTTTCCAGAGATCGTAGTGTTCCGCCTTGCTTCGTGTAGGCCCCCTAGGCTATGCAAGAAATTGGTACCCCACTTTTAGACCAAAGTTACGCCCCTGTATGATACCGTTTGTTTATTATGTATACGACAGATATTTGATCCATCCATCGTACGAACTCTCCAAAACCTCACCTCTTGCTATCTCTCCATAGGCCTTTCACTCAAAACTGAAAACAATGCCCTTTCACAAATCCAATCCTGGTTCCTCCTCTTCCCCTTAAGGCCTGCGTATAGGTAGAACAAGAATTGATTTTAGTTCTCTAGGACTGACTGAGCGAAGTTAAGCGGCCGGATAGGCTATGGGTCTTCCATCGGCGAAGAGCTGCTCTGCATGCACGAGAAGTGTCTATGTACACACTTAACGGAAAACAGACACTGATCAAAGTATCTCTATAGCCTAGGGCTTTATTGTGCACAGGACTGCAACTCCTTATAAAGTTATACAACATCGTTTGACTAGTTTTGGGGCTATAATCGGGGTCAGAAGAATGTCGCATCCTGTTTACATAACAAACGCATTCAGTTAGGCCTAATTGTATTTTATGAAGGTAGGCTAAATCGACGAAAAATTATGTTTGCAAATTTAAAAAATTGACTGCACGTGTGGAGATTTAAATTTTAAAACACCATATTTAATGCCTGAAACAAAATTTGAAGTGGGGCGACATCTGTGGATAAGAGTGAAACGGATATAAAATTATTTTCACGAGTAAACCATTCCTTTAAAAATAGATTTCTTGCTCTAGTAATACTAACAGAAATGCCCTAGACATACTAACAGAAATGCTCTAGTAATACTAACAGAAATGCTCTAGTAATACTAACAGAAATGCTCTAGTAATACTAACAGAAATGCTCTAGTAATACTAACAGAAATGCCCTAGTAATACTAACAGAAATGCTCTAGTAATACTAACAGAAATGCTCTAGTAATACTAACAGAAATGCTCTAGTAATACTAACAGAAATGCCCTAGACATACTAACAGAAATGCTCTAGTAATACTAACAGAAATGCTCTAGTAATACTAACAGAAATGCTCTAGTAATACTAACAGAAATGCTCTAGTAATACTAACAGAAATGCTCTAGTAATACTAACAGAAATGCCCTAGACATACTAACAGAAATGCTCTAGTAATACTAACAGAAATGCTCTAGTAATATTAACAGAAATGCTCTAGTAATACTAACAGAAATGCTCTAGTAATACTAACAGAAATGCTCTAGTAATACTAACAGAATTGCTCTAATAATACTAACAGAAATGCTCTAGTAATACTAACAGAAATGCTCTAGTAATACTAACAGAAATGCCCTAGACATACTAACAGAAATGCTCTAGTAATACTAACAGAAATGCTCTAGTAATACTAACAGAAATGCTCTAGTAATACTAACAGAAATGCTCTAGTAATACTAACAGAAATGCCCTAGACATACTAACAGAAATGCTCTAGTAATACTAACAGAAATGCTCTAGTAATACTAACAGAATGCTCTAGTAATACTAACAGAAATGCTCTAGTAATACTAACAGAAATGCCCTAGTAATACTAACAGAAATGCTCTAGTAATACTAACAGAAATGCTCTAGTAATACTAACAGAAATGCTCTAGTAATACTAACAGAAATGCCCTAGACATACTAACAGAAATGCTCTAGTAATACTAACAGAAATGCCCTAGTAATACTAACAGAAATGCTCTAGTAATACTAACAGAAATGCTCTAGTAATACTAACAGAAATGCCCTAGACATACTAACAGAAATGCTCTAGTAATACTAACAGAAATGCTCTAGTAATACTAACAGAAATGCTCTAGTAATACTAACAGAAATGCTCTAGTAATACTAACAGAAATGCTCTAGTAATAGTAACAGAAATGCTCTAGTAATAGTAACAGGAATGCTCTAGTAATACTAACAGAAATGCTCTAGTAATACTAACAGAAATGCTCTAGTAATACTAACAGAAATGCTCTAGTAATACTAACAGAAATGCTCTAGTAATACTAACAGAAATACTCTAGTAATACTAACAGAAATGCCCTAGACATACTAACAGAAATGCTCTAGTAATACTAACAGAAATGCCCTAGACATACTAACAGAAATGCTCTAGTAATACTAACAGAAATGCTCTAGTAATACTAACAGAAATGCCCTAGTAATACTAACAGAAATGCTCTAGTAATACTAACAGAAATGCTCTACTAATACTAACAGAAATGCTCTAGTAATACTAACAGAAATGCCCTAGACATACTAACAGAAACGCTCTAGTAATACTAACAGAAATGCTCTAGTAATACTAACAGAAATGCTCTAGTAATACTAACAGAAATGCTCTAGTAATACTAACAGAAATGCTCTAGCAATACTAACAGAAATGCTCTAGTAATACTAACAGAAATGCTCTAGTAATACTAACAGAAATGCCCTAGACATACTAACAGAAATGCTCTAGTAATACTAACAGAAATGCCCTAGTAATAGTAACAGAAATGCTCTAGTAATACTAACAGAAATGCTCTAGTAATACTAACAGAAATGCTCTAGTAATACTAACAGAAATGCTCTAGTAATACTAACAGAAATGCTCTAGTAATACTAACAGAAATGCCCTAGACATACTAACAGAAATGCTCTAGTAATACTAACAGAAATGCCCTAGACATACTAACAGAAATGCTCTAGTAATACTAACAGAAATGCTCTAGTAATACTAACAGAAATGCTCTAGTAATACTAACAGAAATGCTCTAGTAATACTAACAGAAATGCCCTAGACATACTAACAGAAATGCTCTAGTAATACTAACAGAAATGCCCTAGACATACTAACAGAAATGCTCTAGTAATACTAACAGAAATGCTCTAGTAATACTAACAGAAATGCTCTAGTAATACCAACAGAAATGCTCTAGTAATACTAACAGAAATGCCCTAGACATACTAACAGAAATGCTCTAGTAATACTAACAGAAATGCTCTAGTAATACTAACAGAAATGCCCTAGACATACTAACAGAAATGCTCTAGTAATACTAACAGAAATGCCCTAGACATACTAACAGAAATGCTCTAGTAATACTAACAGAAATACTCTAGTAATACTAACAGAAATGCCCTAGTAATACTAACAGAAATGCTCTAGTAATACTAACAGAAATGCTCTACTAATACTAACAGAAATGCTCTAGTAATACTAACAGAAATGCCCTAGACATACTAACAGAAACGCTCTAGTAATACTAACAGAAATGCTCTAGTAATACTAACAGAAATGCTCTAGTAATACTAACAGAAATGCCCTAGACATACTAACAGAAATGCCCTAGACATACTAACAGAAATGCTCTAGTAATACTAACAGAAATGCTCTAGTAATACTAACAGAAATGCTCTAGTAATACTAACAGAAATGCTCTAGTAATACTAACAGAAATGCCCTAGTAATACTAACAGAAATGCTCTAGTAATACTAACAGAAATGCTCTACTAATACTAACAGAAATGCTCTAGTAATACTAACAGAAATGCCCTAGACATACTAACAGAAACGCTCTAGTAATACTAACAGAAATGCCCTAGTAATACTAACAGAAATGCTCTAGTAATACTAACAGAAATGCTCTACTAATACTAACAGAAATGCTCTAGTAATACTAACAGAAATGCCCTAGACATACTAAAAGAAATGCTCTAGTAATACTAACAGAAATGCTCTAGTAATACTAACAGAAATGCTCTAGTAATACTAACAGAAATGCTCTAGTAATACTAACAGAAATGCCCTAGTAATACTAACAGAAATGCTCTAGTAATACTAACAGAAATGCTCTACTAATACTAACAGAAATGCTCTAGTAATACTAACAGAAATGCCCTAGACATACTAAAAGAAATGCTCTAGTAATACTAACAGAAATGCTCTAGTAATACTAACAGAAATGCTCTAGTAATACTAACAGAAATGCCCTAGACATACTAACAGAAATGCTCTAGTAATACTAACAGAAATGCTCTAGTAATACTAACAGAAATGCTCTAGTAATACTAACAGAAATGCTCTAGTAATACTAACAGAAATGCCCTAGACATACTAACAGAAATGCTCTAGTAATACTAACAGAAATGCCCTAGACATACTAACAGAAATGCTCTAGTAATACTAACAGAAATGCTCTAGTAATACTAACAGAAATGCTCTAGTAATACTAACAGAAATGCTCTAGTAATACTAACAGAAATGCCCTAGACATACTAACAGAAATGCTCTAGTAATACTAACAGAAATGCCCTAGACATACTAACAGAAATGCTCTAGTAATACTAACAGAAATGCTCTAGTAATACTAACAGAAATGCTCTAGTAATACCAACAGAAATGCTCTAGTAATACTAACAGAAATGCCCTAGACATACTAACAGAAATGCTCTAGTAATACTAACAGAAATGCTCTAGTAATACTAACAGAAATGCCCTAGTAATACTAACAGAAATGCTCTAGTAATACTAACAGAAATGCTCTAGTAATACTAACAGAAATGCTCTAGTAATACTAACAGAAATGCCCTAGACATACTAACAGAAATGCTCTAGTAATACTAACAGAAATGCTCTAGTAATACTAACAGAATTGCTCTAGTAATACTAACAGAAATGCCCTAGTAATACTAACAGAAATGCCCTAGTAATACTAACAGATATGCTCTAGTAATACTAACAGAAATGCTCTAGTAATACTAACAGAAATGCTCTAGTAATACTAACAGAAATGCCCTAGACATACTAACAGAAATGCTCTAGTAATACTAACAGAAATGCTCTAGTAATACTAACAGAAATGCTCTAGTAATACTAACAGAAATGCTCTAGTAATACTAACAGAAATGCTCTAGTAATACTAACAGAAATGCTCTAGTAATACTAACAGAAATGCCCTAGACATACTAACAGAAATGCTCTAGTAATACTAACAGAAATGCCCTAGTAATACTAACAGAAATGCTCTAGTAATACTAACAGAAATGCTCTAGTAATACTAACAGAAATGCTCTAGTAATACTAACAGAAATGCTCTAGTAATACTAACAGAAATGCCCTAGACATACTAACAGAAATGCTCTAGTAATACTAACAGAAATGCTCTAGTAATACTAACAGAAATGCTCTAGTAATACTAACAGGAATGCTCTAGTAATACTAACAGAAATGCTCTAGTAATACTAACAGAAATGCTCTAGTAATACTAACAGAAATGCTCTAGTAATACTAACAGAAATGCCCTAGACATACTAACAGAAATGCTCTAGTAATACTAACAGAAATGCTCTAGTAATACTAACAGAATTGCTCTAGTAATACTAACAGAAATGCTCTAGTAATACTAACAGAAATGCTCTAGTAATACTAACAGAAATGCTCTAGTAATACTAACAGAAATGCTCTAGTAATACTAACAGAAATGCTCTAGTAATACTAACAGAAATGCCCTAGACATACTAACAGAAATGCTCTAGTAATACTAACAGAAATGCTCTAGTAATACTAACAGAAATGCTCTAGTAATACTAACAGAAATGCTCTAGTAATACTAACAGAAATGCCCTAGACATACTAACAGAAATGCTCTAGTAATACTAACAGAAATGCTCTAGTAATACTAACAGAAATGCTCTAGTAATACTAACAGAAATGCCCTAGACATACTAACAGAAATGCTCTAGTAATACTAACAGAAATGCCCTAGTAATACTAACAGAAATGCTCTAGTAATACTAACAGAAATGCTCTAGTAATACTAACAGAAATGCCCTAGACATACTAACAGAAATGCTCTAGTAATACTAACAGAAATGCCCTAGTAATACTAACACAAATGCTCTAGTAACACTAACAGAAATGCCCTAGACATACTAACAGAAATGCTCTAGTAATACTAACAGAAATGCCCTAGTAATACTAACAGAAATGCTCTAGTAATACTAACAGAAATGCTCTAGTAATACTAACAGAAATGCTCTAGTAATACTAACAGAAATGCTCTAGTAATACTAACAGAAATGCCCTAGTAATACTAACAGAAATGCTCTAGTAATATTAACAGAAAATGTGTTGAAGTTATGGCCTCTTTGTCGTGTTCAACTCGCATCGATGGTTCTCCGACCTGGGTTAAATGTTTTTCTTCTGGGGTTCCGTCGTCAGTAATTCCTCTATTCTGCACTATTTCTAGTAAACTTACCATCATGCATTCTATTTTTCCCATATTAGTTCTAAGTCTCAGAATGGCACTGGGTTGCCAGACCATCTCGGTTGCTGGTCTGTGCTCTGTGGCTCTTAAATTCGCCTTCATTGCCAACTCTCTGATAAAATCAGTTTTCTTGGACAGCTGACCCTTCGTGGCCTGTCTTCAGGTTTCAAGAGTATTGATTCTGTTCCAATGATTATTATTTCGGAAACCAGTGTGTTCATGGGCGACATTCGATTAATGCCTTGTGCATAACTGCGCAATAAAACTTGACAGATTAGGTTATTGATACACCCTAAGCTGACCTCGTCCTATCCCCCACCTATTTCAGCTTCTCGCCTCAACATTTCACCCTTCCTGTTCGTTTTAGAAAGAAAATGGTGAAATGTTGAGCGGAGAACATACTACCCAATCTTCAAGCCACCTCGTCCTCGTCCTCTTCAGAAACAGAAAGACGGGACATTTTAAAGAATACACTTACTTACTTACTTCGTTTACAAAGTCGCTATGCAAATTTCCATAACAAAAGTCTAGATACTCTTACGATGGTGTTTCAATAACACAGATGCACAGCTGTCGCCAGGTGTCGTAGGTTGTTCCAGCCACGAGAACCTCATCTGCTGATCGATGGCGATTCTCTCGAAGGATCTCTGCAACTCCCGACGACGATGGTGAACAACTGTCGAGATATTCCACTGACAATGAAAAAAACAGACAGGTTGAAATAGCCGTGAAACAATGGAAGCCACCAACTCTAACTATCATCTAACACCATCAGTTCATTCTGTCCTATGGTCCATTGCCGTTCATAATTTTATTAATGACATAGATGATGGGATGTTATCTATAATTTCTAAGTTTGCAGATGATACAAAACCGTTTAGAGCAGTGGGTGATGAAGAAGAAGCAGAGAAGGCAAACCAAAGAACGTTCAGATAGTCTAAGGAGTAAGGACTGGCATATGTGCTCAGTAATGCATATGGGGAAGGGGACAGAGGATCCGAGTAGCTGACCCCCTCCCCAGCGAGGACTAATCCGAGCCTGAAGGCAAGGAAGAATGCATATGGGGAAGAGAAACAAAGATTTTTCCTATGACATCGGGCACATGGTTTTGAAAGTAGCCTAAAGAATGAGATTTTGGGGTGATCCGTAGGTGCTATACCTTTAAGGCAATGTGTTGAAGCATCTAAAAAGGCTAGCTCAACCTTAAGTATGATAAGAAGGACAATAGTCAGTAGAGACAAGGATACAATACCAAGGTTGTACAAAACACTGGTTAGGCCACAGTTAGAATACTGCATTCGGGTGTTGAATCCAGACGTGAAACATGAAATTGAACAACTAGAAAAAGTACAAAAAGAGCTAAAAAATGATTTGGGGTAATAAGGATTTGAATTATGAAGGAAGGTTGAAAAGGTGTGGACAATCAACATTGGAGAGAAGGAGGAGCAGAGGAGACCTAATTCAAGCCTACAAAATAATCATTGGAAAGGAGGCAGTGCAGTGGGAGAGGTTCTTTGAATTAGTACCAAGCAAGATGACTCGAGGACATACATGTAGGTATAAATTATTTAAGACACCGAAAGGAAGATTAAGGCAGAAATTCTTCAGTGCAAAAGTTGTGGACTTTGTGGAATGGTTTTGATGATAGTACTGTCTCAGTGGACACTATCAATCAATCAATCAATCAAGGATTTATTGCAACCAAAAAAAAACAAAACAACAAAAATCAGTGTACAAAAAAAGGCAGGGAAGTTTTGGCGACAAATGGTAACCCAAAAGGGCTATATGCCCACTAAGTAGGGTTATCCATGTAACATAAATGCATTAGTAACAAATAGCGAATGGCTTTCTCATAATATAAACGTTTATATTATAGCCTCTTATCACTGTAGAGAAATAAAATAAGACATGCACAGCTGGTGAAATCCAAAATAACCTTAACTAGATGCAAGCTTAACTAAAATTGACACGACAGTAACTCGGGCAGCATGACATATTTAACTAAGTATTCACAGCTTTCAAGAGGAAGTTAGGCGAGATAGGCTATTAAGCATTACAGGTCAACTTGCAGTGGCTTTAACACAGACTACATGACTTGTCTTCTGAACCACTTGAAACCCTCGTTATGCTATGCTATGTTAAAGTCGTTCTATGCACATATCCACAACAACTGTCTAGATATTCTTACAACTGGGAAGCATTTAGTTCTGGTCTATTTTAAGTGAACACCATCAGTTCAGCAGATTACAACTTATGTCTACGATTTAAGACATCAATCGATGGATCCATCAATTGGTGCATTTTATAACTGCGCTATAGAAGTCATTAGAATAAACTAAATTTTGACATCAATAACACCGATCAGCGCTTTTTGAGATACCCAAAAGGCGCTATACAATTATTATATAAACTTTATTTCGCCATAACCTGGCAGCAGAACATACACGGACCAACAACACAAAGATCTAACTAAGATACAAAAAATCTAGCACTAACATTCGCATGGAAGTAACCACTACTACAATTCTGTGGAACATCAAAACTGTCACAAAGCATCCTTATCTGATGTTGTGCAAACAAAGTATGTATTTCGGTTAAAATCTTGTTGTTACTGGCACTTAATTTTGATAAAAAGCAATATTGTCTCATGTTGATGTCTGACAGCAATGGCAAACATCCAGCATACAAGAAAACGTCCCTCAAACAGTTACTATCATTCACATTAAAAAGCTTCCAAAATATTCTATTCCAAGCATTTGTCAACCTTGCATACTCACTTTTGGTAAACACAAAACATTCGCATGCATAGAGAAGTATTGGTTTACAATGTGCCTTGAACAAATGCAATAACACCGTTTCATCCAAGTGTCCTTTCCCTTTAGAAAGAATACTGTTAACAGACTTATAAAATGTGCAAATAGCTTCACAAAGACTCGTTTTAAATTGCCTCCCAGTAATTAGGTAGACTCCTAAATATTTTGCTTTATCAACATATGATAGGCTTATGCCAGAAACAGTCAAACCAACACACAAGTGTTTAAAAGCATGACCTATCCTAAGTACCATTGACTTTAAAACATTAAACCTCATATCCAAATACTGTGCTTCCAGTTCACAATTTTCTGAAGAGAGGACAGGGAAGCATACAATAACAACAGATCATCGGCATACATCACACATCCAATGTACAAGCCATTAATAGAACATCCCACTTGACTCTCTCTTAACTTCACAATAATGTCGTCTACATATACAGCAAAGAGTACCGGGGATAAAACCCCTCCTTGTCTGACCCCACAACTGATGTCAAAAATTTTGGAAAACACACCATTCCAACGTACTGTAGCATAACACTCGCTGTACCAGTTTATCAAAACCATCAAAAATCTGTGGGGAATATTCCTCTTCATTAATTTCAAATACAATCCATAATGGTTTACTTTATCAAATGCTTTTGACATATCTAAGAGGCACACATTAACTGTGGAGCCGTGCTTTGTATAATATTCAACAACAGATTTTACATGTACTGTATAAATTGCACTGTTGCAACCTGTGTTCTTTTTAAAACCGAACTGAAGATCAGATGACTAGTGAATACAGATAACTGCCATATAATTCAAGAAGGCACATTTCAAATAACTTTGCAATGTTGGAGCTCAGTGTTTTACCACGATAGTTACTACTGCTTGATAGATCACTGTCTTTATCTTTTGCAAGAGGAATTATTATGCCTACTCCAAACTTATGCGGTACATAACCGTAATGCACAATACTATTAAATAGTAATGTAAGCAATGACTGAACTACTGGGTTCGCATACAAGAGGTGTTCAGGTTCTGTGCCACCAGGGCCTGCAGCTTTACCACATTTCAACTCACATAAGCATTTCACAACAAGATCTATGCATCTGCTGTCCTCTAGACACGATGTTCAGATACATTTATATACTATTGGAATGTATCTGAAGGTATTTCATGTATCTTAAGTATCGTATAGGCCTACTTTCATATGCTGTTGAAATTTGTAGGCCTACATTTGATGTTTAATGACAGCTTATGATGTCATGGCTGCCATCAGGGGCGTCTATCCCATTGCAGCAACTTCTCCTCCCCTTCCCTCCTCTTCCCCTTCCCCTCATTAATGATGGCACATACACTGACAGATCTTCCCCTATGTTTTGGATGGAGCATTTGCTCCAAGGTTTCTATGGAGTAGACGCCTCTGGCTGCCAGGACCGTTAACATCAACCTTACCTCACATCCCAACAGGACAGAATGGCTGTCGTATAATATAGGCCTACAATGTTGCTTACTAAATGCAATATTAATAACATTATTCTCTGTTGTTGAACTACTGTATAAGGTTGAATCAGGGAATCAATCTTTCTATCACATACAACGTTGTGTTCCTGCTGTCATTTATGATATGAGGTAAGATTGACGTAAATGACCCTAGCAAGTAGCATTAACCAGGAAAGCTGTTGTTAAACACTGAATACTGCTATACTGAATACTACTAAACTCATGTACAGCGTTCTTTTCTTCGACCTTGGCTTACCACCAGTGCCATATAAATTGTCATTATTAATTATTATTAATTATTATTAATTATTATTAATTATTATTATTATTATTATTATTATTATTATTATTATTATTATTATTATTATTATATTATTATTATTATTATTATTATTATTATTATTATATTATTATTATTATTATTATTATTATTATTATTATTATTAATTATTATTATTATTATTATTATTATTATTATTATTATTATTATTATTATTATTATTATTATTATTATTATTATTATTATTATTATTATTATTATTATTATTATTATTATTATTATTATTATTATTATTATTATTATTATTATTATTATTATTATTATTATTATTATTATTATTATTATTCAAAACCATTCTTCTTCATCGGCCCATGCTGACGAAATCGTGGCCTACTTGGACAGCTTAAGAGTCGCAGCAATTGACTGCCACCCCTTTGCAATCGACGAACTTTGTGGAACTTGTGGAACTTTGTGGAACTTTATAACGAACTTTCTTCCAATCTGGCTGCCAGTCTTATCGGATATTTATTATTATTATTATTATTATTATTATTAATTATTATTATTATTAATATACCTTGTGATCTTTTCAACAAACCACCATCTACTGGTCGAAGGAAACTGAACGTCTTCCTGTAGAGACGACAGAAAATCACAAACAGCGGAAATTTAATTTCAATGTCGAAATCAATGTCGTTGTGAGAACTAGGTTATGGGAAAAACTCGAACAAGAGTAGGCCTATCAGCCAATTAATAAAAAAACAAGTCTAGAGAATCAGCCAGTGGTGGCGCCAGCTATACAATTTCAGCAGGTCGTGTCAGGGTCATGGGAGTTATTCAGCAGGTCGAAGAAATTAATGTTTAAGTTTGATGCATCAAACAGCATAACGTCAACATAAGCAGCATAACTAAGATAATATATATATATATAAAACGAAGAAAATTATTAATTAGTTAACGCTATAGACTTCTACTGACATACTAGACAAAACGTAAAAATGTCGTTTAGATCTAACAATTGCACTTGAGATGTTATGGGACAGATGCTGATGTCTTAAGTGTAAGAAAAGATAGGCCTATTAAAAATTCCAAAGAATATTACACAGCAGTGGGTAGTATTCAAGAGTAAAATAGGCAGGTCATAAGGCAGGTCAAGAGTGAAATAGGCAGGTCAAATGACCTACCCTAGAAGGCAATGACCTACCGCGACCTATGGTAGCGCCGCCACTGGAATCAGCTTCGGTCTACCCAATTCACGTAAGAAAAAAGATAACCTACTAGGCTAAACTGGAAACTTGGATACAACTCTGCCTTTGGCAGCGACACTAAGAACCGCCTTTAAAGCGAGATCGTTTCAGTTCTTGGACGCTGTAAAAATCTCGACATTACACAAATTTCGATAAAAATTCGATGTTTTGTAATTATTTGTTTTGACCTGATATCCTTCGACGAATGTTCGATCCAAACAGCAGTTGGCAGAGCAGAAATCGGAATAACTTCGATGAAGAACGACAGATTCTTGAAAATTTCGGAAAATGCTCGAATTCGTCATTCTTCTTCAAGACCTGAAGGGCGACTAGACAATACGATGACGCAGTCATTACGTCATTTTGGCTTTTGTCATTGTCATTAATAGACTGCGGCCTAAATTAACTGTCTCTATGTACGTGTGTACGTAAGTAAGTAAGTAAGTACATACAGAATGGTCTTCTAGACCATTCTGTATGATTGTGGTCTTGTGTATAAGCAGATCGGGAGCACTTCTGTTGAGCTTTTCGAGAGGCACTTTATAAAATAATAAGCATTTACGACTGAGATATTACGCATCATCAAGAAATCTTCAGAAGACCTTAGACATTGACCGGTTGGAAGAGATTGTACATGCATCAAATAGCAAAGTCTATTCCAGACCACCGTGCCCACCACTGAAAAGCTCGACTTTGCATAGTCGTGGAACGAGCGAATGGGACTAAAAGAACCCATTTCCCGCACAGCGGAGAGAACGTCGGCCTTATAATATTTATCCAGCCTAAACTGAATTCTGAATTCCGCTTGCGAAATAGAGTCGTGGAAAGTATAGAAGCTCATGTCACAGATTGCATGGAAGCCTGTTCCAGAATAAGGGGCCGAATCTTCCATGTTGCACTGATTGAGAAAGGAATAAATTGAATTCACCACCAGATAATGATGACACTGGAATACATAGCTCTATAAGGTAGGATGAAGCATAACCTTATAGGAAAAGCATGCAAGACCAAACCTTTTAACTAAGATTGGCATCACCACTTTAGGAGACCGACGTAAGAAGATCGACGAGAAGGACCAATCAGAAACCATAACCGTAGTCTTTGGGCTCCGTACAACCAAGCTTAAGATGCAGTAAGCAGTTAGTTTCGGAGGTAGAGACAGGCAGGGAAAGACAGAGAACATACGAGATAGCATTCGTTTAGGCAGTCTACATACATATCAATGCATGGGCCTATAGGCTAAGGGGTTTCATAGGAAGAAAAAGAAAGGAGTCGAAGTTTGAACCATTAAAAATCTCTTTAATATCTCCAGAAACTATAAAATTATTGTAGGGTACTCCAAACAGCCAAACGTTAAATTTTACAATTTAGCGCGCACATCTATAGGGGCCTATTCATAGCCTAGGGATCATCCATTAAGGACGTCCGCAATGAGGCGAGGGGCCATCGATATGCGGACAAATGCGGACAAGGGGAGGAGGTCATAACCAATGCGGACGTCCTCATTTAAATTTTTAAATTTTATCCTTTATTAAACACCACCCCTGTTTCAACCTTCTCCGAAAGACAAAAGGTCAGTGATTAAGTGATTGCCTAAAACCTCATGCATGGTGTAGGCCTATCCTTTACTGCGACTTTAACGAGGCTTTTATTACTGCAGGGATTGTTTTAATGTGCAATGATGCACAAAATGAGCAGCAATAAATTGAAAAGTGCAGTGATGAAAGGCTGTTTGTGCAGGAAATGTATTGCAATTCATAATTATTTGAGTTTTATTTTTGAATACCACTATAGACTTGCAATTTTGTGCAGTGATGAATTTTTCTTAAAACATCCCCTGTATTACTGCATATCCTGCCATATGAAACCTGAACTTAAATTTGCACAGGAACTGTGTAATAATTGTAAAAATAATGATGACATTAAACATTGGCTTGGGGTGCGGACGCCCGCAAAGGGGGAGGGAGGGGTAAGATCAAATGCGGAGAAATGCGGACAAGAGGGAGGGAGATGTCCAACATGCGGTCATATTTTGCGGACGTCCTTTATGGACGACCCTCAGTACGTCTTGAAGTAGGCCTACCCTGTCAGCATATCCTTGGACATATAGGCCTACGTCGTATAGGTTCCATGTTGGAATATATATATATGAGTCCTTTATGGGCCTCGTTTGAGCATGGTGGAAGGGTACCTCGGTATTCACTCTATTTCAATTTCTTAGCCAAAGTTCGGTCTTTCATTTCGTAATTTCTATGAGAAAAATCTCACGTAGCCTAGGCTTAAAATTATGCTCGCTGGTCAATGCTTTCGCCATAATTCGTCTTGCAACGACTGTAACGGGGTTGATCTAAAAGTTTACATCGTTGCTGCGTCAGAATTGAAAGCGACAATCGGCGGTAAGTTTATCATAGGGTACTTAATATTCCGTTGAACGCAGTAGAGCAAATAACATCTAGGGGTAGACTAGGCCTACATCAACGTAACCCTGCCGTTTCTGCGACGCCTGCGTGATGATTTCATTCACTGGCGATCTACTCGGCATAATTATATGCTTACAGGGCCCGCCACTGCGGGGCACACAGGGGCGTAACTTTGATCTAAAAAGTGGGGGTACCAATTTCATACATAGGCCTACAAGAAGCAAAGTGGAGATTGCGATGTCTGGGAAGGCACACTAATAATATATTCATTGGCAATGTTTAAAAAGTGGGGAGTACGGTACCTCCGAGTCCAAAAAGTGGGGGTACGGGTACCCCTCGTACCCCCAAAAATTTCGCCTATGGGGGCACAGGACCAATTCTGAGAAATAGAAGTTTCGAAAGTGCGATGGAACTTTTACCATTAGGCCTACTATAACTTATCTACCGGTGCCCGAAACTTGTAGTTATGAAACTGGCTTTACCACTTGGCGCCATATTAGCCTTTTTATATCAATCTTTTATTCACCAAAAAGGCCTGTGGTAGCACAACACAAAACAAACGATTTTTATTCGGACTTGCCTTTTTGCATGGTTATACTAAACAGCAGCCCAATTGCACACGCGCTTGTAAATAATCCATAAAAGATGTCATAAGTAAGTAAGTAAGTAGCCTTTATTTGCATATGACAAGAGCACATGCATTACATGTATATTACCTTATATCATCTGCCCCTTGCCTTCACGCGTCGTGAAGGAAAGAGGCAGATGAAAGTAAAATCGGTAACCATTAAGCAGTGTTTAATCTAGTCCCCCTCTTCTGGGAGGGAAAACAAGGTTTCTGGGGAGCAAAGAATCTACACAAGATTTTTTTCATCCATCTTCAAAAAGTTTCAGACTTTTCCAAATTTCGTCTTCAAAAAAAGTTAATGACCTTTTTTTAGTCCTTCGTCCCATTTTTAACTTTTTATACAGCATGTTGATGACCTTTTTTAGGAATTCATGTCTCTGGGGGGGAACCATGTATCCACATCTATCGTGGGGGGATTTTCCTCCCCTAAAGGTTTCTACATTGTAATATTGCTGGCCTCTGGGGGGAAACATCAATCCTGGGGGGACATTTACCGTCACATTTCCCCCAAAGACGTCTAGATTAAACACTGACCATTAAGCTATTACGCACTCCACGATGATGATGATGATGATGATGATGATGATGATGATGATGATGATGATGATGATGATGATGATGATGATGATGATGATGATGATGATGATGATGATGATCAGGGGCTTCATTTGGGGGCAAGGGGGCATTTGCGCCCCTGATTTTTGGAAAAAAAGACAAAAAGATGTAAAAACGAAAAGGAGTAAGAAGAAAGGGGTAAAAAAAGAAAAAATACTCATTGCAGCACTGGCTTACGGTTTTGCACATGCATGTAGACTAAGTGCAAACATGGGCATGCAGTTATCCCAAAGGGTCGAGGGGGACAAGAACCCCCATCTTTAACTGTGGGGGACACAGTGTACTGTTGTCCCCCACATGGTGAAAAGAAATTTTTCGCGCAGTACACCTCTTTTTTTGTCCCCCCCCCCGGAAAAAGCTGAAATAACTTCCCTGATGATGATGATGATGATGATGATGATGATGATGATGATGATGATGATGATGATGATGATGATGATGATGATGATGATGATGATGATGATGATGATGATGATGATGATGATGATGATGATGATGATGATGATGATGATGATGATGATGATGATGATGATGATGATGATGATGATGATGATGATGATGATGATGATGATGATGATGATGATGATGATGTTAGTTACAATTTAAAGCCATAGCCGTTTTTCTGAGGGTACGGGTAACTAGTATTCCCACTTTTTTGGCTGATGCACCACCCGGTCAACCACCTAATTTTGCATGAAATTATAAATCTATATAGCACCAAGGATAACTAATCGGAGGCGCTATATATATATATATATATATATATATATATATATATATATATTATAGATTCACCTGCAATGCACGTGCATCATGTTCAGAGTCTCTGGACTAAGGATTGTGTCGATAGTGTTGACAGGCGATGGCGTCCGCGGCACACAATAACGCCACCACCCAACGGTTCCTCGTTGATAGAAGATGACGGTTGTCCGCAGCCCTCTGTGTAATTTAGATATAGGCCTACACCTCATATATACTGGACATGATATATTATGCCCTAGCTACCACATACCCCTTCCTCCACAATCGGTGATTTAAAAATGTAAGCCAATCCGGCACATTGTTAGTCACCTACAGCTTCGCTCTACTGTGGATCGCTGAAAACACTGATACACTGCCTTATTCTGACGCGACTGGAATGCTGAAACTCTATACTCTACGGTGTCCCTGATTGGATACTGATTCCACTAACCAGAATAATGCATCAGGCTGCATGACTGTGTCTTGGACTCTCATAAGGAGACCTGATAAGTTATAACTCCTGCTCTTCGTTCTGACGTTCTCTACACTGGCTTCCTGTCTCAGCTGTCTGTAAGCGTATCCGGCGGCTGTCCGCTTCAAGCTGGCACTCTTTGTGCATAGAGCACGTGCAGATCAAATCATCTGCCATCATTCTTCTCTTCCATGGTCACACCCTCCAACTCTGTTAAAGGCCGCTTCTCTCTTTGATCAGCATCTGATATAAAGTATGTTGCTCCTGGCACACGTCTTGTCTTTGACCGGCGTTCATTCACTATTGCCGGTCCCTCCATTTGGAACTTTCTACCCCCTCATCTTCCCAACTCTCCGCGCCTCAGATTCGCATTTCTGCGGGACTTTGAGCGCGTTAAAATACACACATATATACACACACACACATATATACACACATGTGTGTATATATACACACACATATATATATATGTGTGTGTGTGTGTGTGTGTGTGTGTGTGTGTGTGTGTGTGTGTGTGTGTGTGTGTGTGTGTGTGTGTGTGTGTGTGTGTGTGTGTGTGTGTGTGTGTGTGTGTGTGTGTGTGTGTGTGTGTGTGTGTTGTGTGTGTGTGTGTGCGTGCGTGCGTGTGCGTGTGCGTGCATGCATACACATATTATATACAGCTCATAACCGTTCGATCAGTGTCTTAAGGTTCAAAAGACTTCACTTACCAGTATGGGCTACACAACTTTCCCAATTAAGTACCTCGGCAGTATAATAATAAACGAGGCAGTGATTGGTACTAGATACAGCAGGAACCTCTTGATCTGGCCCTCTGGAAACCGGACTCCGACCTCCATTGGACTACTCTGAGTACTCTCTGGAAAACCTCTGTGATTTGACGTAGCGCTCGTGAATAGGCTGGTGCCCGGCACTTGGCCTTCGACTGGCGCTTTAGAAGTTTGGTGATTACGATTAGGAACCCACAAAATAATTATGTCAGAAGTATTTTAGTTTCAACCTGTTCTAGCAATTGGTGTTTCATGATTGGTTGTCCTAATCAGTTATCTTTATTTAACACTGCTGCGGTTCACTCAGATCTTCGAATATTTGTTCACCAGCAGCAGCACGAATGCAAGAGAAGAGGATGTTTGATCAAATTGGGTCTCATCTGCACAGGACTTTTGTTCTTTCTAATTAAATATTTGATTGTTTTCTTTATGCTAGCAATAATATTGACATAGTGGTAATACGATGCAACCAGGCCAACAGCCCTTGTGCTGTCCCATTATATGATGTCATTAAGTGCTACAGAGTTTTGGTTGCAGTTTTACACAGAACTGATACTCCTTCCCATGTGTACGTCGAAAGAAACAAGCAAGCTTCTTTACTTAGATCGCTCCAGTTAACAGTTATCACAACAGCTGATATAAAAATGTAGAAGAGCGTCAGAAACAAAAAAGTCACTCGAAGTACTCTAGTGAAAAGTGACGACGTTCTAATATTAGATGTTTGCTTCACCGAAACGTAAGATTGCATGGAATCGCTAACAGACTCGTTTTTTGTTTCGAGGGTTTGGAAATACGATACGCATGGAAGACTTCGTGCAAAGCAGTTTGTTGAAAAGATGACCAGAACGTAAGTTGTATTCGGAGTGAGATTGACCAAAACTGCTTGCGATCGCTTTGGAAGAAACTTCCGGATACGGACGCAGTGAAAGCCTCCTTTGCAGAGAGCTGCATGGTCCATACTGGCAAGAACTCTTCTTGAAGGAATATCCTCATGATTCGTTGGAACCGGTTGATAATAAAGAAGAAATGACTTGATACTATTGATGTTGCTGTCACATAGCCAGCATATGCTTGCAGATTTGCTTCCTATTGTACACCAGCTTCGCAGTATCCTTGGAGAACTTGGAACTGAAATTCAGTTATTGAAAGATACAGATTAAGTATAAGATCTCAACAATTGTTCAAATGTTGATATATGTAGATATCACTGCTTAGCTTTAAGTACTTGTATCCTTAGAAGTCAAAGCTTCATTTTTTATAAATGAACTTATGTATTGTCCATTTCATAGATAGTCTAAATTTGACAATGTAAACAGGCACGTAACTAGGCTTTTTCGTTTGGGGGGGGGGGGGGGGCTTAAGCCTTGAACATGGCAACATTTACACAGTGTTCATACGAATTTTAGCCGTAAGCATACAACGGCTTGACTTGTTTGGGGGGGCTTCAACTTCGTTTGGGGGGCTTAAGCCCCCCCCCCCAAGCCCAACGCTAGATACGTCCCTGAATGTAAAGTTAAGAAGCACTGTTGCTAATTATAATTAATAGGACTGTAGTTGTTAGGATAAGGTTCCTTCTACTTTCTCGACTCTTGAAACAACTGTTTTGCAAAGTACTGGTGTTAAAACGTAGCTGAAGTTTGGTGCCAAAAATGTTCAGTACAGTCATAAGTAGCAGACAAGTATAGACATGATAGTTGGCAGCATACAAAGTTTAAAGTTAGTTTTGTGTGACCAATACCTTTCTGTGGAAATAGAAATGTTCGACCGAGAAGATTCAGTTCTCTCTTGAAGGTCATATCCATGTGGGAAAGCGCAGTAAGCTCCTCGTCTACCTTGTTATGAGGATCTCCAACAGACTGGTAGAAGAGCAGTCGGTCAGCATTTAGCCGAAGTGCACTGGTTTAAAAAACACCATCTGATTTAAGTCTCTGAATTAAATTGCACCCAACCTGTAGTCATATAAATAAATATCCTGTTTCGCTGTTTTTGAACAGGTTGCAATTGAACGTTACCATGCGGTGATGTAACAGAAGACATAGAGTACCTGTTCAAATGAAAGTGCACTGAAATTTGTGAGGTGATGTCAACTGTGGCACATAAAACGTAGAACTGATGACGAAGAAGTGTAAGCAAATATTTAACACTAATTTTGGGCCATAGCTTGTATTGTTCTCTATCACAGAAACGACAGTTTCAACTAGTACACGAATTACTGAACTGTTACCTACCTTTTTACTTGGGAAAATGTCTGCAATAAACACAAAATACACACCACGAAAGTCAGTGCCTGGCATTGAGAGATCTTTACCAAATATAGTTAAAATACAAACGATCTGAATTTGTAGGCAATTTGTGACTAGTTGAATTCTGGTAATTCTATTAGTGTAGGCCTAAAGCAGCAACCATGCGCCTTTTTACGCTTTTAGCCACTAGGCAACAGTTGTTCAGCCAGCCAGCCGACCAGTAGTCTATAGTGACACTGTTGCAGTGTAATTGATCCAAACGTTTATATATACTTACTGCCTCTAAAGCCTCTCAAACGCACTGCACTCTAAAATATGTTATACCGAAACAAAATACGCTCAGGCTGATGGCAATGATTGAATGATTACACTTTCCATCTGTCAGCTGGACAGGTTATTTGCTAAAATATACGAGGCAAAGAACTTGAATGAAGCCAAACGTTGGCCATGTTACCCTGAGAAATCCAAGACTCTGGCTTTCTGAATGCCACTGCAGGGACTCGGCTGCACGAAGTAGGTCCAAGTCATTGATGACATCACCCTCGACGCAATTCAGCTGGCCCTGAATGGAATCCACCGGTGGCTGAATGAACCTCGAAAGACACTCTCGAAAGTCAAAACGCTTTTTTCTGATGGTATTTTTCATGCAAAGTATTCGTCGATCCAGAACAGTCTTCTGCCTCAGCAACTCCAGCTGCAAACACCAGTGTTCAAAGAATGAAGTACTGCGTCTGTATCATCTACTATCTTGAAGTGCCACCAACCGTTTCAAAGTACCATATGTTGTGCATTAAAGTACCAAGCACTGTCTTGAAGTGCCAACTACATAATGCCATCTGTCACCTATGGATGTGAATCTCTCTATTGGGTTCCACGTGTGTGTGTGTGTGTGTGTGTGTGTGTGTGTGTGTGTGTGTGTGTGTGTGTGTGTGTGTGTGTGTGTGTGTGTGTGTGTGTGTGTGTGTGTGTGTGTGTGTGTGTGTGTGTGTGTGTGTGTGTGTGTGTGTGTGTGTGTGTGTGTGTGTGTGTGTGTGTGTGTGTGTGTGTGTGTGTGTGTGTGTGTGTGTGTGTGTGTGTGTGTGTGTGTGTGTGTGTGTGTGTGTGTGTGTTCCTGTAAGCCCAGTAAACCGGTGCCAATCGTAAGAACCCACAACAGAAACCGGGGCCGGGTCCCAAGTGGTGCCGGCACCGGTTTGAAATAACAGTGCTAGTGCATTCCTGATACTCTGAAATGCCTAGAAACAAAATATCTTCGCAATCGGAAGCAGGGCCCGGTTTGGTCTGGTAGTACCGGAAGCGTGGGAACGTCGCGTCCCACACCATCAAATTTTGTGGACCCGGTTCGTGTGTTTTGTACCAAGTGTCCGCGGTTGTACTGAACAAATATTTTCCATGCATAGCGCGTCCCTTAATTATAGTATATTTATGCATAGCGTAAAATGCAAGCGACCAATCAGCGCCCAGTCATGTGACACTCGGCTGCAGAAAGCTTATGACGTAACGTTGAGCCTGTGTTCGGCTAAAACATCGATATTGGGCTATAGGCCAAATGGCCCTAGCCAATGAGCGCCTATGTGGCACACACGTGACATATGACTGCCTGACGGTGCGAAAACTCTGCTGAAATTTGTTTCCGCCATTTTCCAAGTTTTCTTTTTGCCGTATTCGAAATTCATCAGGTACGAATTACTAATCTGTTATTTGTAACATTAATAATGAAATATTTATACATGAAGAAATACTTGGAAAAGGTTTACCAGCAGACGAATTGCTATGTAATCGATTATTTAAGCGAGAAATTATCGATAACCTAACATAGTAATGGCGTCCGTATACGTGACTAGTGAGAGTTTCAGTATTGAGAACAAAATTTTAATTCGAGACCAGTTGTCTACGGGATCTAAATGTCCTGAATTATTTCCAGTGTGTAGCGAATCCTTGAAACTCCACTATCTGAAATTGAATTCACGCTGGATTTCCGAAATCTAGTTCCGAAGTGAAAAATGTGCGCAACTCCAGTAGGCCTAGATCTACCTTTTCGGTATAATTTCTGAATATAATATTCAGACGATTGGGTGAGTAACCCAACCTAATTTTCAAGATTTTATAAAGCTTGACAGAAAAATGTTCACACCTTTCGGGAAATCGGGCTTCGACAGTTTACGTAGACCTGATTATTTTAACCGACACAACAGCCACAACAGTCACGGTTTTGTTTAAGCTCCAGGGCTCAGCTGCAGCTTGAAACATAACATATAACATTTAATGGTCCCAAAGAAAAATACAGATGTATCAACCGATTGTAGTTACATAATAACATACTGTGTATCGGTAGCAAACATAGGTCAAGTTTTGTACAAACAAGATTGGTTTTGATAAGCCTGGTTCTTGGTCCACATAGCAACTATAATTTTGTCTCATATTTATTACAAAGATGTACACGTCAAGAGGACAAAAAATTCTGCAACTTGCTCTTGAAGCAAATAATAAAAAAGCTTTAAAAGCAAAGGAACATTCAATTGACCAATGGGTTGCCACTGTAGCTAAAACAATGAATGCTGATGTGAGCAATTATCACGTTGAAGGTTCAGGGGAATGTGTGAATAAGAGAACCAGAAAAAGAACAGCCCTCGGAAAATTGTATGATGAGCAACACCAAAACAAAAGATGGAAGAACCAACCAGAGAACGTAGTGCAAGATCGAATAGAAAAACAATTTTCAACTGGCCAGAAAGAGGGTGATGCTGGCATGAATGAGGAACGCCTGCACATGAAAGCAAGGCAAACAAAAATTCTTGGGAAATCGTATTATGATCAGCACCAAAAAAACAATATGAAGCACCCAAGAAAACGATTGGAATTTGAACTAGAAACAGAAGTGATAACTTGGAAGGAACAGATTGAGAATGTGTCATGGAGCATAGAAACAAAAGTAGAATTTAACCAGGAACATAGTCAGATTGGAACAGATGAGGTCAATGTGTCAGCTAGTAAAACAACCGAGATGGAAGTGGTAGCCAGCGTGGAAGAGTGTCAGGCTGGTATAAGTGAGGTGATGCCATTAGTTGCTGAAGGTACAGCAGTGGGAACTAGTGAGGAGGTTGAAGAGACAGTTGAGACTAGTAAAAGTGAATTGAATATGCCAATGATGTTAGAAAAACAAGTGGAATTTAACCAGGAACATAGTAAGATTGGCCCAGATGAGGTCAATGTGTCAGCTAGTAAAACAACAGAAACGGAGATGGTAGCCAGCGTGGAAGAGTGTCAGACTGGTATAAGTGAGGTGATGCAATTATTTGCTGAAGGTACAGCAGTGGGAACTAGTGAGGAAGTTGATGAGACAGTTGAGACTAGTAAAAGTGAATTGAATATGCCAATGATGTTAGAGAAACAAGTGGAATTTAACCAGGAACATAGTAAGATTGGCCCAGATGAGGTCTATGTGTCAGCTAGTAAAACAACAGAAACGGAGATGGTAGCCAGCGTGGAAGAGTGTCAGGCTGGTATAAGTGAGGTGATGCTATTAGTTGCTGAAGGTACAGCAGTGGGAACTAGTGAGGAGGTTGATGAGACAGTTGAGACTAGTAAAAGTGAATTGAATATGCCAATGATGTTAGAAAAACAAGTGGAATTTAACCAGGAACATAGTAAGATTGGCCCAGATGAGGTCAATGTGTCAGCTAGTAAAACAACAGAAACGGAGATGGTAGCAAGCGTGGAAGAGTGTCAGGCTGGTATAAGTGAGGTGATGCTATTAGTTGCTGAAGGTACAGCAGTGGGAACTAGTGAGGAGGTTGATGAGACAGTTGAGACTAGTAAAAGTGAATTGAATATGCCAATGATGTCAGAGAAACAAGTGGAATTTAACCAGGAACATAGTAAGATTGGCCCAGATGAGGTCAATGTGTCAGCTAGTAAAACAACAGAAACGGAGATGGTAGCCAGCATGCAAGACGGTCTAACGGCTGCAAATGAGGTGATTCCAATTGTTGAGGTTGATGAAATAGAAGAGTCATCTTGTCAGTCAGAAGTGTTTGATGCAATTCACAATCTGAATAGTCTTCGTGGCCTTACACTACAAAACGAGTCGTGTGTTGACCAACAAGTATTGGATGAAACTGTGGCTAATTTTGCTTCTCCCAAAGGTACAAGCACGCTAACTGTAAGTAGAACGAATAACAATGGTGGCAAGAGGAAATATGACAAAAGAGCCTATTGCTTGTTCTGCAAGGAACCTCAAAGCCACATTGTTCGTCACTGGGAAACCAGACACAAACAGAAGTCACAAATACGACTGTTGATGCAGTCATCTAAAGAGTCACGGAAGAAATTAATTCAAAAGTTAAGAAATATGGGAAACCACTGTCATAACACCGATGTTTTGTGCAGTGGTACTGGAGAAATGGTTGTGACTTACCGGCGTCAGTCTGAGACAGAGGCCAAGCAGTATGTGCCTTGTGATGGCTGTCTGGCTTACCTATGCAGAACTGAAATTTACCGACACCGATGTCCAGTTAATGGAACATCCAGAGGTCGGGTAGCTTCTACAGCTGCTTTACTCCTCCCATCACCAAGTGGTTTAACACCCATTATTCATCGTCTTATAAATGGGATGAGAGATGATGAAGTTAAACAAGTTGCACTAAATGACACAATTGTTAATCAATTGGCAGGCAAACTACTGGAGAAGCACTCATTTGAGCGCAAGGAATACATAAGTGCCAAGTTACGGGAAATATGTCGATTTCTGCTAGCAATGAGAAGAAATGGAAGAAAGCTGTCCCTGAAGGACTGTATTGATCCATCTCTATTCAAACAGGTGACTGTGGCAGCAAAATCTGTTGCAGGGTACAATGATAACACTGGCCTGTATGAGAAACCTTCGCTTGCATTAAAAATTGGACATACTTTGAAGAAATGTGCTAAGCTTGTGAAGACAGAAGCGCTAATCAATAATGACAGTGTCGCCATTGATAATGCTGATCGTTTTTTTCAGCTGTGTGAGCTTGAGTGGAATGATTCAGTGTCAGCAGCAGCACTAAGAACTTTGACACATAGGCAAAGGAATAAGATCAGTCTGTTGCCTCTGTCTGAAGATGTAAAGAAACTGCATATTTATCTCCACAGTCAGATACTCCATGGCATCGAGTTGTTGTCAAGCACAGAAACTGAAAATTTGGAAGCAACCTGGCGTAGCTTGGCTGAGGCAGCATTAACACAATTGATTTCTTTCAACAGGAGGAGATCTGGTGAGGTGTCACGCATGACCTTAGCCGACTATAGCCGAAGAAGCTCTACAGATTTGACTTCTGATGTCCAGCAGTCATTTGGAGTCCTTGAACGTAACTTGTGCAAAGTCTTTCTCAGAATAGAACTCAAAGGCAAAAGAGGCAGAACAGTTCCAGTCCTGTTGACTACAAATATGCAACAAGCAGTAGACTTACTGATAAACAACAGATCTAGGTGTGGCATTAGAGCAGATAATTCTTATGTGTTTGCATACAGTAACTCTGAAAACTACTTGCGTGGCAGTGACTGTCTGCGTGTTGCTTCCTTGAAATGTCTTGCTGTGCATCCCGAGAGGCTTCGTTCAACCAGGCTGCGAAAACATGTTGCTACACTTTGTCAAGTCCTCAACATGAAAAGAAATGAGTTGGACCTTTTGGCTCAATTTATGGGGCACGACATAGCTGTTCACAGAGAATTTTACCGATTGCCTAGTGACACTCTACAAATGGCACACATTGCCAAAGTTTTCTTACTGATGGAAAATGGAACTCTAGCTGATCAGCATGGAAAGTCACTCGCGGACATAACCTTGGATGATTGTAAGTTCATGAATTTATTTGCACTTACAAAACCATGACAAACAAAGCACAGTATATCATGTAAAATGGAGTAATCTGACATTTTTACAACCCCTATCAACAACTGTACAGTCCTCTAGGATCTGCTTGCCAACATGCAGGAGTAGGAGCAGCAGGGGGTTTAAGCTTATTATACTGGGTGAAATGAATTACTGGCGAAAGATAAAAAACTGGGACCCATTGCAACTGTTACACATAGGTGGAGAAATTTTAAAGTATATTCACTGTGAAAGACGTAGCCAGTGGTGCAATTTTAGTACAGTAGTGATGCAATTTGGGCATGATCTGTTGCAGATGTGTTAATTTCCTTACTGTCTAGTGTTAGAAAGCATAGTATGCAATAGTCTATGGCAGTGACTCTGGTAGGAATTACTATTACGTGTAATACTTAACTTCCAATGTGTTGGTGGCTCATGCACAGTACACACTGCATCAACCTATGCTGTCAAAAATGGAATTGGCCACCAATGTTCATCTCATGTGTATACTCTTATGCTCCTTATTGGTAAACCCAATAATTATGTCAATAAATGCATCAAAATGCACTGGTCTTTAAACATCTGGATATCTAACTGCATTTCTCTTGGTGATTGTTTAACCACACCTCACAGACGCATTTCTGTGAGCAATCAAAATTTTGTTACTAATAATTGTGAAAGTTCAACAAAGACATTGTTGAGTATTATTGAATTTTTGCAATAATATTTTAGTAATGAAATGTTCTGCTGTAGGATATATTTCTTCCACAGAAACTGACAATATTTAACTTATACTTTCAGTTAATTGTAATTACTGCTGTTATAGGTGTCAATGTTGATGCAAATGAAGTCAGTGAAGACGACACTGATGACCATTCAGAACTCAATACATGTGGCTCTCAGGGTATAGTAATTCCTTAACATGTTTGCATCATGTCATTAACATTAAATGAGCTGTTTTTTCATTCGTACTTTGCCATAGCTTATTGATAGCCTAGAGGCTTTATTCTGTGAAGGACTTGCCAGAGGTAACGAAGTTACTTAATAACTGGTATCATCCACAGTCAGAACTAGTTGCACAAGATATCAGGATATGCATGCATGTTTCTATCTAGACTCTAGAGGAATATGTTGATAATTATAGAGATTTTTAGACAATTAGTTAGTATCCTTTGTGTTTGTATTGTATTGATAAAGTGTTGGACCGACGCGGGTAAAAACACGGTGCTGGGCCACAGCAGTCCTAGAGAGAGAGAGACTAAAAGGTCCAGCCGATCTGAAGCAGCGAAACATTAATATTATGTGACAAACCCACTTGTAGATAATAGCAACTCACCTGCATATATTTTAGAAATTCACAAGCCTACGCTTGAGACAGATCCTGTTGGAAATGAGACAATGGCGGATACTTCCACGAATGAAGGTGTGGATGAGGGAGCCGTTGGAAATGAGACAACTGTGGATACTTCCACGAATGAAGGTGTGGATGATGGAGCCGTTGGAAATGAGACAAATGTGGATACTTCCACGAATGAAGATGTGGATGAGGAAGCCAGTGCCGCACGTGAACAAGAAGAGTCTTCAAGAGGTATCCATTTAAATTCTTAGTGTTTTCCAATTATGTTTTTATAGTGTACTGCTGTAACGTTTAAATTGTCATTACAGTTTTGAGTAAAACTTATTCTATCATGATATGGAACTTGACCTTGCTATAAGGTTTTAACATTTTATGCTTTCTTATGCCTCTAGCCATTCGAATAAACTAAAGAATTTGATAATTATGGGGAGCTGCGTGATGAAACTGTGTTGCTCATAATTCATTCCTAGTAATATTTTAATGTGTTAAGTGCTTGTTATTGAAACTTATTCCAGGACGATTTAAAGGGCCACCTGGCAAGTCTTTACTTGTACAAAAGAGATGCCGCTCAGAGGTTTCAACTGATGACTGCGATGATGACTGGAGCCCACCCATTTCTAAAGGGCAGAAACGTAATACAAGTAAGTGTTTAATAACTGTAAAGTTGTTATTGCATGTCTGTTATTAAAAATCGACAATAGTGTGTGATGATGAGCTTTAGCACATTGTTCTATCATTTAGTAGCTTGACAATTAGTTAGTAGGCCTATCCGGAGCTGGGCCACAGCAGTCCTAGAGGAGCCTTTATTCATCAACACACACTCACACGCCGGCACCAGTTTGCATGGCTGTTATATAAATCCAATTAAATGGCGTCTGAAATATACAAGTCACACACACACACACTGGCACCGATTTGTTGATTCAAACATTTTGTCAGTATCAGGCCAAGTGGAGCCCTTTTCCATCAATACACACCCACACACCGGCACCAGTTTGCATAACTGTTATATAAATACACTTAAATCGCGTCTGTAATATACAACACACACACTGGTACATTATGTCATTATCAGGCCAAGTGGAGCCTTTTTCCATCAATACACACTCACACACCGGCACCAGTTTGCATAACTGTTATATAAATCCAATTAAATGGCGTCTGTAATATACAACACACACACTGGCACCGATTTGTTTGTTACACAATATATCATGTAAAATAAAGTAATCTGACATTGTTACAACCCCTATCAACAACAGTCCTCTAGTATCTGCTTGCCAACATGCATTCGTACATTGGCATAGCTTATTGATGGGCTAGAGGCTTTGTTCTGTGAAGGACTTTCCAGGGGTAACGAAGTTACTTAATACGTTAATATCCTTTGTATTTGTTTTGGAAAATATTTTTAAAATTGAGATTTTTAAGCAATTAATAAGTTGGTATCCTTTGTATTTGTATTGTATTGATAAAGTGATGGACCGACGCGGGTAAAAACACGGTGCTGGGCCACAGCAGTCCTAGAGAGAGAGACTAGAAGGTCCAGCCGAGCTGAAGCAGCAAAACATTAATATTATTTGACTTAAACCCACTTGTAGATAATAGCAACTCACCTGCATATATTTTAGAAATTCACAACTCTACGCTTGAGACAGATCCTGTTGGAAATGAGACAATGGCGGATACTTCCACGAATGAAGGTGTGGATGAGGGAGCCGTTGGAAATGAGACAAATGTGGATACTTCCACGAATGAAGATGTGGATGAGGAAGCCAGTGCCGCACGTGAACAAGAAGAGTCTTCAAGAGGTCTCCATTTAAATTCTTAGTGTTTTCCAATTATGTTTTTATAGTGTACTGCTGTAACGTTTAAATTGTCATTACAATTTTGAGTAAAACTTATTCTATCATGATATGGCACTTGACCTTGCTATAAGGTTTTAACATTTTATGCTTTCTTATGCCACTAGCCATTCGAATAAACTAAAGAATTTGATAATTATGAGGAGCTGTGTGATGAAACTGTGTTGCTGATAATTCATTCCTAGTAATATTTTAATGTGTTAAGTGCTTGTTATTGAAACTTATTCCAGGACTATTTAAAGGGCCACCTGGCAAGTCTTTACTTGTACAAAAGAGATGCCGCTCAGAGGTTTCAACTGATGACTGCGATGATGACTGGAACCCACCCGTTTCTAAAGGGCAGAGACGTACTACAAGTAAGTGTTTAATAACTGTAAAGTTGTTATTGCATGTCTGTTATTAAAAATCGACAATAGTGTGTGATGATGAGCTTTAGCACATTGTTCTATCATTTAGTACGTTTTGTTGTGTACATCTAGTCACGTCAAGTCACAATTTTGCATTAAGTACAGATCTTGCTAAGTACACGTGTCACTGCAACAAATAATGGAAATGTAATTTTTTCGGCTGTTCTTGTTTGTTACAGAAGTTCGGACAACTCGTAAACCAACTTCACGAAAATCCTGGACCCTAGATGAACGTGCTGCTGTAAATCGACATTTCACACGTCATATCATTCTTGGAAAGGTGCCTAAGAAATACGAATGTGAAAAGTGCAGAAATAGCGAACCAAGTCTATATGTACGTGATTGGAAATGCATAAAATTTTTTGTTCATACTGCCATACAAAAACAAAAGCGATTTAAACATAGTGACATTTGACCGGCATCAATTTCTTTAACTGCTATATAAATACAATGAGAAGGCGTCTGTATTATAAAATTCACACGCTGGAACCGATTTGTTCATTAAAATAATTTCCCAGACAGTGAGGAGGGAATGAGGAGGGATGTAATAATGAGGGATATATATACATATTAAGCTATATATATATATATAAATATATATATCCTAGTTATCGTTCACACTCTGGCACCGATTTGTTTGTTAAAATATCCGAGGCATAGAGGAGGGAATGAGCAGGGATGTAATAATCAGGGATATATATATATATATATATATATATATATATATATATATATATATATATATATATCCTTAGTTATAGACAGCAACTGAGGAACTGGAGCCTTTATTCATCAACACACTCACACACGGGCACCAGTTTGCATAACTGCTATATAAATACACTTAAATGGCGTCTGTAATATACAACACACACACTGGCACCGATTTGTTTATTTAAATATTATTTCATTATCCGGCCAACTGGAGCCTTTATTCTTCAACACACACTCACACACCGGCACCAGTTGGCATAACTGTTATAGAAATACACTTGGCGTTTGTAATATACAACACACACACACTGGCACCGATTTGTTTGTTTAAATATTATTTCATTATCCGGCCAACTGGAGCCTTTATTCTTCAACACACACTCACACACCGGCACCAGTTGGCATAACTGTTATAGAAATACACTTGGCGTTTGTAATATACAACACACACACACTGGCACCGATTTGTTTGTTTAAATATTATTTCATTATCCGGCCAACTGGAGCCTTTATTCTTCAACACACACTCACACACCGGCACCAGTTGGCATAACTGTTATAGAAATACACTTGGCGTTTGTAATATACAACACACACACACACACACACTGGCACCGATTTGTTTGTTTAAATATTATTTCATTATCCGGCCAACTGGAGCCTTTATTCTTCAACACACACTCACACACCGGCACCAGTTGACGTAACTGTTATATTAATACACTTAAATGGCGTCTGTAATATACAACTCACACACTATGTGCGTGGGTAATGCTTTACGAAATAATACAGTGAAACGGGGCCATAAACACACACACACGTTGGCACCGTTTTGTATTGGTAACAGTATCTATACACACCTGAAATAATACAGTGAAACGAGGACGTAACTCACACACGCACACACACCCACACTCCCACACTAGGCCCCAGTTGTATCACAAAAATCAGGTTCGTTGTTTTTAAGAATTTCATAAAATTTCGCAATGATATCGATAAAACACAAATATCTAAGGATTCACGTGAAATTTGGTTAAAAAAGAAGCAAAAACAACCATAGAATAAGTGTTCAAAGTCTGGCGCCAGTTTCCGGCGATTCGTCACATGGCCTCAATAGGGGGGTCTTACACGTATGTGTGTGTGTGTGTGTGTGTGTGTGTGTGTGTGTGTGTGTGTGTGTGTGTGTGTGTGTGTGTGTGTGTGTGTGTGTGTGTGTGTGTGTGTGTGTGTGTGTGTGTGTGTGTGTGTGTGTGTGTGTGTGTGTGTGTGTGTGTGTGTGTGTGTGTGTGTGTGTGTGTGTGTGTGTGTGTGTGTGTGTGTGTGTGTGTGTGTGTGTGTGTGTGTGTGTGTGTGTGTGTGTGTGTGTGTGTGTGTGTGTGTGTGTGTGTGTGTGTGTGTGTGGGCAGTAGACACGCCCACTGGTGACTCGCCTGGTTTTCTGTGCATCGTTTTTGCTCTGAGTGACATTAACATTATATACACTGGTGCATGCAGCGCTTTTGTGAGCTAATTAAAGGCGCTATATTAAGTGTTCAGATACATCGTAATTGTAATCTCCAAACTTCTAAAGCGCCACTCGAAGGCCAAGTGCAGGGCACAGCCTATTCACGAGCGTGGATTCACATACATACACACATGCTATTTCAAATTACCATATAACGTAGATTAAGTACTGTATTGCAGAGCCAATTATTGTTTGAAAGTATTATATTGTGTGCATTCGCTTCTGAGAGATTCTTATAATGTGCTCTATCAAAGCCCAGGTAGATTATAGGCCTACTAAGAACTGGTTGCGTTATCTCAAAGTCGAAAACCACAATGAATGACATAATGTCTCAAATGACCATTCTCACCTTTAATGCCTGCAGACGAGTCTGAAGTTTAATTTTTATAACTTTTTTCTGTTCCAACTCATCTCGAATCTTCTCAATGATTTTCGCTAGATCATCCTGTAATATGAATATGAAAAGATAAAATATACTTGTTTCTGTAAACCCTAATCTCATTTAAGGATCATCCATAAAAGACATCCACAAAAGATTACCTTCTCAGACCCCATCAACCTTTATCCGTATTTCGCATTACACCTCCATCTTGCTGCTCTTGCAGATGCTTTGAGCTCCCTAGCCAATGCCAAATATGCTGGGCATGATACAGCAACCAGATCTGAGCATATGCTCCATCAAAGACCATTAACGAGGTTCCAATACGGTACAGACTTGTTTGACAGTTAGGCACAGAGTGCCACAGACTGTACTGAAATAGCCATATGACTGTCAGCAATTATAATACAGATGTCAGCATTAGACATGCAAGCCTTTCTGGTTGGTTTAGCATGGAAAGGGGAGGTACGCAGTATGAGAATTGTAGAAAAAAGACTGAGGGGGGTTGGACCTTGATTCATGTGGAGTTTGGGTGTGAAATGAAGACTTTACTATGGGGTCCTAAGAAAGACTAGGGGGGTTGAACGGTTCAACCCACTTGAACCCCCAACCCCCGACAATTCTCACCCTGGAGGTACGACAGGGCCACAAACTTGGCCCAGCCTATTCTCGCAATCAATTCGACCAGATCATAGATTAGACATACTGTCGCCAAAGGCCGAGCAGGTTCATTCATGCTTTGGATTGGAGCTGTTCTCGGACCTTCACCGGACTTGCCAATGAAGTGGCTTTTCTGGCCGAAATTTTTTTAGACCTGGTGCTGTCGTTGGAAATACCTGACCAAAAAGAACAGCAGTTTGGAATGGAGATCAGCTGGGTGAAAACCACGATCCAGACAAAGATAGAACCTTCTCTGTGTTTGAATCACATACAGATTGCAAGAAACATGGTGGAACTTCCGAACTGGCAGGCAAGACCATGCTAGGTTGCTCCAAACCTTGATTTTTGGCCTTCTAAGGAACTGGAAGCGACCAGTCGGACAATCAAAGCACGCATGGATGGACCTGGACAGCGGAAGCGTATCTTCATCCACTTAACTTTAGGCTACACACAACCTGAAGACAAGCACAAGACCAGGATGATTGGCAATAGGTAATGGAATCAGCAGTGCTTTGGAGAGGGACGTACGGCACTGATGACGGAGTGTCTCTGATGAGTCTCTCTTGAAGATTGCAATTGCTTTGATGATGATGATGCTGGCGATAATGATTATGATGCTGGAGATGATGATGATGATGCTGGAGATGATGATGATGATGATTATGACGGTGATGATGATGATGATGACGATGATGACGGTGATGATGATGATGACAGCGATGATGATGATGATGATGATGATGATGATGATGATGATGATGATGATGATGATGATGATGATGACATGCTTGCTTACATGCAAGAAAATATATGGTCCTACTCAAGTTAGAAGGATCATTTAGCTGAGACACAAACACAGCCCCAGCAGTTCAAACGACAGAACACCTTTTTTCGACAAATCTGAAGAGATTTCCTTCTCATTCATTATCATTATTTAGCTGCTATGATATAAAATTACTTCACCAATCTTACCTTGACAATATCCACAGCTTCCTTGATGTCTAAATAGACATGACTCATGTGGTCAGTTGAAGTAGCCAACTGACCCTTGGTCAGGCATCGTGGACATAGTAGCGTATGACATGTATGGCAGTAGAACACCACCTGAAACCCGTGTCCATGGAAACGACAAGCTGTATCCTCAGCATCCAAAAGCTTCATCTTCAGAAGTACAGATCTGTACAAATCAAAACGCCTAAGCAAATATTCAGCCCGATCTATCAAAGCTTAAACTTATCACTTAAAGTACCCGCTGGATACTGCACACTTAGGCCTACAGGAAAATGAAATATGTTAAATACGTTGTTTGTTGCATTATAGAATGATCGATATAAAAGTTATAACACCATGCAGAAACTTGTTATAGGCCTATGTGGTAATTGGGAGTCATATGAAGAACTGCCTTATAACAAGGTCACACTTTTATATCGAGTTTATTTTCTGTATGTTGGCAGTCTTGTTGTCAAGACCTTAAACCTCAAGACCAAGACCAAGACCAAGACCTTGAACCTCAAGACCAAGACCAAGACCAAGACCTTGAACCTCGAGACCAAGATCAAGACCAAGACTTTGAACCTCGAGACCAAGACCAAGACCAAGACCTTGAACCTCAAGACCAAGACCAAGACCAAGACCCAAAAAATCGAAATCAGGTCAAGACTTCTAAAAATTGTAAAGTCGGAATATTCGCTATTTTAATAAAAACATGAGTCTTTTATTTTATTCAAGCAAGTTAACTTTAAATGCAAACTGCAGAGAAATGCGAATTTGTATTCAAAAGTCCTTCATGCAAACTCTTATACCAAATGCCTTTTGTATTTTATAAAAACCAATTCGCTCAGAATTTTCTGACCAAGACGTGCCTGGTGGGCCTAATAAAAATTCCGCCATGTGAAAAAATACGTACGTTCTACAGGTGCCGAAGTCGCTGACACACACAGAGTAACTTTTCAAGCACTGGATGTAAATGTACAGATAGTGAGTCCTTTTGAAATCTTCCCATGGTTTATCATACCGTCTGATACAGAATAACAGTTGCTGCTGCCAATGGGTTTTCCTGACCAACATGACTTGTATCCATCCATAGATATTGGTCGTATGATGCAAGCAGGCTTGATACAGAATTCTTGAGTTCTGTTAAATGACTGTTCATATTAACAGCCGGTCTTGGTCTTGGTCTTGCGAGACCAAGACCAAGACTTTGAACCTCAAGACCAAGACCAAGACCAAGACCTTGAACCTCAAGACCAAGACCAAGACCAAGACCTTGAACCTCAAGACCAAGACCAAGACCAAGACTTTTAAAAACGAACTCGAGTGCACTCGAGACCAAGACCTTGGTCTCGAGGACAACAAGACTGTATGTTGGTAACCACGTCATGACCGTGTGATGTCAGATTTATTGTTACAACGAATCTCATCCAATGTTTAGTCCAATCCCTTCAAAGCCTATAACTGTTATATTTCGAATATAAAACTCACAGTTTCTTGAGGCCAAACATCCCCGCCTATAGTTATCAGTGCCTATAGCCATATCAAGGACAGAGATCCAATTAATGCTGCTTCCGTTTCCGCCTATAGCGACCGAGTCACCGTCCAGAACCACCCTCTCAAAGTCCACGAATCTGGTGATGCCATGGTTTCTCTTGTCGAGTCTTCCAAATTGTTCACTCTTTTAGTTCAGTATAAAATGCTTTTAACTTTAATTAGGTTGTCAGCACTTCGTGTATCGAGCTGAAATACGTGGATTTTAATACAATATAAAAATCTAAAAATAATGCAAAGAAAATAACCCCAAATGTAAAAAACTCAACTTCTTCACCCTCTGCTCCCTGACCAAGGGCTTCAATTGTCTCTGTAGGGGGCCTATCCTAACTGCCCACGTGGGTTCCTGCCCAGACTTCCGTATTGACTCCCGTTATAAAATTCTGCTTAAATCTACGATGTGCTAAGCAAATACTCTCTATCCAGCGTAGAAGGCATCAAATTTTATGTTTGTATCGAATACACGATGATCTGACCTTCAACTCACAAAGGACGTGTTCCCGTCACCGTAAGCATGGCGGCCTCTGGCTGCGCAAAGGGAAAATTCACTCGAGGACGCTTTTCACAAGTATACGTCGCATCCATAGATCACTATACAGTCTGAACAGTCATTGCAGCTAGCTATGTGTGGCGTATGCGTAGGCCTATTATATTCGTAAGATATCGATAATTCAAGTGCATTGATTTTGCAACATATAGCCCAGGTGTGCACACAGAAATTACATAGGCTACCATTTAGCAGATGGCAAAATCTGAATATTCAGCAGGCCTACCGTTTTTCTTTCTTTGGCCTGTGGGCGTTAAAATTTTGCTGTCGTTCTGTATGCATGGGCCTTAATGTTAGGCCTATATACCAGGAACTGCATGCATATTTCACAACTTGTCTACATTGAGAATTTACAGCAAATCTGTTGTAAATTTCAAGTTAAAATGTATACTTTGGTCATATACTTAGGCACATATAGAAAATCGATCCCCATACTCCATGCATAGCATGGAAAACGAAAGTGGCCTACGTGGCACCACTGACCCAGGCAGCTCTTTCCCCAGCGTTCAAAGGAATTGAACATCAGCCGGAATATTGCACAAAATAAGCAAGACCGTGATTTACGCAGCTCAGTTGATGTGCTTCTGTGAAATGCTGGCGCTATATAAACTCACAGTTATGGCTACGATTAGCCTAATTCACACACGCGGAAACCTATAGGCCGTATACACACATGCACGCACACACATTGCGTGCGTGTGTAGGTGTAGTATTAACATTGGACCTACATAGTTGAGCCCAACAGAACATTCTTATAGGCAGTGGTGGAAAGCTATATTTAAGGGATTGTCACAGATGTTGTTTGCTAAGGAATATTCGTGTACTGCAGGTTACATGATGTAGGCCTACAACCAGAGGCATTAGCACAGATCTTCAGTGAATCGATGCAGACTCCAAGCAACTGGAGATTGTCACCAGCTGACCCATATAGTGCCATCATTTAAAAAGGAAAATAGAAGTATATATATATATATATATATATATATATATATATATATATATATATATATACACACAGAGTGAGGAGTATGTACCACAAAAATACGAAAGCACTTTTATTGACACAAAAAATAATGAGAATACTGGCACGGTGATATGTCCAAAATTGTCTTCATGCGAAAAACGAAAGTGAAGAGATTGGTAGGCCTACACCCCACTCTTTTAGACCAAAGTTGCGCCCCTGCATACTATAAGAATTTAAACTGAGACATTAATTGTTGGTGTGCCATTTTGTAATTCTTCAGTAGCCCGCTATTCATTCATTCATTCATTCATTCATTCATTCATTCATTCATTCATTCATTCATTCATTCATTTGAGCACTAAGTTATATAGCGCTTCTTCAAGGGGACCACTCAGAGGCGCTCGATCCCGACTCCAGCACGAACATAAAGAACAGTTTTTAGCGCAGTGTAGAAAGACTCGGGTTGGGTTTTAGGGAGGAGAAGCAACTCCAGAGGGAGCCCCTTCCATACCACAGGACCAACCACCAAAAAGGTCCGATTTTGCATGGTGGCAGTACGAGCAAATAGCACAACGGCACCCTCTCTCCGCAGAGCGGAGCGAGCGACCACGGGTCTGGCCGGCAGGCTGGCAGAGGGACCTCGGATAGGCTGATGCGAGGCCCAGCTGACAGCGCCAGACCAAGGATGCAATCCTATACTGGATGCGCGGGGGAACCGGTAGCCAATGCAAATTAAGTCCCGGAGCATGAAGTCGGACACATATGGTCAAACTTGGATATGCGACCGATAGGCTAAGTCGGGCAGCAGCACGCATGACGCGTTCAAGACAGGCCAAACGCACCGCAGCCTCCGCAGGTAGGCTAATATAGAGAGAGGAGCAGTAGTCTACTCGGGCCGCGATGAAAGCATGGACCAGAGTGGAAGTTGCAGATGGAGAAAGGGCGCGAGCAATAGTACGAAGCTGACGCAACTGATAGAAGTCGCGGATTAAGCGGCGAGGCTGCGGCAGGAAAGTTATAACTCCTGGTCAAGTATGACGCCAAGGTCGCGTACAGTATGAGAGAAGGAGAAAGATGGGAATTCAGCAGGGAGCGATGCCAGGTCAAGCCCAGCCAGCCGCTGCCTAGTACCCAACCAAATGAATTTAGTCATGGCAGAATTCAATTTAAGGCGGTTGGAAGCCATCCACATTTCAAGGGCCCGCAAAAGCTCACCCATAGACTGCAATGCCAGAGGGCATCGGATGGTTTACAGTGGAGATATGCCTGGATGTCACCAGCATTAAGTTAAAGCTATAGTCACGCCTAAGAAACGATCATCACCAATTACCACCGCAGCACCCTAGCTGATGTATCCTCGGCTTGACCTCCTCGGACTCTGCCCCGGCAGTGCTGGCACCGGAACGAAGACACCCTGGCTATTGCGGGTATTAGGCCTATAGGCCTACACAAGGCTAGCTATTGCGGACTTGATTTGATATAGCGCCGGCGAAAGGCCATGGTCTCCCTGACGTGGCTTTTGTGTGGCGCTGAGATATTTCGGAGATTTACATTTACATTACCATCGAAATTCGTAGGCTATGTGGTTTAATATATTCAACAAAAATAATACGCATTTGCTTGATTTAGGCCTACTTTAGGCGGTAAAGAAAGAATAGGCCTACAGTTAAACCACATTAAAAACTGTTCCCGTAATCAGTCCTGCCAACCTATAAACGTTCTTAAACGCTTATACTTACTTAGGCCTACTATTAACTTTAATCAGTCGGTGTTCCGCGAATGGATAAGTTAGGCTAATTAAAGTTTTTGAAGCAAACATGATGAGTCACTGTCAAAATAGTGTCTGGCGACGCCGTAGTCCGTAACGGGGTTATGTGCAAATGTAAGTAGGCCTAATTAATGTGATTGGATGGTAGGCCCTAGGCCTAGATCAGAAAAATTAAGCTACTCCAAATATATTTTATAATAGAATGTATACGTAGTTCTGCTCACTTGATGTGGTAACACATTTAAATAACAACTTTGTCGTGTTGAAGTAATGGGCCTATTATTATTCGAATCCTAATAGTAAATTTCAGATTCAATAGTCAACCTGCATGAACGCTATAGGCCCTATAGTCTATAGATAGCATAATTATGCTGCACTCTTGTGCAGACATTAATTGTGGCAACTTGCAATGGGTTATCAGTTTGTGGGTTCCCAAGCGAAGTTAACGCACAAATATGTACTGGTTTTTCCTATTTAAGTACTCTGTGTCAGAATAAAGACACAGAGTAGGCCTACTTGCATGTCCTCTTCATTTATCCAGGCTTGTGACTGGCACTGCCAGAGTAAGAGCAGTGTCTGAGTTTATAGACGTGCATGTATTATTCATACAGATTAATGACATAATATATTATATTCTATTATAGATATATTTGGATTAGCATTTAACACATATTATATTCTATTATAAAATATATTTGGATTAATGCCATTCTTTTAGACAGACCAGAATTCATCACGCGCCCTAGTTATGCCGTTTCTGCAACAGTGACCAATCTAGATCATTTGGTGTTAAAATCTTTGAAGGTAACTGTAAAAAATCAACAACGCGAGTCCATGTTGTTGCATGGACTTGACCTCAACTTTGCGTGACGAATGTAAAGTAAATAAAACACGAAAAAATAGTTAGTAACCGTGTGGAATAATTGGAGGAAAAGGACATATTCTTATGTTGGACAGTAGCACGACCGTGCATATACCTTTTGAATGTTCCCCGCTTACTGGTTAGTATCTGACTATTATTTTTCTTCCGGGGTGTTGCATAACTGATAAAATGTTACAAAAATAGTCAGGTTTCTGTTTACTCTGGGCACCGTTTACATTATGCTTGAAAGACCACTTCAGCTTCATAGCGCATTACCTCTGCTGTGGGACAAAGGTGTTTAATAAAGTGAGCGAGTGATTACTGTGTCGTAGATCGTGGCTTCAATTTTTTTACCATTGGGGTATGAAGGACGGGTGTAAATTTTAAGGCAAGAAATTATATACAGCGTTTATTAGAACAGACAAACCGCAGAGAGTTACAGCGAGTTAAAAGAGATAATTCAGATTGTATGAGAATTGACTTAAGGTCCGTAGTGAGATCTATAACCTCCGTCAAGTTGGTTTGATATTCACATTCGGATATTGGATATTCGGTATGGAAAGCCGCAGGTCAAATACAAGTTTAAACATCTTCAAAAAATACGCATTTCTACATAAAATGTTATATCAAACCCACCACCAATCAACAGTTATCCACTGTAGGCAATCAGAAATAATCGCAAACTGATTACTGCGTGTGGGAAAGTGGGTCAAATTTAGGCTTAAACACGGGGAAAAGCCATTTTCACACATTTTCTCACTGTAAGTGTCTCATGACATGTGCTTCTATGACTTTCACTATTCCTATCATGAGTTATCCACCTAGGAAACAAGAAAATAATTTCAAACTGATTTTACCATGTGGGTAAGTGGGTCAGATTTAGGCCTAAACACGGGGAAAAGCCATTTTCACACATTTTCTCACTGTAAGTGTCTCATAACATGTGCTTCTATGACTTTCACTATTCCTATCATGAGTTATCCACCTAGGAAACCAGAAAATAATTTCAAACTGATTTTACCATGTGGGTAAGTGGGTCAGATTTAGCCCTAAACACGGGGAAAGCCATTTTCACACACTTTCTCGCTATAATTGTCTCATAGCATGTTCGACTTAGAACTTTTCTCTTCCTATCATGAGTTATCCACCTAGGGAACCAGAATATAATTTTAAACTGATTTTACCATGTGGGTAAGTGGGTCAGATTTAGGCCTAAACACGGGGAAAGCCATTTTCACACATTTTCTCACTGTAAGTGTGGCATAACATGTGATTCTATGACTTTCACTATTCCTATCATGAGTTATCCACATAGGAAACCAGAAAATAATTTCAAACTGATTTTACCATGTGGGTAAGTGGGTCAGATTTAGCCCTAAACACGGGGAAAGCCATTTTCACACACTTTCTCGCTATAATTGTCTCATAGCATGTTCGACTTAAGAGTTTTTCTCTTCCTATCATGAGTTATCCACCTAGGGAACCAGAATATAATTTCAAACTGATTTTACCATGTGGGTATGTGGGTCAGATTTAGCCCTAAACACGGGGAAAAGCCATTTTCACACATTTTCTCACTGTAAGTGTCTCATGACATGTGCTTCTATGACTTTCACTATTCCTATCATGAGTTATCCACCTAGGGAACCAGAAAGTAATCTCAAACTGATTTTACCAGGTGGGTAAGTGGGTCAGATTTAGGCCTAAACACGGGGAAAAGCCAATTTCACATATTTTCTCACTGTAAGTGTCTTATAGCATTTTCGACTTAGAACTTTTCTCTTCCTATCATGAGTTATCCACCTAGGGAACCAGAAAATAATCTCAAACTGATTTCATTATGTGGGTAAGTGGGTCAGATTTAGGCCTAAACATTGGAAAAAGCCATTTTCACAACTTTTCTCACTATAAGTGTCTTATAGCATTTTCGACTTAGAACTTTTCTCTTCCTATCATGAGTTATCCACCTAGGGAACCAGAAAATAATCTCAAACTGATTTTACCAGGTGGGTAAGTGGGTCAGATTTAGGCCTAAACACGGGGAAAAGCCAATTTCACATATTTTCTCACTGTAAGTGTCTCATAACATGTGCTTCTATGTGTTTCACTATTCCTATCATGAGTTATCCACCTAGGGAACTAGAAAATAATTTCAAACTGATTTTACCATGTGGGTAAGTGGGTCAGATTTAGGCCTAAACACGGGGAAAAGCCATTTTCACACATTTTCTCACTATAAGTGTCTCATAGCATGGTTGACTTAGAACTTTTCTCTTCCTATCATGAGTTATCCAACTAGGGAACCAGAAAATAATTTCAAACTGATTTTACCATGTGGGTAAGTGGGTAAGATTTAGCCCTAAACACGGGGAAAGCCATTTTCACACACTTTCTCGCTATAATTGTCTCATAGCATGTTCGACTTAAGAGTTTTTCTCTTCCTATCATGAGTTATCCACCTAGGGAACCAGAATATAATTTCAAACTGATTTTACCATGTGGGTAAGTGGGTCAGATTTAGGCCTAAACACGGGGAAAAGCCATTTTCACACATTTTCTCACTGTAAGTGTGGCATAACATGTGATTCTATGACTTTCACTATTCCTATCATGAGTTATCCACATAGGAAATCAGAAAATAATTTCAAACTGATTTTACCATGTGGGTAAGTGGGTCAGATTTAGCCCTAAACACGGGGAAAAGCCAATTTCACATATTTTCTCACTATAAGTGTCTCCTAGCATGTTTGAATTAGAATTTTTCTCTTCCTATCATGAGTTATCTACCTAGGGAACCAGAAAATAATCTCATCCTGATTTTACCATGTGGGTAAGTGGGTCAGATTTAGCCCTAAACACGGGGAAAAGCCAATTTCACATATTTTCTCACTATAAGTGTCTCCTAGCATGTTTGAATTAGAATTTTTCTCTTCCTATCATGAGTTATCCACCTAAGGAACCAGAAAATAATCTCAAACTGATTTTACCATGTGGGTAAGTGGGTCAGATTTAGCCCTAAACACGGGGAAAAGCCATTTTCACATATTTTCTCACTATAAGTGTCTCCTAGCATGTTTGAATTAGAATTTTTCTCTTCCTATCATGAGTTATCCACCTAAGGAACCAGAAAATAATCTCAAACTGATTTCATTATGTGGGTATGTGGGTCAGATTTAGCCCTAAACACGGGGAAAAGCCATTTTCACACATTTTCTCACTGTAATTGTCTCATGACATGTGCTTCTATGACTTTCACTATCCCTATCTTGAGTTATCCACCTAGGGAACCAGAAAGTAATCTCAAACTGATTTCATTATGTGGGTAAGTGGGTCAGATTTAGCCCTAAACACGGGGAAAGCCATTTTCACACACTTTCTCGCTATAATTGTCTCATAGCATGTTCGACTTAGAACTTTTCTCTTCCTATCATGAGTTATCCACCTAGGGAACCAGAATATAATTTCAAACTGATTTTACCATGTGGGTAAGTGGGTCAGATTTAGGCCTAAACACGGGGAAAAGCCATTTTCACACATTTTCTCACTGTAAGTGTGGCATAACATGTGATTCTATGACTTTCACTATTCCTATCATGAGTTATCCACATAGGAAACCAGAAAATAATTTCAAACTGATTTTACCATGTGGGTAAGTGGGTCAGATTTAGCCCTAAACACAGGGAAAAGCCAATTTCACATATTTTCTCACTATAAATGTCTCCTAGCATGTTTGAATTAGAATTTTTCTCTTCCTATCATGAGTTATCCACCTAAGGAACCAGAAAATAATCTCAAACTGATTTTACCATGTGGGTAAGTGGGTCAGATTTAGGCCTAAACACGGGGAAAAGCCCTTTTCACATATTTTCTCACAATAAGTGTCTCATAACATGTGCTTCTATGTGTTTCACTATTCCTATTATGAGTTATCCACCTAGGGAAACAGAAGAGATCTCTAGCTGATTTCATTATGTGGGTAAGTGGGTCATATAAGGGCCCAAATATGAGGAATATGTTTTTGCATCAGTGAAGCTATTTAATTTACATTTTGAATATTTGCATTAGTTTCCTTTGGGATTTATTTTATGGTTATATGCATTTAGAAACAGTTTTGTCTATACATTTCTGTTTTAGTATTTATGCATATGTGAATGTGTGAATTCATGGACGAATAGAGGTGCTCTCAAAAATGGTAACGATTTTTCTGATGGATATATGCATACATACTTACATATACGCACATAGATACAGACAATCATAGATTCAGGACTTGCCTTTTGATGTGCATAAATGCATACTTACCCACAGTCATACCTATATGCAGGCATATATACATGCACATGCATGTTCATGTATGGATACATTGCAAGTTACATACATACATACACAGAAGCATATATTGAGATAAACATACAAATTCTGTTGTTTTCAGATATATTAATATATATCTCGTGTTCTCTCTGTTTATTCACCTTCTCATCGAACAGCAGTGTGAGAATAGCCACTTGAGTTGTTATGATTGTTTTAATTCTCATATAAGGTTAACTTTCCCATCTCTGTTATTTTGGGATTTGAAGTAGTCTTAAAGCACAATATTCCATCTCCGGACCAGTTCTTGGAAGTCTGCCAGTAGTATTAATTACACTATTTGGCTTGTTTAACTGTGTGATGAGAAGCAATTGTATTGAAGTGAAAGATGATAAGACACTTAGGTACAGCTGAGATCACAAAGCAGTTATTTTCCAGTGTTTCTATAGGTGAAGTTCTTGAGCTAAGGTCAGATCATTCTGTACATTTGTTTCACAATTTCATGCAGCAATTGGGTCTCCTATACAATTTGAATTCAGCATTTTGGAGGATCTACTAACTTTGGTAAGCTTTACTTCTTCATTCATTCATGCATTACAAGTTTTGCAAAATATTAAAGAAATAACTATGAAATCAGTAAAGTACAGTAGTTGTCATATAATTCATTAATATTTTATTTTGCTAGATTTTGAAGTCAGTTAAATGTTCATTTTGCAATATAACCATACTCAAAATCAATTCAGTTTAGAAGTGTTTTTAAAATGTTATTGTTTATAGACCTAAACATATCCCTCCCAAAGTATATTTTCACACGATATTTTAAATTTTTTATAGTATACATGCATAGCATGCACATTTAACTGCAAACATAGGCATTAAGTTATTAATTATTTTCACTGTCCATCTTTGGTAATTGTTATGCATAACTGGGATATGTAATTGACCGATCTGAGTAGTCTCCATATTCTGGTTGAAAGTGATTTTCTCCAATGGCTTCATTGCAAGCAAGAACCAAAGCAGCTTTTCTACATTACATTCAGCATGGTAATTTGCATCAGCAAATTCACTGCTTTTACTCTGGAGGTAGACCACAGGTAAGTGTAATTACATATCTGTATGTTGGTTGCATGGCTGAATGTTCTCCGAGAAGACTAGCCTCTCCTAAACACAGCATCTGCATGCTAGTTTTCCAAATGTGGAAATGTCCCTTCTCTGAAAATCCTGTTGGTCTAGTAACCTGTTGGTCTAGTCACTCTCCCTTCCTCTTGCCTCTCACTCTCCCTCTCCTGCATTCTAAAACCCACTGTTGCTCTCCATTAGCTACATGTTATGAAAGCAATTGCAACAAATGTTAAAACAATACTGTGAAGACAATACCCCAGCCAGATCATGGACATTTAGGTTGTGTTGTAAATTCACAGGTAAAATATTTGCAGTAAAAGTCCAAATTTCTTACTGGTCAAATATGATAAAAAGAGGTCTAGGATTACAGAGCTTGGAGTTTGTGCACCTGAAGCTTTCATGCTACTCTTCAGGTGTCAAAGGACAAAGCTGAAGGGTCTAATGGTTGATTCAGGATTGTCCAATGTCCATTCCATTTCCTGTTGATTATGTTACAGGTGGCTTGCTTTCAAACTTTACAGCTTAAAGTTTGTTTGTTACTTAATTAAGCTGCAACACAGATGTAAATCAAGTCATTGCACTCTATGATGAAAGTTACAACACAGTAATTATACTAATTAAAGAACTAACCTTTACATTCAATCATAAATTGACTTATAGATGGTACATTCCTCAGAAAAGCGTGAAAGGAGTTTCATATACTGTAGTTCACATGAGGACTTAATTGAGAAAAGCTTCACAATAGTGCAAGCCGTGGCAGTTCAATAATTTTGCAAAGACCCTGTGTCATGCTGTTGGTAGTGCTGCCTGTATGTATATGCCTATCAAATGCTACTGACAACTTTTTCTATAACAACCAAAAAATAACTAGGCCAATTTCATATTTGAGAACTTGTTAGACATTATCCCAAAAAGACTTAGATGTAGTTATATGAACTGATTTTTCACCAGTAAAACTGAATCAAGCATTGGACCCTTCAGGATTGTCCTATTCACAAGAGTAGCATGTAAGCTTCAGGGGTACAAATTTCAATCTCTGTAATCCTCTTTTTGGTGATTCAATAAACGAATCAATCAACCATTTGCCAGATAGCACCAAAGTCGCCAAAATAAATGTACAAAGTAAAATATTTCACCATTTCCATCACTTAAATCATCCTTTACCATTTCTTTAATGGTTAAACACACCTTTCGAAACATAACCAAGACACTACACTGACAATTCATTTGTACCATTCTCCACCCCACCCCATATTTTACCTTTTGGTAAACAACCTGGAAGTGGCTAAACACACCTTTTGACAACATGAGCAACCAAGATATTCCATGATTTAAATCACGTTTTACCATTTTTTACCATATTTTACTATTCCAACTGGTAAAAAATCCGGATTTTTACTGCAAAAACATTTTAACCATAAATTTACAACACTACTTAGATGTCCATGATCTGGCTGGGGTCTTGTCTTCACAGAATTGTCTTAATATTTGAAGCAATTGCTTTCATAACATGTAGCTAATGGAGAGCACCAGTGGGTTTTAGAATGCAGGAGAGGGAGAGTGAGAGGCAAGAGGAAGGGAGTGTCTAGACCAACAGGTTACTAGACCAACAGGATTTTCAGAGAAGGGACATTTCAACATATGGAAAACTAGCATGCAGATGCTGTGTTTAGGAGAGGCTAGTCTTCTCAGAGAACATTCAGCCATGCAACCAACATACAGATATGTAATTACACTTACCTGTGGTCTACCTCCAGAGTCCAAGCAGTGAATTTGCTGATGCAAATTACCATGCTGAATGTAATGTAGAAAAGCTGCTTTGGTTCTTGCTTGCAATGAAGCCATTGGAGAAAATCACTTTCAACCAGAATATGGAGACTACTCAGATCGGTCAATTACATATCCCAGTTATGCATAACAATTACCAAAGATGGACAGTGAAAATAATTAATAACTTAATGCCTATGTTTGCAGTTAAATGTGCATGCTATGCATGTATACTATAAAAAATTTAAAATATCTTGTGAAAATATACTTTGGGAGGGATATGTTTAGGTCTATAAACAATAACATTTTAAAAACACTTCTAAACTGAATTGATTTTGAGTATGGTTATATTGCAAAATGAATAGTTAACTGACTTCAAAATCTAGCAAAATAAAATATTAATGAATTATATGACAACTACTGTACTTTACTGATTTCATAGTTATTTCTTTAATATTTTGCAAAACTTGTAATGCATGAATGAATGAAAAAGTAAAGCTTACCAAAGTTAGTAGATCCTCCAAAATGCTGAATTCAAATTGTATAGGAGACCCAATTGCTGCATGAAATTGTGAAACAAATGTACAGAATGATCTGACCTTAGCTCAAGAACTTCACCTATAGAAACACTGGAAAATAACTGCTTTGTGATCTCAGCTGTACCTAAGTGTCTTATCATCTTTCACTTCAATACAATTGCTTCTCATCACACAGTTAAACAAGCCAAATAGTGTAATTAATACTACTGGCAGACTTCCAAGAACTGGTCCGGAGATGGAATATTGTGCTTTAAGACTACTTCAAATCCCAAAATAACAGAGATGGGAAAGTTAACCTTATATGAGAATTAAAACAATCATAACAACTCAAGTGGCTATTCTCACACTGCTGTTCGATGAGAAGGTGAATAAACAGAGAGAACACGAGATATATATTAATATATCTGAAAACAACAGAATTTGTATGTTTATCTCAATATATGCTTCTGTGTATGTATGTATGTAACTTGCAATGTATCCATACATGAACATGCATGTGCATGTATATATGCCTGCATATAGGTATGACTGTGGGTAAGTATGCATTTATGCACATCAAAAGGCAAGTCCTGAATCTATGATTGTCTGTATCTATGTGCGTATATGTAAGTATGTATGCATATATCCATCAGAAAAATCGTTACCATTTTTGAGAGCACCTCTATTCGTCCATGAATTCACACATTCACATATGCATAAATACTAAAACAGAAATGTATAGACAAAACTGTTTCTAAATGCATATAACAATAAAATAAATCCCAAAGGAAACTAATGCAAATATTCAAAATGTAAATTAAATAGCTTCACTGATGCAAAAACATATTCCTCATATTTGGGCCCTTATATGACCCACTTACCCACATAATGAAATCAGCTAGAGATCTCTTCTGTTTCCCTAGGTGGATAACTCATAATAGGAATAGTGAAACACATAGAAGCACATGTTATGAGACACTTATTGTGAGAAAATATGTGAAAAGGGCTTTCCCCGTGTTTAGGCCTAAATCTGACCCACTTACCCACATAGTGAAATCAGCTTGAGATTATTTTCTGGTTCCCTAGGTGGATAACTCATAATAGGAATGGTGAAACACATAGAAGCACATGTTATTAGACGCTTATAGTGAGAAAATATGTGACAAGGGCTTTCCCCGTGTTTAGGCCTAAATCTGACCCACTTACCCACATAGTGAAATCAGCTTGAGATTATTTTCTGGTTCCCTAGGTGGATAACTCATAATACGAATGGTGAAACACATAGAAGCACATGTTATTAGACACTTATAGTGAGAAAATATGTGACAAGGGCTTTCCCCGTGTTTAGGCCTAAATCTGACCCACTTACCCACATAGTGAAATCAGCTTGAGATTATTTTCTGGTTCCCTAGGTGGATAACTCATGATAGGAATAGTGAAACACATAGAAGCACATGTTATGAGACACTTACAGTGAGAAAATGTGAAAATAGCTTTTCCCCGTGTTTAGGCCTAAATCTGACCAACTTACCCACATGGTAAAATCAGTTTGAGATTATTTTCTGGTTCCCTAGGTGGATAACTCATGATAGGAAGAGAAAAACTCTTAAGTCGAACATGCTATGAGACAATTATAGCGAGAAAGTGTGTGAAAATGGCTTTCCCCGTGTTTAGGGCTAAATCTTACCCACTTACCCACATGGTAAAATCAGTTTGAAATTATTTTCTGGTTCCCTAGGTGGATAACTCATGATAGGAAGAGAAAAGTTCTAAGTCAACCATGCTATGAGACAATTATAGTGAGAAAATGTGTGAAAATGGCTTTTCCCCGTGTTTAGGGCTAAATCTGACCCACATACCCACATAATGAAATCAGTTTGAGATTATTTTCTGGTTCCTTAGGTGGATAACTCATGATAGGAAGAGAAAAATTCTAATTCAAACATGCTAGGAGACACTTATAGTGAGAAAATGTGAAATTGGCTTTTCCCCGTGTTTAGGGCTAAATCTGACCCACTTACCCACATGGTAAAATCAGTTTGAAATTATTTTCTGGTTTCCTATGCGGATAACTCATGATAGGAATAGTGAAAGTCATAGAATCACATGTTATGCCACACTTACAGTGAGAAAATGTGTGAAAATGGCTTTTCCCCGTGTTTAGGCCTAAATCTGACCCACTTACCCACATGGTAAAATCAGTTTGAAATTATATTCTGGTTCCCTAGGTGGATAACTCATGATAGGAAGAGAAAAACTCTTAAGTCGAACATGCTATGAGACAATTATAGCGAGAAAGTGTGTGAAAATGGCTTTCCCCGTGTTTAGGGCTAAATCTGACCCACTTACCCACATTGTAAAATCAGTTTGAAATTATTTTCTGGTTTCCTATGTGGATAACTCATGATAGGAATAGTGAAAGTCATAGAATCACATGTTATGCCACACTTACAGTGAGAAAATGTGAAAATGGCTTTTCCCCGTGTTTAGGCCTAAATCTGACCCACTTACCCACATGGTAAAATCAGTTTGAAATTATATTCTGGTTCCCTAGGTGGATAACTCATGATAGGAAGAGAAAAGTTCTAAGTCGAACATGCTATGAGACAATTATAGCGAGAAAGTGTGTGAAAATGGCTTTCCCCGTGTTTAGGGCTAAATCTGACCCACTTACCCACATGGTAAAATCAGTTTGAAATTATTTTCTGGTTTCCTAGGTGGATAACTCATGATAGGAATAGTGAAAGTCATAGAAGCACATGTTATGAGACACTTACAGTGAGAAAATGTGTGAAAATGGCTTTTCCTCGTGTTTAGGCCTAAATCTGACCCACTTACCCACATGGTAAAATCAGTTTGAAATTATTTTCTTGTTTCCTAGGTGGATAACTCATGATAGGAATAGTGAAAGTCATAGAAGCACATGTCATGAGACACTTACAGTGATAAAATGTGTGAAAATGGCTTTTCCCCATGTTTAAGCCTAAATTTGACCCACTTACCCACATGCAGTAATCAGTTTGCGATTATTTCTGATTGCCTACAGTGGATAACTGTTGATTGGTGGTGGGTTTGATATAACATTTTATGTAGAAATGCGAATTTTTTGAAGATGTTTAAACTTGTATTTGACCTGCGGCTTTCCATACCGAATATCCAATATCCGAATGTGAATATCAAACCAACTTGACGGAGGTAGATCTATATAGGGTACTCCTGGAATGTAATTTCGATCATCTTTTGTCGGTAGGTATAGATGATATGGGGGTAAGTGAGGATCATTTGATGTGGGCTTGCATAAAATATGATCTCTGTAACACTGAGAAAATATCAAGTTTGAAACTTAGCATGTAGACAAATAATTTCATTTTATTTTGAAGTATTATGCCTTTATGGTGTTTGGGTTCCCAAGTGTAACCATTGCCCTTGTTTTATATTTCAAATAATTCATAATCTATTATAAACAATCAGTTGTTGAGTACTTGCCCTGCCAGAAAGCCCACTTGGAGCCCATATAGGACCAATTTTCCCACTGTGACCCTTGTAGCGCCTATATGGGTCCTGTCTAATGCCCATTGACAGGGTGTATGCTTTCTTTTCTTAATTTTTGTTCTTGTTTCTGGATTTACAGTTTGAAGAGTCAGGTCTGATGATCGTCTGCCTACCACTGAGATAGCAAAGGAGACACAAAATGGGTTTCTTTCTGCAGCTGAAATTACTTCTTTGGAAAAACTTTACTCTGCGAAAACGTCAGCCGGTAAGCACTACACTTTGTTTGGGGGGGGGGGGGATGCACTGCTCTAATTCTCATTTCAAATTAACCTTGATGAAGACACTCATCGTCTGAGCACTATCATTTATTTGTCATGTATCTGGCAATTTCTATTACATATCTAGAATATACTAGATGGGGCAAAGTTCCCCAACCTACCTGCTATGGAATTTGCACCTTTTGTAATTTTTTGAGTAGGAGAGGGAACTAATCGCCAACTTGCTCAGACTATCTCACACTCAAGATAGATTTTCTTTACACATGTGCTCCTTGGAAGCATTAAGGGAGAAGACCTACCTCCTTGCTGCAAATCACAAATCAAAAATGTTTGCCATATATGATTACAAGTGATTTTGTGTGAAACACATAAAATTATAACCTTACATCGTATTAAATCAACTGTGTTCATATTATGCCAAGTCACTTCTTTTATCATATCATTCTGAATCATGTTAAATATCAGCATCTTCGAGTTAGCATTAACACTTTGACCGCTTAACTTAGCATCTGAACTTACCCAATGGAGGATGTGTGAACACGTCCCTAGCAGCCAAAGTGTTAAAGAAGTACTATAGTGTAGACTATTTCTGTTCAGACATACATATGTACACTTCATTATTTAATGTTTACTTTTTAAAATATGAATGATGTTTTCAACAGGTTCGCGTTGTTATTGAAATCGTTTGGCCTCTGATTCTGTTTCTCATTCTCGTCTGGGTTAAGCTGGACAACAGCGATTTACAAGTTCGAAAGCATGAATGTGAGTTGTTGCTTGAAGTGGGTCTGAACTTTCTTGTGGACCGAGAGTAACATATGTTATATCTGAATAGTTCGTTCTTGATGCTTTTTTGCTCTATTCTCTATTTCATCATTTAGTTTCATTCAGTAAATATGCTTACCTAATTTCATTCAGTATTATAATTTTATTAATTTATTTCATTATGATTCAGTAAGTAGTATCGGTGCTAAGAAGAAGAATTGTAACATTAACAGTAATATAATAAAGTGATTGATTTCTTGTAGATTCATGTTTCAGGTTAGGTTTTTGCAACCCAGACATATTTTGTAATTTAAAAGTTTTGTTTTTATAATGTCACTGTAATCATAATGATGATGAATGATAAATATGGTTATTTGTTATCGTGCCGTTGTTAGGTACATGTGCTTAGTTAATAGGTTATGCAGAATTGCAGTAAAGCACAGCACATTTCTAGTGTTACATTGTATTTCCATGTGTAGGTCATTTTGATGGGAAGGCAATGCCATCTGCTGGGATTGTGCCGTTTTTGCAGAGTGTCTTGTGTACGGCAGACAACACTTGTCATAAAACTCCACGAACCGGAGAGGCTCCAGGCCATGTTAACATCGTCAACGCCTCAGTGTAATGTGGCTCATTTAGTCTTGTGTTACATAATATTATTATGTAGCAGTTTCATCTTGACAGTGTAATCGTAATCTCCAGACTTCTAAAGTGCCACTGAAAGGCCAAACACAGGACACCAGCCTATTGATGAGTGCTGAAACTATGATAAGAGAAAACTAAGAAACGAGTTTTGATATCCAGATATCCAGGATTTGGGATCCATATCAAGTACCATGTTGCGGTGATGGCCATGTTAAACTGAAGCACTAATTTGTGACCATGTACATTTTTATGTGACTGCGTGTTTGGATTTGTGGTGGCCTAACAAAAACTTTAGAACTTGGTATGGTCACGAAAACAAGTCTACAAGATACTCATTTGGGCATCGTTGGACTTGTAAAGGCTGCCAGAAACTTCTGTTCAATTCAAAATTGCATTTTGGAATGGAAGCAGTTTTTAATTAAAAACAAGAATGCTTTGTATATGTTTTAATTTTCGGCTTTCAAGCACCTTGAACTACCGGCTGTGCATATGGAATGCTGTAGATAAATTTATATGGCACTAATTATTGTAAATCAATTAAGCACATACAGCGCTGCCCTGGTTGTGTCCAATCTGCCCAAATTCTTGCATGTTCAAACACATCCGAGAGACACTGCTGGCTTCCAGCTGAAGATTGAATTACCTTTAAGAACTTCCTCCTCAGCCGAGCATCAATGGGTGGTGGTTCGGCCCCAGAATACATCAGGGAGCACTTTTTTAGATCTCTAGATAGCCGCGTTACAGTGCATTTATAAGGTTCTTAAAATCCGCTTTAAAAAAATAAATTGACACTTTTGTTATAGAAAGCTTTAATTTCATCCCAGTCTGTCATTTAATTTTCATGCTTTGATATTTTTCTGCAGGCTGTCGGAGTTGATGTCCGAAGTGGATGCCAGACTGGATGACGTTTCCAATTCCGATATCTTTGAAAACCTAATGTACGATATGGAAACTGTCAGGCAACTGAAAGATGTCATTGTACAGTGTATGTATTAAAAGAATTCAGAAACTATGACAGTGCAGCAGGAGTTGTGCCTTGGTTGGTTCCAGATTGCAGAAGTTATATGACAACCTGCGCACAGAATTTTATAGTATTTGTTCTATCAGTGGTTTGAAATCATTCTGGAAGTGAGTCTGAAGCCACTTTTAAATCAGCACTATGTTAATACTAGCGTTTAACTGCTAGATTAATGTAATTATTTAGAATACTACTGGATGTAATGTTATTAAACTATTGTAAATACCATAATATCTATAGTGTCTTTTCAGTATACCTCTTCAGAGATGTCATATAGCATAGTGTACTGTTGTTTAACAGAATTTTTGTATTTACGTGTACGTTATGCGATTGCTTTGAAGGCTGGTATAATATATAAGAAATTATGAAGTAGGGAGCTCCGTTGTGGGGCTGTGGAACTACGGTAGCTTGTCCACATGGGGCATGGAATTATGTTCCAAGAGACTGTAAATAATGTACACTGCCTTGAGGATCTGTGCAACTAAGAAAACTTACTATGGTTGGTAGTTTAGGTGGCATTCATCTGGCTGACTAGAGTTACATTAGCACCTGTGAACAGCAGCAACAAGGTGAGTATGCTTATATATTATGGGAAGTTTATTACAGGTTGGTGTTTGTCAACAGCATTGTTCTAAAGCATGCTGCTTGATATTAATGTCTTTATGCTTAGTGTATTTATGCCCCGTTTAAGTGTCCATTTATCTGTTTTTTATCTATGCAGGTGATTTTCAACTTGAGAATTTTTTGAGAGACTCTTCTCAGCTTGGCGACCTGTTGTCTCAGCAGAACATTACACTGTCACCTCAGTCATTGGAAGTTCTCCTAGCATCTCGCATCAACATCAGTGAGGTAAAGAAAATTATAAGAAATGATCTTGCTCCACTTTACTAACCATCCCTTGTCTTGGTTTGCCATGCTCATCTTATTGTTTGTTTTAATAACAATAATAATAATAACAATGACAATTTATATGGCGCCGTAACACAGCCATGCCATTACAAGGGCGCCTCACAATCAACTAACAGCAGGGTGGGCCTTAAAGAACAAGTAAGTCTTGAGTCCGGATTTGAAGGAGTCAGTTGTATTAGCCGCTCGCAGGGCAGGAGGAAGACCGTTCCAGCATCTGGGGCCAGCCGCTGAGAAAGTGCAATCGCCAAAGCGGGTTCTCATCCGTCTTATGCGAAGATCACTGTTTTGTTTGAATGCATTGATTTGCGAAGGCACAGTGTTACTGTTCTTTAATTTATGTTTTTCTTTTGGAAATGCTATTAGAAACTGAGGTGCTGTATGTAAACAAGAGCAATAGTTTATTGGTAGTCTTATATACACGTAATCTGTATGGACACGTTTAAGTTGCTGTACACCAAAATGCGGTCTGCAATTGGTTCTATTAAAGAAGATTCTGTTCTATTCTATATTATCGCTAAACATGTAGTTATGTTGTTTGACTTCTATTTTACTCGTTTCCAGTTGATATCGTACATATCAGCCAAACAGTGGACTGCATCAGGTGATGGACCAAGGATTTTGCAGCAATCCATCTGTGAAGAGAATCTCTTGGAACGCATTATTGTGTCTCCAGTTGGTCCAAAGAGGGAACGCCTAAAAAATGAACTGTGTAACTTGACGTCCATCCAGTTTGGGACTCTTCTGAATGATGTCTATCAACGTGTAGACCTCGGTCTTGTCCAAGATGCGGTTAGTGACTAAGCACTAACAGTTATTGACTTGTACAAAATGTAAAATCTACACTAAGCACTAAGTGGTTAGTTATTTGTACAAAATCAACTGGTTAAAATTGGTTGAAATCAGTCAGTTTTTAAATTATTTGGTGAAAAATAGGTTGATGGAAAATGGGTTGCTCAAAAATAGGTTGTTCAATTTAATAGGCTTGTGGAAGTAGTCACAACAGATATGGTTGATAAGAAAGAGTTGTAAATATCCATAAACAGCAGCAGACAAATATGGCAGGCCAGACCGAAATCGGTATTATGTCGGAAATTACACATCAGAGTAATTGGCCAGAAACTTAAGAAAATATTATTTTTGTGTTTTTCAGTTTTTTGCAGAATCTAATATAAAAATATGTTTAAAATGCTCATTTATGTTATTTTGTAAAAAAAAAAACCAGTTTTAAAGCCATTTTAGAAATGTTTTGTTACACCTACTGTTTCGTTTTAATTAAGTTTTAGTTACTTTAAAAAATACTTTCCAACCATTTTTGGATGATTTTTATAAATTTAATTTTAGTATAACTTTTGAGTAATTAAGTGAAAAGCATGGTATTTTGAGGAAATATTACCCATGGTATCATTATTAACTGTGCCAAAATTTTATCACATTCTGTGTATGGTTGCTATGGAGTTTTCCATTTTATATTTTGTTTAAGTTCACAGCTTTTTTCTCAGAATTAAAATTCACACCTTTGGATCACCTTTTGCCTGATATCTTGAGTTAGAATAATGCTAGAGCAATAATTTTTGTGTCATTTTGAAGCCTGATGTAAGACCTTTGAAATAATGTATCAAACTCAATATGTTGCAAAATCACCTTAATAGTAGGTGTGTGGAGCCACAAATGAGCTTGGGTTGATTTAGTATAGATTAGTGGAAGTATAGTTTGTGGAAGCATGTATGTGGTTGCTTAGTTGAAAGGAACTGAGAAATATGACAGGTGGTTATCTATGTTTTGGATTGTTTGCTTTGATGGGCTATTAACAGTACAAGGCTGTCTCCTGATATGCAGCTGCTTGCAGGCCATGTTATCATGTAGCTGACATAAAGAGCAAATCTGGAAGATGGTACCAAATCATGTTTTACAGACAAACATTGTGACAAAGACAAATTTGCCCAAATTAAAATGTTTCAGGACTCCCTGGCTAGGACCATAACAAATGTCCACAAAATCAATGCAGAGTCCTGTTTTTCACATGATGCCCAGTTTACAGTGTAATGCATTTGGCTCAGTATATCTTTTATCTTTGCTCAACCTTCAAGCTCATAAATATTGTATTTGCTCATCATGAACTGTTCCTCGTGATATTCCACAAGCCAGGATTAGTATGGGATTCATGGTCTTTCTTGGTTGCTGTGCTATGGCTGTGGAATTCGTTACTCGTGTCTGTCTGCTCTCAGTGCTCTGTAAGTTCTCTTATACTAGTAATTAGGTCTGGGCTAAAATCTCATCTTTTCCGGGTTGCTTGTCCCCCACAGATCTCACGGATCCCAGCTGGTTCTATCCAAAGGATTGTGGTGTTGTATTGAGGTTTCCCTTAGAAGCAGACATTGATTGCTGCGTTTTGCATTTTGATAAGAGCAGTTTATTTTAGATTAGTTTATTATTAGATTATTTGGCTGATTGTTTCAGGGTGCATCTTGTAAAATAGGTTGTGGAGATTTGAACAGATTTCCTATGCCTGCCAGTATCATAGTCTAACAGCAAGCAGTGCCTGTATGAATGCAAGAAACCACAAACACTGTTTCCATATGCCCTGGAATTTTCTTTCAAGACAGACGAGGCTGACCCGAGTTTACTATAATCTGTCTGTTTGTTCAGTGTTTAATTTTTGCTGTGTTTCATTTTGAAGGCAAGACAGTGTGTAAGTGACAAACTGGGTATTTTTGGATCTATCAAGATGCTTTATCGTCTCGCTCAGATGCCGTCTCATGTAAGTTGATATATTTCATACTGTGATATGTTTCGTTTCATACTTTTATATCTTGCTACTCTGTAGTTAGGCTGCTTTTTTCTTGTTGGTGGATTTATAAATTATTTTATTATTCTTTACCAGAATTTTGGTGCTGTTTCTAAATGGTTGAATAAATATAGTGTTTAGCAATCAGAAGAAATAACTTGTTAGGTAAGGTAAGTTAAGGGAATTAGTCTTACTTAGTAAATGCTGCGTGTAACGACTGAACAATTTGTTTGCGCACAACTGTCACTGGTTTGAGCTTGTAAGTAACCACTAAATCCTGTGATTCATTTCTTGCTGGCTTGTGGCCAAGAAAAGAAAACATGCATCCTCTAAGCCAGCGGTTATCAAACTTTATATTTATTGTACTACCAGGTAAAAAATTGAATGTTGGCATATCACCAGCAAAGGTCAAATCAAAGCAACAGACAAGTGCTAAGTCCCCTTGCAATTAGTGTAGGACCGTAGGTAGACAAATATGAATATTAATATATAACTTTAAGAATGTAATCTGTTAAAAAAAATTTCGCATACCATTTAGTGACAACTTGTGGTACACGTACGACCGTTTGAAAACCGCTGCTCTAGGCCTTGTTGGAAAATTTTGGAAACTTATTTACATTTCTTCATGATAAGTTTTGTCAGCTTTAACTTGGCTTTGGCTCAAAATATTTTGTCAGGTCTATGAAAATTTGTCATGCTTTAGTCATTCGGGTGAATACATTTGTTAAGTCATAGCTTTTGTTTTTTTTTAGTATGAAGAAGCACAAAAACTGGTGAATAAATTCAACCGAACATGGAATCTTGCAACCACTGTTCTGCATATTTCCAATTTGCCTCCATTGGAGACGCCATCTGTCATGAACTCAACCAACTGGATTTTGCAGACAGTTAGCACAGTCCTCTGCCAGTCCAACTCTGTCCTGAATAAATCATTCCAGCAGGAGGATGACTATCTCGCTCGAATGGCACACGCCCAGAGAAGCACAGACGAAGATGTCAAACTTGAAAACGAAACGTCTTTTGATTCAGATTTCACTTATGACAACACTACCTGTAAGTAATTGCACATCTCTTTTATTATTGTTACTAGGCTGCGTCGTGCAAAAACATCTGTACACTTGTACACTGTACATCAGCGCCCTTGTAGCGGCGTGTCGCGTTATGGCGCTCTAGAAATTGTCTGTGTTATTGTTTGGCAAATGTCCTTTCTGGGGAAATCCTCCCCCACTCCCCATCTCTGCCCTGCTTTCCATATTTCTACAATGATTCTCCAATCCATGTTATTGTTTGTCATGCTCAGTAAGTTGCTTTTACTGTAGCTAATTGTTCATATCAGGATTTGGTATTAACTCTAGTCACAGAGTTCATCCTTCGCGTCCTTGATATCAACTGTCATGAATACTCGACTCGTTGTATGCTTCTCACGTGCATCATCTGTTTCGATTCCTTTGAACAACCATGCTCCATCATAATGAGGGTTTACAAATTTAGGTTAACTGAAATTGTGTTGAAATTGAAGTTGCTTCAAGGAATGATGTAACCGTATGACAACTTTATCCTGAACTTTATAGGAATTGAATACATTCTCTGTTAACTGACACCTAACTGTTACAAGTGTTGGTTGTGCAAAGACACCGACTTGGCCAGGCTCAGTGATAATAATGCAAGGATTGCCCTACACTGCACGTATTCAACATGAACACAATTAATTTACCGAACTCCTTTGATAGCCAGAGAACAAATGAGGTTTGGGTTTTTGGCTATAAGAAATGTTCTTTGTTTTAGCATATCAAAATGTGTGAACACCTTCACATTGTCGATGGCATTTATGCGTGTTAACTTGTTTATTTGTCTTAATATACTGGTAACATGTTAATGAAATTGTTAAACTGTGTTCTTAGCATTGTTCTGCAATGACATCTTCTACCGTATTCAGCAATTTCAAAACCCAGCCGTACGGATAGTCTGGCATCAGATGAAACCGCTCGTACGTGGTAAGATACCGTACAGTCCTGATACAGAAGTCGTCCGACGAATAATCCACCAGGTACAGTCTTTCTGATATTGTTTGTTATTCATGAAGAACCTTTCATTTGTCCTGGTGTTTACGTAGGTCTTATGTACTGGTAGCTCGAAAACAATTTTATTAGGACATAAGAACGTGCATTTTTCACTGCTTTTGAAGGGCTCTTTGAAGTTGGTGCTTCAGTTTTGACCTAGTTACTAGTTATGTCAATGGGCATCCAGGGGCCTGGGAACCTGCCAGAAGGCTGGCATCTGAGCTGTGAATGATATATCCAAATGCAGCTCAGGAAGCAAAGTGATTATTCTAGGCAGATTAGTCATGGGGTCACAACTTAATAATGCTCAGTTGCCTGTGGCTTGTGAAGCCATGGGGTTAACTTGTAGCAGATACATTTGTGACTTTCAAGTATGTTAGGGAGAATATTTGGATGAGTTTGGTAATTGTAAATGCTTTAACTGAATTTGCGAGGAACAGTGCAGTGGCTGGGCAATTCTCCTTAAGCTCATGCTGTTGTGTGGCACAGTGGCCGATTGGTTAGAGCATCAGATGGCCTGTAATGCAGGGAGTACGAATTTGAGCCTCGTCCGAGGCAGTAGCTGTGTAGGGACCTTGAGCAAGTTCTTCACTCACAATCGCTCTGCACCATCAATGTTCTGTCATATGGTCACGTACACTTCTGAACTTGGAATGAGAGCAATATAAAATACAGTTGTATCGTATATTGTATATGATTGTGTTGCCAGTGTTTGGTATTGCCTTTTCTGTTTATGGTATTAGACTGACCCGTTTCTAAAGAATAATTTCACTCTCGAAAGTGCATGCATATTCTTGGTATTCGTTTAGTATAATTATTTTGTCCTTTTCTTCGTGTTTCCCTCTGTATTGATGTTCCATGTTATATTCTTCATTTATGCATTGTGTAACATTAGCTCTCTGCTAATTATATTGCAAATCTTAGGCTGTGATAAATGGTTTCACTGGGGCTGTATTAGTTTTACTTTTATATTATAACAGAGTCCTTGCCATTTTCTGTTCTGCTGCAGGGAAACTGGACATTTGAATACTTGGCTCGAATTCAGAAGATGGCAAAAGATGCTTTAGAAGGTTTACCCATGGTTGAGCAGTTTATGACGACCAGCCCTCTAATGGACACCACGCGTGTAAGTCTGTCGTGGTTGGTTTTATCTATACATGTGTGCAACATATGTAAGTCTACATTTATGGTATATATGTATGTTTGTGCGTGTATACATCTGGAAATTTACTAGTGTATACCAGGTAGTGTCTTTAACATTTTAATGATGAGCAATTTGAGCATGTACTAGAAGTGACTGGGAAACCAATGCAGCTCATCATTAAATGGTTATGTAATCTACTATGTGCTTCTTCCTCATATCCAGCTGAGCATAGCCATGCTGATGATGCAGTCTGTTCTGTCTTTAACTTCCTTCCATGTTGTATGAAGGCTGAATTTCACGGATGTCGGATCCTTCTCTGCGATTCTAGTCCAGTTGTGCTTGGCAGACAGAAAAGAAAGTTTTGATTGGTTGCTTGAGGTGCTGATTAAAGCGTGAGTTTGATTGGTTATCTGATGCAATCAAATTATAGGTTCCTCCCATAGAGAGGAGGCAGAGCAGCTGCTAAGTTGGGTTTTGTTGAAGACGAGAAAGCTTCAAAGGTGGAGGATTGCATGGATTAGTGTAGGAATTCTTGAAGTGGTTAGACTTCAGTTTGGAATGGTAGGTCTTTGGGTTGATAAGTAGACGAGCCTAAGGCAGATGACAGTGAGTGATTGGCGGTATCGGTGTAGAAACTAAGAATAGGCAGAATTCTCTCTGAATTCCGCCTATTCTCAGTTCCATTGACTATGTGGTACGTAAGGTACTGGCGTCCCTGTTGGTTGCGTGGTAATTTGTAGCCATGTATTGCATTGACATTATGTGTAGCCCATATAATGAACTTGGCAAGGAACTCTGCTACTGGCCGTACTCTGGTAGTGCTAGTCTCAAGCCTGGAAAAAGAGGAGTGCAATGTCAATGCTAGAAACTATTACTGACTTGACAATGAGCCTATGTGACCACTTGTAATGATCACATATACAATACAGCTTGATAACTTGGTCATTGCAGATATTGCCACCCATGTACTCGTGGTAATACCTGATTGCCTTTAGACACTAAACAAGCAATCTCTTACGTGCCTCTCTGGAATACCACTGCACTGTTTTGTCTGCTGCATCAGCTTGTTTTGTGGTCAGAAAATAAAGTGTTGTGCACCTTTCAAATTTATCTTTAGTTAAAAAAAGACCAGTTACTGATATATCCCAATTTCATCTGATTTGAAGACCTGATTTTACATAACCCATATTAATTTTTTGGCCAGTATGCACTGGGACTAACATTGCAAGAGATATGAAGCTGATGAATATAGGGTCTTTGGTCTAGATTATGTGTGTGGCTCTGAGTTTTACTTCCGGGACCCTTGTACGGATCGGCTAGTCAAACAGGAGTCGCTTATAGCTGACTTTATAACTAAATAAAAACGACTTTTATTAATAAGAAAATGCATAATTATGTCCGTAATTGTAAATCGCTAAAAAACGTCTAGACTGATGCCATGTGCTGTATTTACTTCAAATCGTCCCCTGCTAAGTACCCGGATGACAGCCACAAACATCGCCTGCAATGCATCGTAAAAGACGAGCTCTGATTGGCTGACGCGTTGCTGCTTCATATCCCTTGCAATGTTAGTCCCAGGTATGCATGTTCAAAGAATTAATTTTTTACATTACTACTGGTATAGTAGTAATAACCTAAATATTAACCCTACTACTACAGAATATATGGAGTTCTGGAAGCTGAATCATTCTGAAATCTCAAGCTTATTCTTTGGCACAGCTTTTAAAAAAGATATTCCTTACAGTTGAAAACGTCTAGTGGAAATTTAGTGTCCTTGATTTATTTTGTGCTTAGGTGGCACTGTTTGCAGCAAGTTTAGCCTTCCCTGACAACAAAGAAATTGAAAACCTTTTTTACTGGGTACAACTCCAGCCAGCAAGTGCCAATCACAGCAACTGGCAGTATGCCGTAAACATTACAGAGAAAATACTGACGTTTGTTGCAACCTACTTTGAGGTAACACCATACTGAGACATTCAGTTAGATCTTGTAAATTTATTTATAATCTAATCTAATGACTTCTATGGTGCAGTTATCAGTATATATATAGATATAGATATATCGATGTATATATATATATATATATCTTGCTGAGGCAAGATAGATATATGTATGTATATATATATATTTATTTATTTATTTAATGATGTATATACATACATATATCTTGCCTCAGCTATTCCTCAACAACTAATATAGTTTACATGCCTCTAATAATGATCACCCTGGAAAAGGCAGTTCTTGAGTCAAGGTTTGAGAGCCAGTAATGACTCAGCAGAGCAGATGGATTAAGAAAGTGAGCTTCTGTGTGGGTCTGGGCCTGCCTGAAATAGTTACTTTGTGGGAACCTTGAGTTAGTCTTTAATGCATTGTTATTTGGTGCCACTGTAAATGTTGTAGTCACTTTGACTAGATTTTGCTGTTTCTTTTTGTAGTGTTTCCAGTTTGACAAGTTTGAGCCGTTCAAACAAGAGTCTGATCTAGTCAAGGCTAGTCTCAAATACATAGAAAACCAGTTGCTCTGGGCTGGTAAGGCCAAAATTAATTTTTATAACTAATTTAATAAAAGCAGTTTCTCATAAATTGTTACTACTTGATGTTTCTCACTGTTAGCTTAATGAATAAAGTTGTTTGGGAAATTTACAATCGTAATCGTAATCTCCAAACTTCTAAAATGCCACTCGAAGGCCAAGTGCAGGACACCAGCCTATTCACAAGCTCTTCGTCAAATCAGGGGTTTGCAGAGAGTAGTCCAAAAGAGGTCCGAGTCCGGTTTCCAGAAGGCCAAACCAAATCAGAGGTTTTTTTGGTTATGGGTTATGATGTAATGTAGAAGGAAATTTATTTAGTACCTAAAAGCATGCAGAATCACAATTTGTAAAGTATGCATAATCGTAATCTTAAACTCCACATTTCTAAAGTGCTACTCTAAAGCTAAGTGCAAAGCACCAGTTTATGCACGAGCACATAGTTGTCTGAAATATCAAAATGGTCAATCAATACTGTAATATCGTGAAGTTATAAATCAGCAGTCACTGTGATACTGAAAGAGGTCTAAAAAGACATGAAATTGTTTATATTTTCTGTTTTAAGGCCTTGTATTTCAAATCAGTGAGAACAGCTCTTTGAGCAGCTCAAAAAGCGGAATGCCAAGCCACATTATGTTCAAGATTCGGATGGACTCAGACCGAGTTGACTCTACAAGGAACTTCAAAGTTACTGACAGGTATGTAACCACTTTGGAGCCACAGTCTATGGCTAGCGATACATTCAGAGTTGTTTGACTGGTGTCTTAATCAGTCATGGCTGCACAATGCACATGCTTGATCATTCTGATGGCCACTGGCATGATTGGTCTGTGATCTAACGGTTTTGAGTTTGAGCCTGTTGAGTGGACTCTGCGTAATGAACGGGAACGTGCTGCTTTCAAAGATGTGCCTCTGTCAGTTTTCAGTGGAATTGGTTCCTGTACAAGCTGTGAAGTAAACAGCAAGTTCTGCGATGCACTTGCGTCATTTCCAGAACCGTGGGCTGCATTTGTTATTGGCTGAAGGGCTGAAGAGTGGGAAATGAGTGCCTCCCTTATGTTCCACTAGATGTCATGGGAACTTTTTAAAACCTCACTTGCCTTGCATTTACCTGGTCTTGCATTGCATTACCTGTCTGATCTTGTTATAGGTTATACATAACATAATGAGCTGCTAAGACCTTGCCTTGCCTTATTATTATTCTGTGTTAACGTAACGATCTGCTGCGATGAATTTAGCATTCCTACTATAACTTGATGATGATGATGATGATGACGACGACGACGACGACGATGATGAATACGACGATTTCTACAGTGCCGTAACACGACACATGTCCTTACAAGGACGCTTGGACTAGTTGACAATATGTGACTAGTCAGGACATGTTTGAAAATTCTTCTGTAGATACTGGTCTCCTGGTCCTCGAGCCAAACCTATGTCAGATTTGAAGTACATCATCTTTGGCTTTGCTTACCTTCAAGACTTGATTGAACATGCCATCATTCGTGAACAGACAGGCAAAGATGACATTGGCATCTCGGTGCAGCAGTTCCCCTATCCATGTTACATAGACGACAAGTTTGTACATGAATTGTTTTCAGTAAATTAAGAATTAATTTAGACAGTAAATTTTTATGATTTCTTTAGAAAAGAATACTGCTGGTAATTATCGTCAGCTGTGCCTCAGTCTTGACAGGTTGCCTAATCGAAGCAGCAGTTTTTCCATATAGCACTTGTATGTAACATGAAATCTGTAGATAGGATCTTCAGCGAGTGTTTAATAAAATGTTGCTTTCTATCATTAATCGATAGACTGTGGTGTTATATAAATAGTCCACATGTAGTTTAGCCTCTGAAAGCAGCACCGACTATCACCCTGGAAGAGGATTTGTCCCTCAGTGGGTTACTATACGTGTTTACATGTGATTACTGCAGTTAGCAATTATACCACAGAGAATTGTATCTAGAAATTATATAGGTAATTTGCCTTTGCTAGTAAATACATTTTGATTAATAATGTTCCTACTTATAGTACTGTCTCAGCAGAGACTTTCACAGCTTTAAGAAGCAGTCTGCTGGAATGGGAATGCAAAGTCTGGAATGCAAAGCTAATTGATGTATGCTGGAGGCAGTGCCAACCAGTGTAGGTTGTCTAAATAGGAAAATCTTGAATCCATTCATTCACAGGAAGACTGTGCAGTGTTTCTTGCATATATTCACATATATGGGAGTTTTTTTAGCTGGATGGCCACAAACTCGAGGTGGCACAGTTGAGGACCAACTGGAGCTGACGTATTCTGAACCTTGGCAGTCCTGTTAGATAAAAATTCTAATATGCCTGTTATATTGCTTTATTTTACCTTAAAAATTCCAGTTAAGCATTTCTGGTGTTTGTTATAATGTAGATTTACACTGGCAATATCGCGAAGTTTGCCATTGTTCATGACATTGGCATGGATCTTTTCGGTGGCAATGATCGTGAAGGGAATTGTCTATGAGAAGGAACAGCGTCTGAAAGAAGTGATGAAGGTCATGGGGCTTGGCAACGATGTTCACTGGGTGTCATGGCTCCTCACAAGTTTCATCACAATGCTGTTGTCTGTCTTGCTTCTGGTCCTCGTTCTCAAGGTATTCTGAAAGTATTATATTTCGATTTTATTTTTGTGTATTTACAATAGGGCTGAGCATTTAATGCATTGATAACTAAATTGATGTCTTAAAATTTTAATGTAGTTTAGATTTTTAAACGTTGTTAATATTACTTTCGATAAAGCTTTGGAGCATAGAAATGCACTAAAGCAATTTCAGAGATTTCCTACGCTCTGAAGGTTTAGTCTGTTATTTTGTATTTTTCACTGATGGCAACTGAGGTCAGTAAATGATTAACATGATTGAAATTGTTAATTGATGTCCAGCTCTGATTTTACAGTGTATGAAGAATTAAGGGCAAGCAAGCAGTTCTAACCAGTTATGCATTATGGACTAGATTAATTAAAGCCATCTGCATTGTAGGATGAAGCTGTTCACTTTGTTCTTTATAAACTGGTAATCTTTGTAACGTTACTTCTATGTGCCAGTTTTTTTGTGTAAGGTTGTGTCGTGTTCTGTTGTGGAATTAATTCTTGTCATGGACTTTATAATACTAGAATTGTTATTTTAATTTGTGTTACAAGCCATTTCCAGTGAGTTAGTTATGCGGCACGAAGAGAAAGTCTGTGGGCACAATTTTTTTTTGGCCTATAATTTAGTCTGTAAATGGTACCATCTAGAAATTTGTTTCTGTTTTGAATCAGGGTGGGAAAGTGCTGGAGTATTCTGACGGTCTGGTGGTGTTTGTCTTCATGCTGATGTTCAGTCTGGCTACGATCATGCAGTGCTTCATGTTCAGTGTTTTCTTCAGCAAGGCCAACCTGGCTGCTGCTTGTGCTGCCATCTTCTACTTTATTGGATATCTACCATATGCACTCTGCATTCAGTGGGAGGAGTACATGGTTGATTGGCAGAAAGCTATAGCTGTAAGTCTCTGATGTAAAAAGTATCTGTGTTATATATATTGTGTGTGTGTATCAATCTATCAATCAATCAAATTTATCGATCAATAGATCAGTCAACCAATTAGTACAAGAAAGAAGGAAGAACGAATAATTAATTAATAAATAGGTTATTTTCTCATTTATTGCATCAGAGCAGAAAGGTTCCAGACTGTGTAAAACAGCATGGGTCACCCACATAGTTTGCACTTCAACCATTCATAATGGACTACTGTCTATTGTAAACATTGTGTTATTAAATCCAGTGTGAATGCACTGATGCAAACATGAATTTGATAAGCTCACTACATTTACAAAAAATTGAGTGAGTTATTACACTGTGTATTCATATAACTTGTGCGATCAACAAAACCAAAAATGAACAAAGTGAATTAAACTGATCTTTATCTGAACATTTATGTAACTTTTATAAAGAAATGCTGAGAAATGCTGTTCAGCTTATGTTCGGCTTCTAGTGCCCTGTCCATTCTGTGCATAACTGAGTCAGAAGGTTGAAATGTGACCACCATTTCAAAAACCTCCTTTGATTGATCTCTTTAATCTGAGACTCTGGTTTAATCGCCTGTCTGCTGTGCATTAATGTTCCTATTGTGCATTAATGTTCCTATTGTGCATTAATGTTCCTATTGTGCATTAATGTTCCTATTGTACATTAATGTTCCTATTGTGCATTAATGTTGTATCCAGTTTTCTTTAGACTCAAATCAAAATTAGTCCACTTTTGAATGATACGTAATACATAACTTTGCTTAAATTCCATTCAAATTAGCTGCTAATACGTGATAAAAAAAACAGAGAAATCTGGCAGTTCTTGCCAGTAGCTACATTTGTAGAACTGCGGAGTTCGATTGGATTGTCACCACTTAGAATGTTTCGTGAACTGGGTCACTTTGTGTTACAGTGCCTGTCATCAACTGTTGCCTTTGGATTCGGCTGCAGCTACATTGCTCGTTATGAACAGCAAGGCATTGGCATCCAGTGGGACAACATGAAGATGAGTCCGATTCCAGAAGACTCCTTCAGCCTTTCACACTGCATCGTCATGATGATGGTTGACATTGCCATTTATTTTGTCATCACCTGGTATGTGGAAGCTGTCTTCCCAGGTAAGAAACTTTTCTCTGCCGCATCATAACTGCGGTCCGTACCATGAGCCGCGCTATCGAGGTCCTGGAGGACTGGATGTCCTCCAACTGTTTGTGTCTCAATTCTGCTAAGACCCAGTTAATCTGGTTCGGCACACGCCAGCAGCTTGCCAAGATTGACTTGGAGGCTGTGGCCCTGGAGTTTCCATTGATCACTTTCTCATCTTCGGTCCGAGACCTTGGTGTCATACTGGACCAAGAGCTGACCTTTACGCAACACATAAACCTACTTTGCCGTAACTGTTACTATCAGCTGCGCCAGCTTAGAGTAGTCTCTCGCTCTCTAACCTGCACTGCTGCTTCCACGCTTGTCCACTCATTTGTCGTATCTCGCCTTGACTATTGCAGTACTCTCTACCTTGGTCTCCCAGCTGCTCGGATTGGGTGCTTGGATCGGGTCCTGCGCTCAGCGGCACGCCTTGTTGGTCGCATCCCGAGATTTGGCCATGTCACCGAGTACATGCGGGATGTTTTGCATTGGCTTCCTATCCCGCAGCGTATTGCCTATCGGGTCTCTGCCCTAGTGTGGGCTGCCTTGTGGGTGAGGCCCCTGTGTATTTGCGAGAGCATTGCCGCTCCACCCTGAACATCCAGCGCCGTGGTTCCCTGCGCTCTTCTAAGCAGGCTGAGCTTCTAGTTCCCCGCTCACGGACCACCCTTAGGCAGCGCCGTGATTTTTCCATCGCTGGCCCTGCAATCTGGAATGGGCTCCCTGTAGCGCTTCGCTTGGTCCGAAGCACCCATTCCGCCACATTTTATTCAAATCTCAAGACTGTACTCTTCAGCCGGGGTTGGGTCGGGAGTGCTTCTGAGTAGATAGCCTTGAAGAGGCGCTATATAAATTCTCCATATGAATTAGAGCATACATATACTCATAATCTGGGTGATTCTAGCAATGACTGTTGAAGAATTGAATTACTTCGCAGTACAGTGCCAGTATATATTCGTGTTTATTGACAAGCAATAATTTCACAGACAGACCGCAGTAAGTAACATTGAAATATACTATGGTACAATTATCAAGGTCTTATAGAACACATTTCTTGGCAGCTGTTAGGCACCCACTCTTCTTACAGCTGCCACTAGTAAGTGGGAGGCTGAGTCGACCTATGGGGAGCTTATGGGTATTGAATCACGTCTTTCAAGATCTTTGGTTCTTCGGGCAAGAGTGTTACCATTCATCTATCCCCCTCCCCTCAGTGGTGGTGACTGGCACGGCCTTTTCTTGTGGAAGTTTATAATATTTTATAAATATCGTATGCTATGTTACATCAAATTGCTTTACAATACAGTTGGGGTTTCTTGTATCCTTCTCTGCTCTTGATCGAAACTTTTGACGGAAAACACAGAGGTTTGGGTTGCAGAGAGCATCCCACTAAATTATTGGGCAACATGCATCAGAATAAAATGTAGAATGCAGTTTTTTCTTTCTTCAATTGGCTATTGAAGTGTCAAAATAAGTGATTTTCTGTCAGGAGACTTAAGCTATTTATCCAGTTGGACACATTGTGCGTTGTATGTTCTTGTGGTTTGTTTTTTCCTGGAGCAGTCAGCATTTCTATATTTTTGTTGCAACTGATGCAGGTCTCCATATAGTTCACATGTTATGTTTTTTGCTTAGATTAAGCTGGAAATTTTTTCATTCGACTTACATTTGTGAAAGTTTCTTTCTATTTGGTTAGCAATTGTGAGTGAAGGACTTGTTCAAGGTCCCTAACCATTTGGATCGATTATGCTATGCCTCTCTGTACAATGGTCCACCCTTATGGAATAGTCTTCTGAATTTTTTCAACTGCACATCTGTTCTGTTTATTTCACTTGATTGAGCTCAAAAAGCTTTTAGAGCAAATTATGCATGAATACAGATTTGCACCTTCTGAGACCTGTTTTATGTATTGGATGTAGCTCTTTTGAAAAAGGGCTAAACGACAATATTCACATATAAATGTCTACATATACAATATATTTATCAGATGTGGCATTGATGTTTTTCTGTATGCGCTTTGTCTATCCAGGTCAGTTTGGTGTTCCGAAACCTTGGTACTTTTGTTTCACAAAGTCTTATTGGTGTGGTCGAATGTACCCAACTGAAAACACCGTGCCTGTTGATCCAAACATCGAACTGCACTCCAACCGAGAAGGTATTCACAAAATTTGTACCACGGTGGCAATTTTCCCTTCAGCTAGAGCTCCTCAGTCTGTTTCCCCCTCAGTTCCGCAAGCACCTGAAAGCTTTCCTGTTTGTCAGTGATGACGCTGGACCCAGGTCGGGAGCACTACTGGCCTTCTAAATACCACTTTAGAAATTTTTGACTACGATTACAATTACATCCAGGGTTCGTATGCTGGTGCATCATGCTGTATGAATGCTTTATTTATTCCGGATATTTCTATAGCGCCTCTCGAAGTCAACTACTACTCAGAGGCGCTCCCGACTACAGCATTTGATACTGTGCCGGAATTTTCACGCCAAAGCGCCACGAACAATTGCGAGTGAAGGACTTGCCCAAGGTCCTTATGCAGTGGCTAGAGTGGGATTCGAACCTGCAACCCTCCGGTCACAAGGCGCCGAACTTACCACTGAGCCACCACGCCCCACATTATTAGTGGTGATGTAAGGAAAAGTTGCTCAAAGGAATGATTGTCCAGTTTGATTGTTTTTTCATATTTTTAACCAAGATATCCTTCAACTTCAGCTTACCTTGCTGCAACTGTAATGTTGTTCTCTGGTTCTGTCCAATGGATTGTGGGTTTGGAATGTGGCTATGCTTAGAAGCAGCCATTGACGATACCTTGCGCTTTATGATAACGATGCTATATAAGTTTCCTGATTAGATTACTGTATAATTTAAAAATGGATTTAATTTATTTAAACATTGTGACTGGCTTCATGGATATTATTATTATCAATAATAATGACCAATAAGCTAACAATCAACATTGTCATTTTTGTAAGTCCTTGTCATCATTATTCCTTGTTTTACTTACTAATAATATAATGGATGGTATTTGTTGCTTTCTCATTTATTGGACCTGCAATGATATGCAATGATCTTCCCCTGAAAATATCTTTTCTGAAAGGGAAAGCTGAAGAAACTTTTCAAATTATATTAAATTGCACCTTGTCAGTTCTGTTAGATGACGATGTTTGATCAAGTGCTTGAAGTTCATAAAAGATGCTATATATAAATATATATATATATATATTTATATTTATACATATACATTTAGTCATATACATATACTGGTACATGATGAAAATCACAGTTATCATGATCATAGCAGTTTTAAACAGTTTGTTGATATTTTAATCAATGTCTAGTTTTAAGTCCTGTGGATTATGATTAGGTTCTAACATGTTTGAACCGGAGCCTAAGCACCTGAAACTTGGTGTCGCTATCAAAGGCCTTCAAAAGGTCTACAAAAAAGGACATCGTCTGGCAGTCGACAAACTGGATCTGAACTTTTACGAGGGTCAAATTACGTCATTTCTTGGACACAATGGAGCAGGAAAAACTACAACGATGTAACTTATTTGCTGTACATTTTTAGGCATAAACTTTCTTGTAGCTATTTCACCTACCTAAAAATTAATCGCAAATAGCTTGTATCAAACATATGTGAATATTTCAGGACATGCTTTTTGCTGATCTGGAGTTTTCTAGAAAAGTGGCACTTTGCAATTTCTTATTTTATATATATTATGCAATATTTCAAATAAAATTGTTCTTATAATGCTACCTTCATGCTACCACATGACATGATTGTGCTTATGATGCTACCACATGACATACCCTGTTACCAGGAAGTTGTATTCTATAGTTGGAGTATATTTAGGATTCATGTCCCTACCCACATTGTATCAGAATAAGCGTTATAATGAAGCATGGTAAACGAAGGTCATAATACATAGTAGTGGTTGTATTTATTGGTCTAATTTTTACAGATTTTGTTGCGTTTTTGTTTCATTGGATTTTTATTGATTAAAATACTTACCTTGGTTAGCAATGTTGATTGTTAGCTTATTGGTCATTCGTTTTTGGAATAGGATGTTATTTTAGAACAGGATGTCATCATAATGCAATCTTTGTACTTTTTATGGCTTACCAAGACAGTTGTAGCAGGAAGTTTCAGTGTACCTCAGTTCAGTTTATTGTATTATGTTCTAGGTCCATTCTCACAGGTCTCTTTCCACCAACCCAGGGAACTGCCTTTGTCTATGGCAAGGACATTCGTTTTGATATGGATGAGATCCATAAGGACATGGGAATGTGTCCTCAACACAATGTTCTCTTTGACAAGTAAGTCCTTGTTCATGTTATATCTTGCACCACCGTGCTGACAACAACATCTCTATAAATTTATACATTCAGCCTTATACATTATACATCACTCTGGCTCTCAAGGCCAGACCTTTCTGAGCACTTGAGTATGTTCTGAAATTGACCAACTGGTAATTTTATTCTTTTAGTATTGATTTGGTCAAATTACAGTGAATTAACCCATTAACATCGAGTGATGAATATAAAATATAATTCAAAACATAAAAGATTCAGAATAAATGCAACTTCAGTGAGCACTCTTCTTATGTGTAGCGTGAGTCGAAATATGTAATGCTTTATTTTCTATCCATTGTGGCCTTAATATTGATTTGTTTCTTTTCTTTTGAATATGGAGTTTAGTTCCTTGTTCAGTATCTGGTCAACAGGCATCCTTTCCATAGTCATTAGTGTTTTGGTTGAATGATTTCATATACTGGTGGAATTCTGTTCTTGTTTCCAAAGAACAGATTTTTGAATATTTACTTTGCTTTGAATAATTGTGGGGTGTGGTGGCTCAGTGGTAAGTTCAGCGCCTTGTGACCGGAGGGTTGCAGGTTCGAATCCCACTCTAGCCGCTGCGTACGGACCTTGGGCAAGTCCTTCACTCGCAATTGCTCGTGGCGCTTCGGCGTGAAAATTCCGGCACAGTATACCAATGCTGTAGTCGGGAGCGCCTCTGAGTAGTAGTTGACTTCGAGAGGCGCTATAGAAATATCCGGGAATAAACAAAAAATTGAGTTAGTACTGCTCATGGAATGGATGAGCAATTACTTTAGTGTCACTGATTTCAGACTTACTGTGGAGGAACATCTCTACTTCTACAGTAGTCTGAAGGGAATGAGAAAACCAGCTCAAGAAGAGGAAATGAAAAAGATGATAGAAGATGTTGGCCTGCCTCATAAGAGACTTGCGCTTGCTAGCAGTCTGTCTGGTAGAAATTTCACACTTTTCTTGACTCTGCAAATTGTAGCTACTGATTGGCAGTGGCATAGGTGCTGATATGTAGGCATGGTTTCTGACTTCTATCGCATGTATCTTTAACCTCTGACATCAAGATTCAACTCCTGGTGCATCATTTGATGTTGAGTGAGATATTGTGTGAGGAGAGGTTGCACTATGCTTGGTTTTACTGTTTGGTTTTGGCTTAAGCCATTGATATTTAAACGGGGGAAACTGTGCTTCTGTTGTAAAAGCTATATTCATACGTGTACAGAATTTTGCAATTGCTAATATCTTTGCTGTGTTAATCTACTTTGTCTTATCTTACCACCTGGGCTAATTGTTGGCTAAAACTGATCACGGAATGTGATATGTGTTCTGTGAGTAGTTTCATTGATGAGATGCGCAGAAATTACACTCTGTTCCTTTTAACGGCTACCTGCACAGTTGTGGGCTACAATTTCTTAACCTGTACAGTTATGGGCTATTATTACTTACCTTTTAAAGGCTGCAGTAGATGGATGACACTGATGTCTGTTTTGGGCTCTGCCTAACAGGTGGCATGAAACGAAAGCTGTCAATTGCTGTTGCATTTACGGCTGGGTCTCGTATTGTCATCCTCGATGAACCAACGGCTGGAGTTGATCCATATGCGAGACGATCTATCTGGGACCTCCTGCTCAAGTACAAAGCAGGTCTGCATGTGAAGTCAGAATTCTGATGCAATGCCGTTTTCTGATCTAGCCTCAGTTTAACTGTATATTCTGAGAAATGTTTTATTCAATTATAACATACTGCAATTAGGTTCTAACAGAATAAGTTATGTAATCTGATTGCAAAGTTTTTGTAATTGTGATGTTTTATTTTGCCCTCCTGCAAATGATTAATAGTTCATGATGTTGAAAACTATAGGCAATTATTTTTAATAGGTCAGTTTGTGCATAAAATCAAGTTTCTTAACGCAAGCCATTTATGAGCTCCTTGAATGATTTATTCTGTTCTTTAACTGCTTCTGCATTAAAAAGAGAAATTCTGCATCATCTTGTACTTTCTGATCAATGCAGCAGTTTTGCACGTGTTTTACTGTGTCTAGGTCGAACTATCATTCTGTCGACCCATTTCATGGATGAGGCAGACATCTTGGGGGATCGGATAGCTATCATTTCACAAGGAAAGCTGTGCTGCTGTGGTTCCGGTCTATTCCTCAAGGGCCTCTTTGGCAGTGGATACTACCTGACGTTCAGTCTTGCTAATCACAAGCAAAAAGAAGGACAGTTGATGAGAAATGGTAGAGAAAGAGATGTCAGTGAAGGAAAGCAAAATGGTAGTGGAGAAAAGAAAGATACTGGTGGAAGAGCAAGAGATGGCAAGATTGATGAAGCGATTAACATTGAGGTTAGTCTCTGTTTTTGTTGATTGTTCTACAAGGTTAACAAACATTGGAGTGCCCAAGTTAATGTTTCTACTATCAAGTGTCTTCGACGTTGCTTTCCAAGTTAAACTTACCATATACAATTATACATGTACTCCTAGGTTACAGGAAAATCCAAACAATTTAAAATATGTACAGATGTTTACTTTATAGAGTGCATGTTTACTTTTGATGTTGCAGGTGACTCTTGATACAAGTGATGTGGAAGTAATTTCTAACAGTGCTTCCTCAGTGAACCAGTCAATGCATAATAAAGGTCAGTGCTCAGTAGTTTACTTTGCTTCACGCTCGACTGAACATGACTACTGGTTTTTTATTTCCTGTATATAATGGTCCAAATTCCTGTGAAGTGCTCGAGGCATAAAGTATTTCACAAAGTACCTTGTGCTGCTGTCAGAGAAAACAGAATGTTGTTAGAGGAAACACTAAACCATGGTAAGGCAGACTGGTTTTCTGTTATTAATTGAATGTACAATTGGTCAAAGGGGCTAATTTTTCCCTATACCTGTTGTGACCCCCATATCCATCCATATGCAGCTTCATAGGTTCATAATATGTTAACAGACAATTTTAACAAAATTTTAACAGAATTCCTTGTCAGCTCTGCCTTTTCTTCCCACTGCAGCTGCAGAAAGTTAACTTTGTTAACTTGCTCTGTATTGCTGGCTGGTCCTGCTGCCTTTTGATATGAATATTTCATGGAAGTTAATATTATTGTGTTTTTTGTTAATGTTTGAGTGTCCAGCTGTATATGATATTAGTATTTTGTGGAAGCCAGAGTAATTTTTTCGTGTTATTTGCTTGTAGTTACCAGTTTGTTGAACGAGTTTTGTTTTTATTTCCCGTAGAAAAAGTCAGCACAGATCAAGAAAAGGTTCTGACGTTATTGATTCGCAGTCACATTCCAGAAGCAATGCTAGTTGAAAACCTGTCATCGGAGTTAACATTCCAGCTACCTGACAATAAGCAAAGTGTCACAAAGTTTAACAAATTATTTGCAGACATTGATAAGCAAATCATTGAACTTGGAATCAGTGGATATGGTATTTCAAATACAACACTTGAAGAGGTATGCACTCGTGGCTTTACACTGTAATATATTTGGTTTTATTAAAAATTGTACAACCTTAAATATTGCAGTGTTCAGTATATTGCAGTGCGGTGCTGACATTATATAGGCAATAAGTTTTGTCAACGGTATCACTTTTTTAACCTCTTTCAGTTTGTGCTTGTTTCTTTTTTATTGTGCTTTAGGTTTTTCTCAAAATAGCAAAGATGTCAGATATTGATGAGGAAAATGAAGAAACAGAAAGGCTGCAGCTGGAGCTCTTGACTGATGGTTAGCAGATTTGTGGCAGATGACTGGACTTGTTATAAATAGTCGTATACGTGTCTCAAAGCAAATCAGTTAATTTTGACAGACCTGAAAGTCCAGTCAGTAGATTTGAAATTTACTAAAACAGCACTGAATCAAAATTAAACACAAGTTTTATATGCTGAAATGAAGCAGAATTTTGCAGAGTAAAATTATGTGATCAACTACTTAAAGCTTGCATTTTGGAAGCAAAATTTAAAATTGCAACTTAAGAGAACAGGTCTTGGCCAACGTTTTGATAAATTTCCTTCAAGCAAAATCAGTTTAGCCAGTTTACTGTTGTTTAGCATTGTACACACCCTTAAAGTCACAAGGAATTTTCAAATACAGCTGTCGGTATTTGAAAAGTTTGCTTGTGTTTTAAATTTGGCTGTTGTGAATTTCTCGTCAGGTGGTTCATTTGCTCGGCCAATCACACGGCTAAGCTTTGGCCGTGCCAGACGAAGGTTTTTGGGAATGATTCGTAGAAAGCGTGAACCTAATGGTCTACTGAATGATGACTTATTGAATGATGAAGGTAGAAATTCTTTTGTTGTGATATTATTCAGCATGAGTTTGTATGAATGCGTTTGTTACTTAAGTTTTTTGTTTCTGTTAACTGTATGAAATTAACCCGCTCTTTACTCGTTCTAAAACAGTCAGAAGTAATTGGTTAATCTGACCTCAAGTGTTGTGTTGCACTACTTACTACGAGGCCATGTTCTACTTAATGCGAGGCGATGACAGTGACTCCAGTGTGTCACAGTGGACTTGCGGTGACGAGTGCTTAGAAGCTTTTGCAATGAAGACTGAAAATGTGCAGCTAAAGAACTCCCGGAAATTTGGAAAAAAGTTTCCTGAAAAGTTTCCTATGCCTTTTGCATAATTTTGCAAGTAAAACAGTCTGTTACCATTTTAAAGCTACCAATTCCCATTGACTTTACAGAGCAGTTCTAGCTAACTGTTTTAGTGTTGCCATAAAACTGCAATGCATAGATGTAAAGTGTTTCTATGTTAGTTGAATACCAGGAATGATCTCTCTGTTTTGTCGGTGCTACGATTCAGGAATTGGTCTCAGGACCAGTGCCTTTAGCATGGTTGCCGTGTGTACAGAATTTGGTTAATGAATGCAACTGTGAAACTCAGTGCAACTTATTTAAATGTTAGATATGTTTTTAAGTTATGAAGTTAAGTTGTGAATATTTTGTGTTTGCATGTTTACATTTAGTGTGTCTTGATTATCTTTATGCATTTTCTTCCTCCCTTTATCAGTCGTTGCACAGTTCCCAGAGAGCTTGGCTCTTCTGGGTAGATCAAGTTTTTCACAAGGTAGGTGTTCTTGTAGCTGCATGATATGCTGCTTGGTCTGAGTTGCTTTTATTATGCAGTCAACTTTTCAGTTTCTGCATTGCTTAAACTCTTTGTTCACTCCTTGTAAAATTTTTGATTTCTTCCAACATATTTCAAATTCTGCACGGGTCAGTTGCTTTTTATGTACGGGTTTATTACAGGTTTACGGCTTTTTATTTAACTTTTTTTATTTACGGGTGGCAGTATACAAGATCACATAAAAATGGACACAAGGCAAGATGTTTAGCTTTTTAATACTTGAGTTGAAGTGTATTGACAAAATTCTTCAACTTTCTTTATCTTTTTTGTTCTTCATGACAACAGGTATTACGATGAGTGACTATTTAATGGGTGTATGTAGATAGCACCAGTTGTACGTGCAGTTGTTTTAAATATGATACAATAATAACAACAAGGAAAATAGAGTGAAGCTACTTTAATCACAGATCTACTGCTTGCCCATTGAGAAGTTTTATAACATTTCTTTACTGAGTAATTTACATACAAAGTTTGTCTTGAAGGCCTCATTTTCCTTGTCATTATGTTTCTTTTATACTGTATAATGTGATCATCAAAATACAATTGGAAATGAACTAGCAATTCATGTCCAATTTATTTATAGATTTATTTATACACAAATAAATTTATTATAAGCTTATTAGCTTTTATTATTTTGTGTCAAAGTTTCTGAAACTGTGCTTATGCAAATTCAGTACTCTTCTTTTCCGAATTGTAAAATTTTAAAAAATTATGAGAAGTTTGGTTATAAATGTGCTGATCATAGCCACTTGATGTACATTCAGCTGAAGATTGTAAGGCCAGTAACTTCAAGGTTTAATTGAAGGAAACCACTTAGGATTCTTATTTGCTTTCTGTGCATGCTTTATTAGCCTTTCAAAGCTTTTATTATTTATTATAATAGCTTATCTCTGTTTATGCTTGTTATGGTAGTCGGCAGCTTAAAAGAAATTATTGACTATGATTTCTTAGTGTTTTAATGACTGTTAAAAAATGAAATGCTAAATTGGTTGTGAAACATGTTTGTTATCACATACCTTGTCACCTTGTGCTGTCAGCTCGTGGAGCTCTAGCGATCGTCCTGGTGAACACACTCCACCGTTATCACATAAGCTTACTAAAATTCACTTTTGTAAACAGTCTGATGCAAAAACAATTAAAAAATGCCTCTGTAAAACTGATGTTCTTGTATGGGTACACCGACAAAAGCGCCTATGACAGATGCGCACCAACACATGCACCCCAACAAATGCACCCTGTCAAATGACCCCGACAAAGGCGCCCCCGTGCACAAATTTGTAATACACAGATGAAAACATTAATAAAAGAAAAGTATGTAAAGTAACTGTTACCAGTCTGACAGTAAAAGATAAATGTGTACTGTTACTATTACTTGTCAGACAGTATTCACCAATTACAGTACTAAATTGAACAGTTCTAAATCCTCCAAAGGTAGTCTATGAGTGGAACAGTGCTATATGTTGTTGTTACAACCTGCAATTGGCGATTTAATTGCACATATTTATTACATATACTTCTCAAATGTCTTCGATGCGTGTTAATCAAATACAATCGTTCATACAACATAACATAACAAGGGTTTTAAGTGATTCAGAAGACATGTAGTCTGTGTTAGAATATGGGACAAAGCACATGTAACAAATTATGTGGCACAAATGTCGTGGGGAAATGTGTCGCTAATTTTATGACGCAATTGTTGAGATTTTCTGTGGCGCATTTGTCGGGGCGCTTATGTCGTGGGTGCTTTTGATGGGTCACCTCTTGTTTGTTACTGGCACTTAGTGACCAACAGCACATTACGTTGTCCATCATAGTCAGAAACATAGGAGACTTAAAGCCAAATGGTTGAATCAATCGCTTTTCCATTCATTTCTATTTGTTATGCCAATAGAATGAAGAAGTTTACATTAGTTTTAATTGAATATAACTTTTTCTGTGTTCTGGAAAACTTGTTTAGTCTGATATAAACTGTTTCTTTCTTGACAGAGGTAGTGGAAGATTACGTAATTGGTGAATCAGGTTAGTTGTGAATTTTGAGTTGTTTACTAAATCTGGAATAGTGTTCTTGGATTCAACAGATTTTATTTTGATTCTGGTTTAATTGGCATTAATTGTTAATGACTGTAGTTATGGAATTACTTTTACATAAATTCTATCACTGCATTATTGATGCTCTGGTATGTTCTGGCAGAGAAAAAGAGCAAAGTCTGTTTCCACGTGAACATGTAGGACTGACTGAAAACGTTTGTGTGGTGGCAAAATTTAGGAACTCTGTTCTATATATTTCTTGTTTTGCCTTGTTAAGACATTTTATTCTGCTTTTGTTGTAGCCTCGGCGTGTGATGTCAGTATGTCAACTGATGACGGAGTGGGACCGTGTAACGGTCCTGGTGCCCACCGAGTGTCAGGTGCTGCATTGGTCGGCCGTCAGTTCTGGGCTCTCTTTGTCAAGCGCTTTCACTACGTCAGACGAAGCAAGAAGGCTTTCCTCTCACAGGTAAGTTGATCGTTAATTGAATCTGGTAACTAATTATTTAATTTCGTGCAGTTAGGTATTTTGACTCCACAATCTTTTAACAATCCTACTTTTAAATTCGTGTTTGCATATGTTTATGTATATTTGTGTGTTGGAGTTTGATATTTACAATCATTGTATATAACATGCCTAGAATTACAATCACTAATAACAATTCTGCAATCAAGAATGCAGATCCAAATCAGTTTTAGCTGTAGAATGTGACCTATATATAACACAACTGTTTTATAATTTGGGGTGTGATTCTGTATAATTATTATTTATTTAAAATCATTACAGATGTGATAGTTGTTAAATGATTGTGAGAGGCTGTTGAACTGCTGAAAATTATGTCCATGTACATTTTTCCAGATTGTACTACCAGCCATCTTCATTTGTTTGGCAATGATCTTTTCCAAGATAAATCCTCCAATGCCTGATCTCCCTCCAATGGAGCTACATCCGTGGCTTATGACACCAAAGAAACTAAATGACACTCATCTCTACGTTTTCTACAGGTATTTGCTTATGTATAGTGTATATAGACTATTTTGGTTGATGCTGTATTGTCTTTCAGTGCTGTTTATAATGTGGAATGTATATGCTGTGCTTTGTAAGATTGACCAAGAATCTGTGTTGTCTTTCGTTGCAGTAAGGACGATGCAACGGCAAAGTGGCCGTGGACGATGGAGAGCTTATTGTTGGAAAAACCGGGTCTTGGAACACGCTGCATGGATCCAGAAGTTCATACAATTCAGTTAGTTTTTAGTACTTAATATTTACGTAATACTTAATCCCTTCTGCAGCAGGTACATTGGGCAATGCAGCATCTCCGGTCACCTCTATCCATTGCAAATTTTGTGCATCATTGCCTGACATCCCCAGGCAGCTTACATCATCACTATCACTTGCAGTCTACAGCCATGTCCTTTTGCCCGCCAACCCTGATGTGCTTGGGTCTGAGAAATGCTAAGAGTTGCTAACAGAAACCTTTGGTGGACTCGGGTTATCCTCAGAAGCCGTGCTTATACTCTTTTGTTGATAAACATTTAGTCCCAAGTTTATTCATCTTTCTTGTTGCTTAACTTTGACTTCTTCCAGGCATGTTTTGGCAGTTTCCAGTGTTCTTTAGGTGTTCTGAAATGACGCTGTATGCATATTGGAATATATGATCATTCGTTCGTATATACAAGCATGTTCTTTGAAGTAGGTCAGATTGTCTTTACCATGTTATTAGTGCTGTTGAAGGTGTTATTTAGTTATGGACGATTACTGGAACACATTCAGCTGCAAGTACAGTGCTGTGTTTCAGATGTGGATGTTAAAGAAAGTGCAGGTTTAGACCTATGTTGTTTAATGTAACGAAGCAAAGGTTCACTTGAAGAAAATCCTTATTTCACATTCTGTAGAAAGCCTCTAAGAAACGGAATGATGGTACTGATGTGGATCTGTAGGCTTTCTGTTGCTGCTCTACATCTGGTCTTGCATATAGAAATGGCATTGCATGACTTTGTTGTCTGACTTTCAGGAATTTTCCTTGTGAAATGGGTGGTGTTGTTCCTCTGTTGAACCTCAGCAGACCGTCAGTGGCAGAGAATGAGATGCTGAATTGTTCGTGTGACACTGGATACCAGCAATGTCCAGAAGGTATGTTACTCAGTCTGTCATAAGAAATTATGTTCTTAATGAGGCTGTTGCTTTGAAAACAAAATGGTCCCTGTACATTTTTCCAGATTGTACTTCCAGCTATCTTATAAGCAAAATGCTTTCAGATTTTTCTTACTAAGTGCTAGTTATGTAGCTTCAATATGTGAGTTTCTTGTATCCTTGGAGTGACTTATAAATTTGCTGACCATTAGATGATTGCAGATAACCTGGTCATTTTCTTGCTCACATGCTGCCTACCTTGTCCTGATCGCTTTTGCAGACTTTGATCACAGTTTCCATTTGTCTATTAGCCTTGATTAGCAGCAACCATTAGGTGATGCCTACTGTATAATTATAGTGGCACTATGAACATTTTTATGTTCAGTGCCTGGTGGGGACTTAAAATGCGCTATATATTACTGTGTTGATACATATATATTACATATTCGTGTTTATTCACAAGATCACTGACAAACCGCTGTAAGTTACATTGAAACAGTGAAACATGATGGTACAATTATCAAGGTCTTATTGACCACACGTCTTGACAGCCTGTTAGGCACCTGCTTATTTTACTGCTGCCCCCTAGGGAGTGGAAGGCTGAGGCGGTCGACCTATACATACTTACATACATGCTTCATACATACATAGATACACACTTAACATGCGTTTTAGACCACCAGTTAATGTGCCAGATGTAATCGGGCTTTTGTGCGTACCTTCTGAATTTCTTTCAGGGGCAGGTGGACCAGAACCAGCGAAGTTCCTGCTTCCAACAACTGACTATCTCTACAACATGACGGACGAAAACATCCAAGAATGGCTCCTCAAAACAACGCATACCTACCGACTGAAAAGGTCAGAGTTAGAGAGTTTGTATTGTTTTAGAAAAATAGTGAATACATGGAAAGAGTAAGAGAGGAAAGGGAAGCAAATTCAAATGAATAGAAGAGGATTGCGTAAGGTAAGTAGTTAGAGTGAAATTGGATTAGAGTATAGTAACTATTTAGAATGTAATGGGATTAAAGTATATAAATTGTATATAACTTGAAGTAAGCTAAGTTGATGTATGTTGAAACATACATACAAGTGTATGTATGTTGTGGGGCATGGTGGCTCAGTGGTAAGTTCGGCGCCTTGTGACCGGAGGGTTGCAGGTTCGAATCCCACTCTAGCCGCTGCGTACGGACCTTGGGCAAGTCCTTCACTCGCAATTGCTCGTGGCGCTTCGGCGTGAAAATTCCGGCACAGTATCAAATGCTGTAGTCGGGAGCGCCTCTGAGTAGTAGTTGACTTCGAGAGGCGCTATAGAAATATCCGGAATAAATAAATAAAAAATAAAAAAGGTAGTATGACCATAACATATAGAAACCATCTGGTAAAAATGCACAGTTACCATGGCAACTCATACTGCTCTCGATCTCAGTATTGGTTCTGTCTAACAATTTTTTCCAAACAGTATTTGTCTGTCACGATTTTAGGCATGCTGATTGCTAATGGTTAACTTGACTGTCTTTCAATCCTGTGTTCTGTGTTTGAATCCTGGTGTAGAAAATTTTTTTTGGTGATCTTTTGGGATTGTTAGTGTGATTTGCACTCAAACTGAAAAATCATCGAATTGTTGAGTATTATTGGTGATAGTGGTTACATTCTCATCTGACTGAGTAGGTAAGAATGTTGTTTGTTTTCTGTGGTAGATATGGTGGCCTGTCATTTGGCGAGGAGAACGACATGGTCCAAGTAAATAAGACGCAACTGGAGGGACTTGTCACCCGTCTTCTTTCTCTGGCTAATAGCCTCGCAAACTCCTCTGTCTTACCAAGCAACCACACACTTCCAGCCATTATAGAAAATGTCCAGTATCTATTCTCACGACTTGCCATTTCACAGAATGCCAAGGTAAACGCAGTACTCTGGTTATTATGATGATGATGATGATATTAACGACAATTTATATGGCGCCGTAACGCGGCCATACCGCTACAAGGGCGCCTCACAAAATCTAGCGGTCAGGATTCTGTATTCATATGTCTGTATTCATGTGGCACAACCACATAATTACTATGTTTCTACTGATGGAACATAACAGTTGTTTGTGCAGGACATGTCCAAATTTATTACTTAGTGACCATGGTAGTGGTGGCTAGAACCCATACTCTCTGCATGACGACGTGAGTGCTCTTGAAATTGGCCATTATGTCACAAAAGGGAACAATGAAACTGGCTTATGCATATAAATATTGATTTCATTGTACTTTTATATGTTTTTGTATGCATTGCCTATGTCATTATAAATAGGGATATGTTTACATGTGTGTCTGGTTCTAATTGTGCAGTTGTTTAGTGGTTAACATACTGAACTGTGTAGCTAGAAGGGTGGCATTCAAGAATCAGTGGATGACTTTTGTTTCACTTGCACCTCAGCAAACTCAGCTATCAAATGGATAGATTGGCTCCAAGCTGTCGGTAGAAAGACTGGCAAGGACTGACCTGCTCTGACTTGCCAAGGCTAAGGAAAAAAGGCCATACTTAGCACCTATAGCTGCTTCAAGAGCTTAAATAACTTTTCTTCTTCTCTTCATATATATGTTGGTTATTTGTAGATTTGGTTTGATAACAGTGGTTATGTGTCGATGGTGGCCTACATGAATGCAATGAACAACCTTCTGCTACGAGCCAACCTGGAACCAGGATCTAACCCCATGAAGTATGGAATCAGTGCGGTCAATCATCCAATGAATCGGACAAAAGCTCAGCTGGCTGAGTACACCATGTAAGTGAAATTCTGTTAGAATCAGTTTCAAGAAGTTGTTCATTGTCTTGTCTGTAACTGACAACGACCTTGTATCGTATCTTGTAATTTATAAGACACCTCTCGCAATATAAACTATTCAGAGGCACCCTCAATGCAGGAGCCCTGTGCATGTATACAGCATTTCAGAGAGGCTCGTTTTACTTGCTGTATAAGTGTAAGGTTACATACATTATCTTCAGGAGCATCAGTAAATTACTTTAATAATAAAATGCAGTTTAATCTCAGGTGAAACCTTGCTACTCAAAAGTACCATTCAAAAGCCATGCCATTTCAACCAGCTTAATCACTGTCATTGTTCTAATGTGTGTTCTTCGGCACCGTAAAAGTTCTTGAATGGGTACTGTAGAAATTGTTTGTGTTCCTGAATTTAACTTTATTAATTCACTTCTTTTCATTTCATTTGCATGACTCTGCATTTTTCTTCCTGTTTTGCTTGTCTAACTTTGCAGAAGAGCAAGTGGAGCTGATGCACTGATTGCAATCAGCGTTATCTTCGCTCTGAGTCAGATTCCGGCAAGTTTTGTTCTGTTTCTGATCGAAGAACGTCAGTCTGGCTCCAAGCATCTGCAGTTTGTAAGCGGTGTTAATCCGACTGTCTACTGGTTGGTCAACTTCTGTTGGGACATGGTTAGTGTGGCTTTTGTTAACTTCTCTTGGGATATTTGTTAGTGCATCTTACTAGCTTCTGTTGGGAAATGGGTTATGATTGTTTCAGGTTATTTTCTATTGGCTTTTGGTTAACTAAAATATTGCTTTTGGAGTGGTTTGTTCTTGGGAAGACATACTCACTAACTGCATTATGGGTAATAATTTTTAAATAGTGATTGTCCAAGCTCATACTATGACTGCCATGTCGTGAAACATTGGCGTCTGATAATGCAAACTGTGCATTTTTGCAGCTTAAGAATACGGTCAGTTTGTATGGATCTTGAGCAAGTTTTTTTTCGCACAAAGATGTCATCTGATGATGCCTTGCTGTTCTATGAAGAGCATGTGCTCTGCCTGAATGTTTTGTCTTAATTACCTGAGTCACACAGCAGCAGAACTTGGTAGTAGCATAAACTGTACATTAAACAGGAAGTACTGTTATGCCACTTGCCTTCTGTTGAGGACTGCATTTGTTCACCCCAGCTTAGGGTCACTGAGAGGGAAATGAGCAAGTCAGCTGTGTGCCACATTGCATTTTACCTTATACTACAATATTTCGATCTTACATTCTGATCTTTGTTTGCAGTGCAATTACATGGTCTGTGCCACAATCTGCATCATTCTCTTCATGGCATTTCAACAGAAGGAGTATGTCTCAGCAGCAAATGCTCCATGTCTCGTGGCTCTGCTCTTTCTCTATGGGTAAACACTACAGAGCTGTTTGCTTATGTTGGCCAGTTTATTAACTGTATTGAATTTGTAGAGCTGATTTAAGTAAGTCATCATCTTGTCAGTGGCTGCACTGAAGTTTCAGAATTCAACACCGAGTTTTTTTTATTTTCTGTCTGTTCCTAATGTTATTCAGAACTAGACTTAAAACTCATCTGTATCAACTTGCTTAACCTCTGGTTTCTCAGACTTACTGGATCTTGATCTGGGTTATCTAATGGATTATGACTTGGACCACGATTTCAGTTGAAGCAATTATCAATTGATGCTTTATGCAATTATCATAATGGTGCTGTAGATGCCATTTGATTAGCTTAGATAAGCTGAATAACTTACCAGTTTGATGTTCAGAGCCAGTGTTGCTTGTATGCTGTAGGTGGGCGATAACGCCTATGATGTATCCAGCGGCTTATGTGTTTAGCGTTCCAAGCACAGCGTTTGTTGTCATGGGTTGTATCAACATCTTCATTGGAATACTGTCGACCATTTCCACCTTCATCCTGGAACTTTTCATGGAAGAGGTCAGGCAACAGTCAATCTCCAGTAAAAGCAGACTCTGTACATGATGTCATCTAGCAGAAACCAATTTCATCCAAATGGATGCAGTGTAATGGATCAACCTCACCATTCAACTTTTTTTATTAACACTTTAGAAGCGCAGTTCAACAAGTTGTGCTGCTACTTGTCATAGTACCTGAACAGTCTCAGTTCACCCAGCACAATTTCTTGTCCTGTTTCCTGTGGTTTTCACGCCCTTATCTTTGTTGTTTAGAATCTGATCTTCTTGTCCTGAATTTTATGTAAGTAGTCTCCGATGATGCGTAGTATTGTATCTTCTAGAACTTTTTTCATCTCCATCATTAGTGAAAGTATCCATATTATCGTCGTCATCTGTTGTCCTTTGGTTGCGCTTCATTTACGACCAGAGTGTTAAACTCAAAACAGTAACAACGTTATTTGCCTCACTAGATTCAAATATCTGATTGCATCTAATATAATTTTTTATTATTTTTATCTGTTTATATTTTTTATAACTATTTATCAGACATTTGTATATGTTATGCCATTAATGAATTCACCTAAGAAGTTTGGGTATTTGCAGAAATGTAGTTCTACGGTACTAAGGCATTAACAAAAGTTGTCTAGCACCGTAATCGAAATGTACGTAGTACCCTCTGTAGAGCCTAGTCATGGGCATCAGTCTAAGGACACTCTAACAGTTTTGGATTACATTACATTAGTGACACTACATTACATGTCATAGACTGGAATCGCTCACTCCACAGAACCTTAGAAACTATTTAAAATGTTTATTGTTTTTTTAATGAATTTTAGCGACTGGATCGAATCAATGCCATCTTGCGAAAGGTGTTTCTTATCCTTCCACACTTCTGCCTCGGTCGAGGACTGATCGATATGACTCGAAATCAACTCATAGCCGATGTTTTTACTGCCTTCGGTAATGATCTTGCATTATCTCTGCCTTGCTGTCGAACTGCGATCTTATTGTGATCTTGTTTGTATTGCTAACTGTATTCTGATTATTTAAGTAATCATGCTTCAAGTGACAATGATATGACTGTGATAAGAGTGCTGTGGTTGATAATGACTACGATGATAAAAGATAACAAGGATGACTGATGAAGAAATTGATAATGACAAAGATGATAATGGTGATGTAAATGACGGTGGTGATTCTGATGATGATTTCAGGTGAAGATCTGTTTAAGAATCCACTCAACTGGGATATTGTGGGAAAGAACCTCTTCTGCCTTACCCTACTTGGCGTTTTCTTCTTCATTTTGACGCTTTGTATTGAATACAAGTTCTGGTACTACAAACTGCCATGCTTCAAAACCAGGTAACGTAGTGAACCGAAACTAATACACTGCTAGTGTGCTTAATCTGTATGTATGTATATATGTATCAAGATACTTAGTATAGTGTCATTTAAGTACCTGACATACTTTCACCACTTGAAGAAGACTGCAGCCAAGACCAGTGTTGAAAACAACCTGTTGAGCAAACTCGCTGGTCTTGACTTGGGGCACCAATGCCAAGACGTTAAGAACATCAGCCCTAATTCTGCTATTCATAGTGTTATGCCTCTGTATGATGTCGCTGAACCCATGCACAGCTAGTCCCTTGCGTTCATGCACATTTTCTTGAACAATGTGCATTTCGCAGAACTAGTAGAAGTAGTAAGGAAGTTCATGTGATCCATTTGTATATGGGAGTTGAATGTGGCACAGGAACATGATGAATCTATATAGCTAGTAACTTTTGTAACATTGTACTTAATTTTCTGTTTAGCTTTCTAATTGGTTGCCATAATGTTAAAACAATTATTTGAGAAAAGTAATTTTTGTTTTAAGAGATTACTTTTAATTAAGAAAGTAAAATATGTATATGGTAATACATAACTGTTTTAGATGGTTATGTGCACACCAACTTCTGCATAGAAATGGCACCTTTATCTTTGATCTTGATTTTGGTTAAACTTTTGGACATTTCAGCAACTAGTCAGATGGTAAATGCCAGCAAATGTTTTAATGAGAAAAAGAAAATGATATGAAACAACATGTGCATTGCTTGTGCAAGTTTTGTTGAGTTCCCTTCTTTACTATCAAATGGATTTCATCATCATTATCGTCATCATCATCATCATCATCATCATCATCATCATCATCATCATCATCATCATCATCATCATCATCATCATCATCATCATCATCATCATCATCATCATCATCGTCATCACACAGTTCTTGCTATGGCACCACTCGACCTGTGCGTGGCAGCGCCTTACATAATAGATTGTTTAGGTTCGTATATAATTGCCCTGTACAAAGTTTGCTTCTTTACCTTTTGATCTTAATACTGTTTGGTTTTGCACTTCAGGTATTTTAGCAGAGGGATGTCCACAGCATCTGATCAACTTCTGGACGAGGATGTTGATGTGGCTTTCGAACGAAACAGGGTCATGGCCAATCAGACGGACGAGGACGTCTTAACAGTTCAGGGCTTGACCAAGGTAGGGTCAGAAAATTAATTCATGAGGGAATGGATCAAAAATAATTGGAGTCAAAGTTTTGACTGATGTGTCTGATGATTAATAATTGTGACTTGCTCTGGCAAAAGGAGGCTGTTGTCCAAAAATTTTGTTTTGTATATTTTGAGCTTAAAATGATAAACAATAATTTCTGTTTAAAATGTTGAAAAAATTATAATTCTATCTTTATTGGTTCCAGAGATATGAATTTTAGAATGTATTGCTGCTCGAAAGTACAATTTCGAGAAAAACGCATGAAAAGTTTATTCTCTTAATAGTATACAAACTCAACATAAATTGCTAGGGTTTCAGTGTTTTTAACCTAAACTTATGGAAATTACTATGGGAAACCCACCAAATGAGACTAATTTTAGCAAGCTGAATGCATAAACTTTCCAATGAGGTATTATACATGGTATTCTTAACAGACTGAAGGCCATTAAATACTCTTGAAACTGGTACCCCCCAAAATTTTAAATTCTCGGATAATTTTTTATCAATCACACAAATTTATAAAATTTGTCATGAAATAGGTGAAATTTTATTAAATCAATTTGTTTTCATATAATATAAGATCTTATTTATTGATATACGTTAAAAACGATAATTGAAAAATTTGCATCTGATTGGTGCTTTGGATAATTTCTCGTTTTATCATTGGCGACTTCCGCCTCCTTTTGCCAGAGCAAGTCACAATTTGATTAAATCATAAATAGTTGGGGTCGTTATTGAATTTCATTAGTTTTTTATGCTGTGATGTTTTGTATTGTAAACTTATGTTATACATACGTCAGCAGTTTCTGTCATTATGTAACACCTTTTAAGACTTTATACCTCTTTCAAAAGAACCAATCTTTTTTATTTGATTCTCTTCTGATATGTTTAATAATTATCACAATTATTAATTTAGATGTAATATTTAATAAATAAAAGTAATAATACTTTTACATGCATTTTCAGAGGGATTATGATAATGATAATTACTTTATTTTTCAAAGGGATCATATCTACTTCAGGTAAAAAATTTATGATTTAGAACTAGACAAAAGATAACACTAATATTAGTTGTTATAATAGAGCTTTAATATTTTACTGTGTTAATCTGTATTCAATGTATATGAAGATAAATTTAATTTGATTTGTTTACATTTCAAAGATTTACTCAAACATGTTTTCACGGAAGTTGTACCTGGCTGTCAACAACATTACGCTTGGTGTAAAGAAAGGCGAATGCTTTGGTCTGTTGGGGGTGAATGGGGCGGGGAAAACGACGACGTTCAAGATGCTGACTGGGGATCTGGCGGTGACTTTGGGCAACGCTCACTTGGCTGGGCACAGGTGGGTGTGCAGGTCCATCAAAATAGAGTGGTGGCTTGATTACGCGGGTTGAAGGTTTGCTGATTTGTCTGAATTATGCCTGTCAGGTGTTTGCCTGACTGGATGGCTGACTGTCAATGACTTGCAACTTAAGTCACTGACTGGTTTACGTATTAGCTGGTTTACTCGTGGGTTTACAGGCTTAATGGGTTATTGGTTGATTTAATAAGCTGGTGCTTTGCGCTTTACTTTGGAGTAGCACTTTAGAAATTTGGAGTTTATGATTACGATAACCTGAGAAATAGGTAGCGAACCTTTGAGCTGCCATGTTATGTTGTATCTGATGTGTTTGTGTCCGTTGTAGTATCCTCACTGACATGATTTCTGTCCATCAACACCTTGGCTACTGTCCACAGTTTGATGCTCTGTGCTCACTGCTAACACCTATTGAGCATCTGGAAATGTACGCTCGTCTGCGAGGAGTTCTTGAGAAAGATGTTTCAAAGGTCAGTTGAGAAAGTCTCTCATGTGCTCAGTCGTTTGTTTCTGCTGTGTTACTGTGGTCTTTTCTTCGTTTTGTTACCATTGTTGCTATGTTTTGACTTGACCTATTTATATTTTGACTTGACCTATTTATGTTTGTTGCCTTCCCATTGACTTTCTTCCGGCTGATCTTTTATCGGTCTCAACCAGCAATTAGATAAGCATTTGAGCAAATCATCTTCTGTCTGTTTAATGCGTATTATTGCACTTTACAAGAAGATGCTGGATTTTGGCTGGACTTGTCCAGAAGATAATAATTCTTGACAACAGTCTCTCTCACTTGAGGTAACAACTGAAGTATGTGTATAAATATCTGGACTTTTGTAAGTGCATTGTAAGAATCCCTTTAAAGCACTTTGAACATGACTGTGAGCTGATGCCTTGTGCGTTTTTAAAGTAGTACTACAGAACTTAGTAGATTATAGGATACTGTTTTTCCCAGTCTTCTGATTTCACAATGAAGTTTACAAGTTTTTGTGTAGTGTGCTTAGTTATTTAGGCATAATTGATGACATTCCAAAGTTTGGGCATATATCTAATGGTTTGTAGGAAGAGGCACATCAGTAGCCCATCCAAAGCAGCACTGGATTGTAAGACCCTCACATGACCAAGTGATTGGCTGGCTGTACTTCATAATGTATCAGGGTTGCACCATAGAGTGGTCTAATTTTTGGTGTGCTGACAATGTTTCCATGCTACCTTGTTTAAAACCTTATGTACCCTTTCTGTTTCTCCAGGTGGCCAAGTGGGCCATTCGTCGCCTGGGTCTTGTTGCGCACCAGAATAAACGTGCTGGAGATCTCTCTGGTGGAAACAAACGAAAACTTTCCACAGCCATTGCTCTTGTTGGAAATCCTTCTGTTGTCTTCCTGGTAAACAATGATTTTGTCTTTATTTCTAATAATTTAGGTATGTTTTAATGAGGTCTTTGACATCTCTTTCTTGTTCAGTATTGCATTGACGTACCTGATGACATTTGGCTAGGGTGACATTTGTGCATTATATTATTATAATTTCAATTTGTAAGACACTGTTGCTGTCTGCTTTGGTTTTGGCACAGGATGAGCCTACAACTGGAATGGATCCAAAGGCTAGACGTTTCCTCTGGAATTGCATCAACAGTATTAAAAAAGATGGTCGCTCCGTTGTTTTAACGTCTCACAGGCAAGTTAACTTTTTATGAAGTTTTTGTTCTCTGGTATTACTGTTTGTCTGTGTTCACCTTTGCGTTAAAAATTTAGTTTTGAATGCATTTTTACGATGTACATGCATGGATATAAACGGCTTATCCTAGGATACAGGTTATGCCCTCAGGTAACATAGAAGTTGGTTACCACAACTAACCGTATGCCGCCTGAGCTAAAAAGAGAGTACTGGGTATCTGAGAATTCTGGACTATATCTGATGATACTGTGTTATAGTTTGTGGCATGCTACTGTTTTTTTTTAAATGTTTGACAATGATTTGAATTGTAGCATGGAAGAATGTGAAGCTCTCTGTGATAGAATAGCAATTATGGTCAATGGTACATTCCAATGTCTTGGAAGCATACAGCATCTGAAAACTCGGTGTGTTCTTGTTGAGTCAATTTGGATCTAAGCCAGTGTTCTTTCTTTGTGTGACCTTAGCATCTAATGGCCCTATATTGTAAGCTCTGAAGTAAACAGATTATTGGGAAACAAACCACAGACCCAGAAGGGACCATGGTCCTGCTTAATTAGGGGCTGCAGTTAACAACTAATACAGATGGTGATGAAGAACTTCAGTATATGCAATTAAATGGTAAAATATTAGTGAAAGAAAAACGGGTTATATATGTTATCTAGCAATTATCTAGCAATTATTGCAATTTGATACTAAGAAATTAAATTTTTGGTGTAATTTACTTAGGTTTGGTGATGGGTACACTGTTATGATTCGAATGTCTGGTGAGCAGCCGAAGCTTGCCCCACTCGAACAGTTCATTTCAGAAACATTTCCCGAGTCGCTGCTCAAGGAAGAGCACCACAACATGCTTCACTATCATTTCACATCAAAGAGAATACCACTTTCGTTCATCTTTGGAACCCTTGAATCGGTCCGAGCCCGGTTTGGCATAGAAGACTACTCAGTCTGCCAGACTACTCTTGATCAGGTTTGTGCCACGTCTTGACAGTCAACAAAACCAAGTTAAGTTGTTATATCAAAAATATTATCCACAATAAGAATCTCTGAGCTTTAAGCTTTTAACAAGTGGGATTAGTTTTCCATGCATTTTAGTACACACTTGTCGTAAAATGGTTAAACAGGAAGCAGAGAACTGTAAATACCTGGCCATGACCAGCTGCAAGCAGTTTTCCGAATGTATTAGTGATGTATTTGTCGTTTTGATTTTAAGAGGATATGAAATGCCATTTCAACCAGGTTTAGTGAAGCTTATTTCTTTGACCTAATGTAGAAGGCAGAGCAGGGCTGTTGTGGTACAAATTAGAGGTGAGTATACGCTATCGGTTAGTTTTTCGAAACAAATTAGAGGTCAGTACACGCTAATGGTTAGTTTTCCGAAACAAATTAGAGTACAAATATTTTGTGAGGTGAGTATACGGTCTCTAAAGGTGAGCACATGCTGTATACCTGAGTATACCCTCCACTACAGCCCTGAGGCAGAGTTATGCGGCACTTGGTTTCATGAGAATTGTTTCAATGTTGATTACTTATTATTAGGCTGGGCTTCTGTTTCTGTTTAGGTGTTCATTAATTTTGCCAAGCTTCAGTCTGAGGTCCTGAATGACGAGCAAGAAGTGGCCAATATGAATGGCAGAGTTGGTCAGTAGCATTCATTATTTTGTTTTCTTATGTCGTCATAGTTTTGGTGGATCAAGGAGTTTTAAAGGAGGCTGAGCAGTAAGGAAGTTTGTGCTCTATGTGTTGCACACATTTTAAAGCCTTTTTTGCTTCTCGTGCTTTCATTGTGTATTCAGTCTTCTTTCTATAAAAATTAGGAACCAAACTTTCTTTGCATTTAGTTCAAAAGGGGAGCCAAAAGCACCTCTGGTTTCCACCATTTTTGGAGTGTGTGCAACCACTTTTCCATATGTGCCAATGTCTTTGTATAAAACCACTAAAAACTGACAAGTAAGTATAACTGAGGATGTTAAGCTAGACTTGCACAATACAACACAGTAACCATCCTGAAATTATACTACGTTACAGGCATGTAACCATTTGGCCAAACTGACGTCGTAGTTTTTTATGCTGCAAAAAATATTTGAAAATAATTCTTTCTGAACCATTTGTGTTAGGCAGTTTTCATTTTTTTGGCAGTAAATTGTGATTTTTTGAATACTTTAGAGAATCGGATTGCATGATTATGATTGACTTGAACAAACATGAAGGAGGTAACACGGGCAGATGTCGTGGTCAGCATTCTGAAACAGCTGCCTACAACGTATTTCATTTCTAGCCCACCACAACTTACTATTGGTGATTTTCGTCCCAGTTAACAAGCAGACGTTTTCTTGTAGTTTGTATGTATTTAGAAAAGTTTTCGATCTTCTCCATATGTGGTAAGCGAAAACATATGTAATCGGAACGTTTGTCTATGCTGCTGCGTCTGATACAGATGAATGTGGTGAAAGTTGACTTTATGCATTTGAAGTGAATGTCTTGTTGTCTAATTTAAACATCTTTAATTTTTTTACTTGATGTTCTCGTTTCCTGCCTGCAGCTGTGCGTTGAACATGTCATTCTCATCTCTATTAAATTTATTCTCAAATGTTGTGGCTAGGCAATTAGCAGAGAAGGTAATTTGTTAATATTAATATTAGCATGTGTGTCAACTGTGATTAAAGCTTATGGCACGTTTTGTACAATTTTAGTGATATTATACTAGTGCTTGGATCTTTAGGAAAGGAAGTGTGGACTTTGTTTCAGTTGTAATGGCCGTTCAGTCTTGAGTTATTTCTGTGATGCTACAACTACACGTGTATGCAGTGGCCTTAACAGGGCCATTAACAGGTACTGTAGCTGAATTGCTACCACATGGGCATGCTGGGAAGATAAGCTGTTATTTAATGTTATGAGAACCACGTGTTGACATTTTCATGTACTATGGTTGAAACCTACTGTGAACACTTGAAATAAGAAGGGTACAACGTTGTGAAATGTTTCTCAAACTGACCGGATACAATTGACTCGATTATGAATAAGTAAGCTTTGCAGCACCTTCATTTTATGCCTTGTGCATTAATGACACTATAGAAGTTAAGATTATATTACAATAGAAAATTTATAGTGTATGTATGGATTAACCTCATGTAGCCTACAAATCTAACCTTGTTAAACTAAAAGTGCTCACACTGTGTGTGGCAAAGGTTCTGAGTTGGAAAAAATGAAGCCTTTTAGCTAAACACAGAGTAACAACATATTATATTGTTTTGCTGCTCGTTTTTTCTGCAAACCGGTGACGATGCTGTTAATTTTAATGGCTAAAATCAGTTTTATGCCATCATTTTGTTGTTGAACATACTCGCTTTGACATCCGGTTTTGGCTTCTGTTGTCTTGATACACTCTTAAAAGTAATGCCTGGACATGGCAAGCAGTAATGTTTCCTGAATGGTTAAAATCAGCTTTACACCATCATTTTTGGTTAAATATTATGGTTTAAGCAGCTGTTTTTGTTTGGCTTAGGTTGTCTTCATACACTCTTAAACGTAATGCCTGCAAATGGCAGACAACATTGCCTGAATACTCATGGACATCTATTGCATAATAGGATTTGGACAAAAAATATCTGGCAGCAGGCAACATTGAACAAGCTTTAACACTAGTTTGTCTGCGCAATTTATAGCTAAATGCGTTTGCTGTTTCCCAACATTGCTTCTGGGAGTGCCAACCTCAGATGGTATAAATGCGCTTACATTACGTTATGTACTTACGTTACGAAATTGTTGCTGCCAAGGTATTTTAAGGATATGATTCAGCTTTTCACTGCAATAGTTCAGTTTGCAGTCTTGTGGAATTGATATATTGTCAAGCAATTTGGCCTCCTGCTGTTGTTTGTTTGCATGCACTTGGCCACAATGAGCTTCTGCTCCAAGACTGTGCCTCTGATGATCATATCAAACGAATGAGCAGTTTGAGATAAAGTGCATTTTTCAGAAATGCATATGAAATAACTGCAGCGAACTTGTCTTGACTTTAGCATCTGTAGGCGGGAGGTCAGCTGCCAATCTCCCTTAGAAACAATGCATGCCACTTTAGTTGTTGACTGCATATGGCTGTGACGGCATTCACGCCAGCACAACCTACCATCGTGAATATTTGGTAAGTACCAATGCATGCTGGACCGTTGCTGTTAATCTCTGGACAATGCTTTCGAGGGGTTATACAGAATGGGGAAAAGTGTGGAAAACACTAAAAACCTCTTACAGTGAAACTTTGGTATATTACAAAATATGTGAAACGCTAAACTTCTAACAGAATTTATTTTCTGGGCAGAAATCAGAAAAGCAATTATGTTGTCCAGATATTAATTCTTGCCTATCCACAGATTTCACCATTCTTTAGAAAAGAAATCCCATTGCATTTAATGTGTATATTTCACAGCATTTCATTACATTCCATTTTTTTATTAGATAGGTATTATCTGTTTAAAGCAGACATTTTTTGTGGACAATATAATTTTTATGCAAGTAAACCAGTGTCTGTGAAAAAAGCATTTGTTGTATAGCGAACAGTTTGTTGATATGATAATACTTGATTCAGTTATTAAAGAATATCAGATGAAATCAAAATCAAATCAAAGTGCTTTATTTCTGCCATTGGACTTGTTGTTAACACTGCTGTTTGTGATGCTATTGTAGATTTCGTTTGTGCATTTAATTTTAATTATATAATAACAGATGTTATGTAGAAGCATTTGGCTTCTGTTTGCTTAAATTACGTTTACTAAATGGGTGCCGATGAGTGAACTGCTTGCCACAGCCACTAAATGAAACAATCTACAGCATATGCCAGGTAGTCAATTACCAATAATAATTCATCACTGCGTTCTAAAGGCAATCAAATGGAAACTAAAGTTGTGATATGTCAACTGCAGAATGTATAGCCAAAACAACATAGAATATCCAAAGGTCTCTATGGACACAGAATAAGAAATAAAATCATTTCAGAGTTCATCTAATCTGTATATGTAGTAGAAATCATTAGTGACTTAGTGCTTATGCAAAGTTGTTTTCAGTCTGTTTCACACGGTGGTTTCGGCGGACGTTTAGACATGTCTGGACTCCTCCTTGTCAAATGGACTAGCTGAAAACAATTTTTAAAAACACACTGAGATTTACAAAATAGTGTAATGTCATCCAATGTTAGGAAAATAAGCCACTAATTCACTTCTCAATGGAACACTTGTAATTGTTTACACCCAATTTATATACTTGTCACTTAGGGTACTACAAATATCGATGTTAATCGTTAATCAACATGAACCTAAGTAGTTAACATATGTGTAAGTTGTTTGTATGTATGTATGTGAATCAATCACATGAAAGCATACTATTCACCTATGCCAACCACTTAAAGGTCAACCATTCACGTGGGTTGGACAGCTTACCTGGTTGTCTTATGGCTCCTGGGTCTCCAGCCAATTCATTCTGGGGCTCTGTGTCAATTGTGTCTAGTATCTGCTGAGCAGAAAGTTCTCCCTGACATTCAAGGGCCATCCGTCTTGCAATTTCCTCCTGGAATGTATGAGATGAAGGTACTATGTTATATATATATATACATATATATACAGCAAAACTTATGTCATACATTTTTACATCAGTCTTGTGTTTACAGTTCGTCTAAGAGATTCTTTAAAGGCATTATGCAAGCGTCATGACACATATAATGACCTTCCTTCCATGACCCGTTTCTTAGATCTTTAACTGAGGGCATTGCTGCTACTTCTCGCCTTTTCTTTTCTCACGGGGCTCTTCGCACTGGGAGCACCTCTGATTAGGTTGTACTGCGAGAAGCACTTTATAAATTCGTAAATACACTACTATACAATAAGAAAAACTCAAATTAAGGATTCATTTTTATTGCAAGTGCTGTCTATCTTTCCCCACCTTTCCCTACCTTCATTCCCTAGAAAACTGAAAACTAACTTGTTCAGTGATGTAAATTTTGTTTGGTGGAGACCATCATGGAGTAGCATCTGAAGTTACTCTGTATAAACCTTAAGTTACATAGCAAGTACATTACATCTGGCAAGCAACATGAAAAGTGTTCATTTCAACAGCTCTACAGTAAGACATAGAGGGACCAAAGTGTAGAGAATGTTCGAATCACAGTAGTTCAAAATAAGATAGGAAACATTAAGAAATGTACATGACTGAAATGAGTAGACTCGCCTTAGATATGGACGTTAGCTTCTCACACAGTTGGTCCAGTGTGAGCTCCTCCACACTTCCTGAGCTACCACAATCCTGCACAAGTCATTCGTTGCAAATCAATCATGTATAAACACATAACTTCTTAGTTTCTCACCTTATTGGTATACATGTATTCATGTACTGGTACCTATGCAATGCATGAATGCCGGTTTTTGCATGTTGTGCCAAAGATTCGTGTGGATATAAAAACAGGTTTGTGGATCTAATTCCAGCAATTTATAAACATTTTTCAAAACTGGTGCAACAGTTCTACAAGGGGTGATAAACAAAACAGGAAGTATAGGTTAAGCTAATGAATAAATGTTTTATTTTTATTTTGTAAATACTTATTAAACAAGTAAAACAGCAAACTGACACCATTTGTACTACAGAAAAGAACGATAACTTTAGACATAATCCCGCTATTCCAGTCTGATCATGTATGTTGTTGGAATCCAGTAACCATAGGCATAAGTGAAACATGAGAAATGCAGCTTTTGTATCAATCACTGGCATAACCAATCATGGATAAACAGAATTTGGAACAAACTCCTGACTCGGCCTTATTCTAAATCCAGTCAGAGCAAATTACTAGTCGACAGCTGCTGTAGAACAATAAACAAGAAAGCCATCGTCAAGCCTACCTCGTCAAGGATTTCTTCAATGATTTCTTCAATGATTTCATCAGATGTGTCCGATTCAGTTGGATGAAATGCAGGGTCTCTTTCCGGAAGTTCTGCCTTTTCCCATGACTCGTCACTCACAGAAGATCCTTTCTCATTCTCTGAATTGGACCTTCACCACAAATGCAAGAAAGGTTTTACCAGTTAACTATCCTGATCCAAAGATGCTAAATGCACTAGATAATGGCACACTAACATTACGTTTTAACAACATGGGTTGCTCGACAGTTTAGTGGTTAGCATGCTGGACTGTCAACCGAGAGGTCGGGGTTCAAATCCCCACCAAGGCAGATACTTGTTTCGAGATTTTGGCTCCACCTGTGCTCCCTAGCCACCTCAGCTATAATGAGTACACTGACCATATAGTGTCGGTGGGAAAACGAGACTGTGATTAGAGGACTTGCCACCCACCTGCATATGGTGAGGCTAAGAAAATGAAGTTGCTAACACTTCCTACCTATGGCTGCCTCTAAGACCAGCTTACCGGACTGCTATTCTTCTCCATCCACATCTGTATATCACTAGTCCTCTGGCCTCATCTTGCAACATCCCCAAGCACCTTAACTTAACATTTTTGTTCCTGGTTGCGGTATGACAATCAGTTTACTCAGTAAACGAATATACATACATACCTAAGTCCTCTCTATGGTCTCCGGCCAATTTTTTCATGGTCTATCCCTTCTTTTTCCCTCAGGAACCCAGGTCATCATTTGACTGGCTCTTCTATCTTTGTCCATACGAACCACATGTCCCATCCATTTCAGTCTACTCTTCTCCCGTCCGCTCTCTTATCATAACTTTAGGCAGTACAAATCCAGGAATACAGAACAACTGAAACTAGTGCCAAACACCAGTTGCATACTGGCTGACCAGCATCCTCTGACTCGAAGGCCAGCAAGTAATTCAAAAACAATTCCACATCATATCAACATTGATACTATGCATATGTTGATACAAAAATCAAATCTAACAAAGTTTTAGTGTTATTGTCAACCAATTTATTCCATGTCTACAGAGACGGTAACTTACCTGCCACCAGGTGGGGCATGGACGAATTCCACAGTTACAAATCCCATTTGCTCAGCAGTGGCATCCAAATTCTGTGCAGGTGTTACATTATCAGCACACTTGGCTACTTCGGCTGCCAAACCATCAGTTGCAGCTTCAGTCTCTGCCTCCTGGATGCATAAAAGTATAACGGTATAGGTGAACAGGTGTGCATGTGTAATTGAACATTTACTCAACATGTAATTTTATTTTACTAACCTAAATAATTTTACAGTCCAGTAACAACAATAATTTCATCTGTAAGCAAATGATTCTTTATATACCTGGACAAGTCATCACTGGCAGGTTCTTACACGTACTGAACCCAACCACTGGAGTTCTACATGCCATTGTCTGACGAACACTTGTGTGCCTTCTATGTGGGCCATTGTAACAAAAGAACATCAATGGACATTTTCAAATCAGCTGCAATTACATCCAAAGAAGACACCAAATATATGTATATGGCTTGACACACACCAGGTGTGGTCAAGATTTTCTAAGAATTGATAATGCTGCAATTCCTTCACTGCAATCAAAAACTTCTGGAGGTGCTTCTGGATGGAGACTTATCACTCGTAGAACATGTGAACTCCCTTCACAGGTGTTTCTTCTACGCCAGATGTGGGTAAAATCTGTCATTATAAGTGCTATATAAATTTTGCCAATATGCTGTCATTTCAGGAAAGAAAAACAATCCTCACCGGACAAGACGAAGAGGTCTCTGACTTGAAATCCGGTGCATAATGGATGTCATCCGTCGAAGACAGACTGCACTTTCCATCGTCATCATCCAGTGCTTCTCTCTCTGCACCACTTTCACTTTCCAGGCCTCTTTCGATGCATCGATCATCTTCTAAGCGATCTGGATCAGTAGACGAGCCATCATCACTCTTTCCAGTTGAATGACTGCTGCTGCCATCTTCTTCTTCTTCATCCTCCTCCTCTCCCACGCCACTACTTCCCAGCACCTTCTCCTCTCTTCCTTCTAAGTTATCTGGATCAGTACAGCAACTGATATTACCACGATTGACATCTTCCTCCTCGTGTTCCTGCTCCTCCTCCTGTTCCTGCTCCTCCTCCTGTTCCTGCTGCTCGTCTTCCTCAGATTCCTCATCTTCCGCTACATCTCCACTGACTCCACTGAGGGAGGAAGAATTCGCTCCCTGGAAATAACTGAACCCTGGAATGCCACTGTCATACAGAAGAGACGAAGCACAGTGCAGCTGCACTTCTTCCACTGTCTCCCGTTTCACGTGATATTCATGAGGCACCTGAACAGCAAAGTTAACAGCAAAGAAACAATAAAAGCGCGTCAAGATTGAAAAAGCACTGGCTTATTATACAATACTGCCCAAAGAAGTCACACGAATTACTTACCATCTAAAATATTTATACCATTATCATTTAATGCATGTTTTAAGGCCTCCCAAATCTGCATCATGGATACAGATGCACTATCCCAATCCAAGAGCTTTGTCTGTGTGGATCCTTCAGCCTGGAACAGTCTTCCCCAGTCCCTCCACCAAGAGCTTCTTGCCCTCTCTCCTCTTCAGTTCCGTAGATGCTGGAAACCTTTCTTTTTGCTGGTGCTGGCAGTGATGCGGGTCGAGAGCGCCGCTGATTTGAGTGGCGCTATAAAAATGTTCAGTTACAATTATAATTACACCTGTTGCTGAATGATGTGCACAACAAAAGCATAATCACCCTTCTAAAGTACTAGTATAATCTGTTAACTAACTAGAACTGTCATATATACATAATCATTTAATAACTGACTTAATGTATCACAAATATAGATGATGCTCATTTTACCTGCATCTGGAACTGGTCCTTAGAGAGAAACTTGGAGATTATTCGATCAAGCGTGTCGACGGCCTGCTGCCGAAGTGCATCAGTTTTCAGCTTCCGCAATTCTCTAATCAGCTCTAGCAGATAGTATGGTCGGTTTTCGTGCTTCGAGATGAAGACAGCAACTTCTGAATAAATCGTTTCCTTCAGGTCATCGAATCTGTCACGCAACAGAAGAAATTGGCACCAACAAGATGAAGTTCATGCAACAACGTCTGTTTCAGACAAATTATCAGTTTCCAATGCACCAGAAAATGTTTCCTCAGCTTACATATGATTTTTCTTTCAACACGGACTGTACCTGTGAGGATTAATGTTGATACAAGAGTGTACAAAATGACCAATTGATTATATATATTACTTTACCATATGAACTTGACTACAGCGTGAATCAGAGTTTGAAACACCCACTTCTCTCAAATGCATTCACAGAAATGCAATTAGAAAATATCAGTATTTAAATACAGGGAAGAGTACATTTCAGTGGTGACTTTCACATCTAATGATCCAATCATACCCAGAATTGGCTAAAGACAGTCACACCCATTGTTTTCACCAAGTCTTTCATTATGTTACATCATTACACTGCATTTGATCGTTAGTCCTTAAATTGTAACTGAAAATGACTAAGTTTTTCAGTTTTTAAAAACAGACCTGTGATCCTGGATGTTTGCAGACTTTCCAGAGGTCTGGCTTCGCGCAGGAGAGCCGCTGGCAGGACTGCAAACAGCTTTTCTGCTGGAATGCGGGAGCAAAGTACACAAGCTGTGACTCCTGACATTGTCTGTGACAGCAAAACATACTTGTTTTTTAAATTTCCACTAATAAAATAAAGAACCCATAAAAAATGCATAAAGGGAAATTACAAGTATTCTATATCTGGCTGAACATTGTTTAATCTAGACACCTTTTGGGGGGGAAATTTCCCCCAGGATTTATGTTTCCCCCCCCCCCAGAGGCCAGCAATACTTTAATGCAGACACCTTTTAAGAGGGGAAATCCCCCCCCCCAGGATACATGTTGCACTCCTCCAGAGACAAGGAAATGAGTAATATAAGAATAAAAGTACAGGTTTTTGAGAGATGAATTCCTAAAAAAGGTCGTAAAATTTCCCAAAAAGGTTGCCCTTGTTGGCCCCCCGACAAACCTTGTTTCCCCCCTCAGAAGAGGGGGACTAGATTAAACACTGCTGGCTGAATGTCTTACAAAATGGGTCCAACAAAATTTACACACACCTGAAATGGTTCAACTCAAACAAAATAGACATTATATCTTTGCACAGAAAGCACCCAAGATCAACAACACTTTTTCACACAACAATGCCAGACACTTATTTTCCATGAAAGAATGTTATATAAAAAACAAAACAATATTGAGTAGTTTCTCTAACCTGCTTGCAAGAGTCCAGCAGCCAGACTACTTTCTGGTATGTGGCTTGTCGAGTTATTTCCATTGCTGTTATTGTTGAAACAGTCGCCATAGATGCCCTGTCGACAAATAATTTCTCTTGACTGAGACGGACACCGCTGAGAGTTCACATCAGTTTCTAAATATGCGAGCAATTGGTCGGGTAGATGTTTCAAACTCTGATTTCCACTAAACCTGACTTCTCGAGCTCCCAAACGCTGGGCTGATTTCACGCAGGTTTCATCTTGTTCTTGTTGCGGACATCTCCTATCAGGATCATTACACGTTAGGGGAGTGCTGTTGGGTCGGCTGTGTCTGCACCCCTGTTCGTTATTATCTCCTCCCTTATTCCTGTTGAAGATGTTTTCATTGGTTGCTTCACACGTACACGGCTTCCTCGTCGTCTGCTGTAGAACAAAGTCACGCAGCTGAGCGAAGTGGTCCGACAGACGACGATTATCAGCCATCAGTTGCTGAAAACTCTGGTTCAGACCAACGAGCAACTTTGGATCGAGGCCGTCACCTCGTGTTTCTGAAAGTGTTTTGAAAACTGGCAGTTTAACTTAAGTTTCATTAGATATTTTTAACCAAACATCCTTTCTCTCTGCAGGCACACTAGTATGGTTAGAGCCATTGTAAAAGTGCATTATTTGTCAATGGAAATATATGCCTAAAGTTCATGCATGTTTCTGCCACTCAAGCTCTGCACAAGAAAATCCTTAAAAAAACAACCATGCCATACCATCACAACCATTCACCTCATTGTCATTCTCTGGTAATTAACGTGATGTAATAATGTAATATAAACATTTGTAAAGCACTCCTTGCAGCAGAGATATACATACAGAAGCACTCTCAACATGATAGGCTCATGCAAAAAGAAAGGTTTTACGCATTTAAGAGAAGCTGGTGAAAAGGCTGGCTCAAGTGAAGCTTACAAGAATCATCCTTTACCCAGATGTAAATAAAACGTAAAGCAACACACGATTTATTATGCAACTGACAGAAGGTGGATTATGATTTTGTTTATTGTAATTTCACTTGAGAAAACAATCGATTAATGTCTTGGGCACTATGTTAACAGTTCTACAGCAGTTATTAGATTCGAATAAACTAAAGACCAACTTACTCCTTTATGTCACATCCCAAGCATAATTGACACAATTTATATCGACACAGCCAAAATATAAACAAAAACAACAGCCGTTTTGAAGAAAATGTGATTTAAATCTATATAAAAATAACAAAGAATAAAAGGAACAGACGTGCTGACTATACCATTTGCTGGTCTATCAGAAGTCCGACCGATAGTCTGAGTTAGTGACATGACATCCTGGCGAAGAATCTTCAGGTCGTGACTGATAGTTTTCAGCTCAGTCCTCTAACAAACCGAAAGCAAGAGAAAAAACTGCTAAGTTACTCTAAGAAATGGAGACATTCTGAGTAGTTCCCACACCTGTAAAAACCAGAAAGCATACATGCTTCGAATGGGGCCGCCATGGCCCCATTCGAAGCATGTATGCTTTCTGGTTTTGAACCTGAAGGAAGGACCATATGACCCACTTGAACTTTCAGTTCCTCAACAGTTTAAAACCTTAACTTTAAAACCTTCACTAGGCAGAAAGAACACAGACAGGAAAGAAGTCTAAACTCCTTAAAAGCTAATCTTTAAAACCTATTCATTACATAAAGCCTATTAAAAAGAAATAAGTAAATGACTACTCCTTCGAAATGATTCAGAAGGTTTTCAGAAACTACAAACTATCAAACTTGACGATGCCTATAAACTGAAGCAATACGCAAATGCTTCTCACTCGCAGGCACTATTTTTTACAGACTGCATGCCTCAAATGCACTCAATTTCACAAGGCACAGTAGGATTCAAACCATGGATAAAGAATTAACATTTAAACGACAAAGCTGTGTTGGTTTTCCAGGCACTTTTAGTACACACTCGTCATATTATACAACATATTATCAGATGTATATAATCTGTAAAAACACGTTTAAGTTGCTGTACACCAAAATGCGGTTTGCAATTGGTTCCAATAAAGAATATTCTATTCTATTCTATTCTGTTAAAGTGTTACAGGGCAGAGAGACAATTTTACAATCAGCTGTGTACTGGATTGTTCTTTACCATTTCATTGGAATCATTTTGTTCACAATCACGATGCTTCGACCTTTCAGTATTCACAGCCACATTCTTCTTTCCTACATTGACTCCTAAAAGTATGCAAACACATACATCAATTACCTACCCGATAACAATAATAATAATAATAATAATAATAATAATAATAATATATTCATGTTTATTCACAAGCTCACCGACAAACCACAGTAAGTTACACTGAAACATTGAAACATAACAGTACAATTATCAAGATCTTAATTAACACACGTCTTGGCAGCCTAAAAGGTGCCCGCTCATTTTACTGCTGCCCCCTCGGGAGTGGAAGGCTGAGTCAACCTAGAGGGGCTTTAAAGGTATCGAACCGCAACTTTTCAAGATATAATGTTCTTCAGGCCAGTGTGTTACCATTTATCTATCCCCCGACTAGTGTAAATCCATATAGAACTACAGCAGTCAAGTTATATTTTAGAATGGTAGCTAAACACAGATTGAAACTCAGATCCTGGACAATATTATGCGAAAAAAACTTTTCCACTACCTTTTTTGGGATGAGAGCGCATGTTCGGAATGTAGTTTGCACCTTGGGAAGAGTCTCTGACAAATGTGGAGGATGGTTTGGACACATGTGTATGCTGAAATTCCACATGTTGGTTTCTGATGACTTTACAAGGCTCTACAAAAAGTCAACTTAACACCTTACAATTTCTCTAATTTTACCAAATATACTGGCATAGAACTTAGTGTGTAAATACTTCTGAATTCAATGAACACTTCATTCTTCGCCAGGTTCAAATTCCCCATTTGGATGGTTCAACAGTTGAGTTTGAGAAAATGTACCTGTTGGTTATGAGCAAGGCTTTCAACAACTACATACCTTTGGCTTGCCTAACTGTGCACAGAACTGGTTTAGTATGCACTACCGGAATCTTTCTCCCTAGTACCATGTCTTTCATTCAAAATGGACTAAGATTTTGGAATAAGAATCAATTCAGGGTTATTATTAGTATGCATTTATTAAGTGCCACTATCTAATGAACAAGAATCAATCAATGGCATTGAACCCATGTGAGTGAAGGACTTGTTCAAGGTCCCTACTCAGTAACCATCTCAGACGAGACACACCCGTACTGGTGTACTCTTTGCGTTGCAAGGCCAGGGATCTAACCAATCGGCTCCCAAATGCATTGGTGCAACAGATGAAACTAAAAACTTACAATTTTTCTCCCAAATTCACAGACAAAACTCCCAACTTTTCTCCAAAATTCACAGACAAGATATGAAAACTCTCTCTTTAACCGTGGCTGGGCTGGGAGCGCCTCTGAGTAGGTCTCTTGAAGAGGTGCTATCTAAATTTCCAGAATAAATGAATGAATGAAAACTATGATTTCCAATTGAAATAAACAGTGTAATACACAAAATACTAGCCACACATGTGCATAAGAACAGTAAACCATAAAATAAAAGCATTATAGAAAATTCTCAGTGCCAACTGACTTTTTGAGTTCTTCTCTTGCGGTGGCACAGCCGAGACAGTGTTCTCGTATCCAGTGTCAAGTGGCAAGCTACAATTTACAAATTCAAGACCTCAATCATCAAACAAAACAATAATAAACCATCATGGTGAACAGGTAGGATAATGGTTCTCTTTCAAGATACTGCTAATATATAATACATGAAATTAATATACACAGGCACATCGTAAATGATTGACTAGCTGATTTTACATTTAAAACAAAGCAAATTGCTGAGTTTGCAGTACCAGTCAGCAGATAGGCTGATGCAAGGTATACAAGAGGCGTTGCTGACATTGGTAGTTGATGAATTCTTAGAAACGCCTTTTCTGTTCCCCTTAGGACATCGGGAATTAGTTTCCAGTGCTCCTCGGTTGTCACTTGGTGGCCGAGATGTCCCACGCGATGACACAGACTCTGGTAGGCTGTTGCGAATGAAGAAGCCTTCCTTCATCGCTGACTGACGAGGGGCTTTTGAAGACGGAATTGGCAAAGTGCTTTCGTTGCATCGTGGCTTCTCCTAAACAGGAGGTACCATAATATGATGTAACTGGGCACTTATGTAGCACTTTTTACAACCTGATTAACATACTGCTGTTAGAAAAAAGTTGCAAAAAAGCTTCAGTACCAGCATATAAAATCAAGGCTTCAGTGTACTGTCTTAAGTATTCAGCTATTTCTAACACTGTAAATGCAGGTGCCAAAATATCCCATATTTTCTGGACTATAAGTCACTGCACTAATTCATCTGTTTAATATTTAACTGCCTCTATTAGTCAATATATTATTTTTGGATCCCTTTAGCAATGTGAGGTATAGAACCTAGTACCTATCATTGTAAAATCCTAGCAAACAGTACAGGTTGTAACCTTTAACTTAAAAATCATTAAAACTACCGTAAAACCACAACAAACACCAAATTTGAAAATAAAATTTAATTTCAAATGTGCATAAAATTTAATTTCAACACAAGGTCATTTTTAGCATGTATTTGCTAATAATGGCTATATATTTAAGGCGCCATTGGCACACACGCTTATACACATCTGACCATCTGTATATTGGTGCACCGTGTTTGTCACTGCGACTTAGGTGTCGATTTCACAAAAAGTTTGCCTCTTCTGCATCACATCACCTTATACAAAGGAGTGACTTATAGTCTGGAAAATATGGTATGTAAGAAATGAGGTTTTACATGTTCTCAAATTGACCACTAAAGCGGTGAAAGAGAAGTTCAAAATAGTGCATTCATTTAGCATTAAAATAATTATATAAATGCTGAACGGCTGGCATGCAGTCAAGGAAACTTACAATGGACAAAAGACGAAGCAGGCGGTCCATCCCCGACACATTCAGTCGATCATCGAGTGCATCGACAGTGTGCTGAGATCGACTTCTGTCAGCAGAGGATAGATCACTCACCTGCATATTCCTAAGAAAACAGTTCAAACCCATGCAAACCCACCGGTATCAACATGTCATTCTCAGATAATGTATGTAATCACATTTAAAACAAACACTTCTATAGGGTGACTAAAAACTGTGCAGATATTTACATAGCATGTATATATATATATATATATATAAATAGTATTATATGTATTAGTATATATACAGAGATCACACTGTATTTTAGCATTTATATAGCACATTTTTTGGAACTTCACAAAGTTAGTGCAATGTTATTATCTGAGGTCTTAAGATGACCTAAGAATGTTTCTTGTGCTGTTGTGGTGGAAGGAGAGTTCAAAGTTTCAGCACAAGATTGTTCCAGAAGCACGCTTCAATGCACGAACAAGCACAATGTGCCTGAGCCATCGTACACTAGCACAAGACTATCAGATCTCCACGGGCTACAGAACGCAGTGTTGGTATACTGTTAAATTGCCATTAAGGGTCACAAGAGTCAAAATCGTCAACTATTAGTTCATGCAGAAAGCTCTAAGACTCTCCGAGTGCAGTTGGTATCATCTCAGTATGCATGACTTACCTCAGGGTGAAGTTACTGACAGTTGGGGTATTTGAAGCTTTCGTCACGCTTGCTCCATCTGCTGAGGCTGTTCGATCAACGGGCAGGCTGGCTAAGGATGCCACTCCTGGAGATCTCTGAACATCATCCATGACCAGCTTCAGTCTGTCGAGCTTCTCGTTGGCCACTTTCAACAAGCTAACATTTCAAACAGATCAACGGTCTTTCATTTAATTAGTTTAGTTTCATTCTTTAATTAAATGTTCAAATAATACAGTTTGAGAAACATTTTTTTTCCATACAAGGGACAAATTCTGGAATTCAGAAAAAATTTTACATTGATATCGAAAGCATTATTTTGTACTCAGCCAAACAGAAAAATTACAGTAATTCAGGTCAGATATCATCGAATAAAATTAGATGGATTACATCAGATAAAGATAAAAAAGAGAACATAATCAGACTGAGAAAGGCAGCAAGACTTATATGAAAACACAGAGATTGACAAAGGAGAGGGCAGAGAAAGACAGGGAGGGCAAGAAGAGAGAGTAAGTGATGTTTACCTAAGTCTCATCGCATCTGGATGAGTTCCTGTTTGATCATTGGCCGCTGTGGCTCCTCCTCCTCCAGTTCTTGGATCCCTCATTGGTTGGCCATTACTAAATTAAGCAAAAAAGAAGCTAATGGCAATAAACAACATCAGTCAACAATGACAATGCTAATAAAGGAAAATTATAATGGCAACATCAATTATTTAAACAATACATATGAAGGTGACAATGAAGACAGTTTGGACTACTTTCAAATTATTGTTCTTCTTTGTAAGATAGTGCAGGTCTAAGACTGACCTGTGGTCATTTCTTTGGCCAGATTCATGTGATGGTCGGGTCTTTTCAGACCGTCGCTGGGTGCTGAAGTGCAGCATATTTCTCAGAGCCTCCAGTTCCTTCTTGGCCTCCATGAGTTTACTAAAAAAATCAACATCCCATCAAACTTTATATTCATATTCAATACAGCCTATACAAATCATATGTGTGCATCCACGTATGTATATATGCATGCATGTATCAAGACTCTTAATATAATGCCTTTGACAAGTCTCAAAACTGAGCTGTGCATTCATATCATAGCTGTCTAATTAACTGCTTAAAATTAGACTGAGAATTATGTCAAAGGAAAACACAGGAATTAAGAAATCTATATTAACTATAATTTCAGCTAACAGAGCCATGAAAGCTGAACAGCTTGAGCGTAATTCATGTTGGCTAAGAAGTTTCTGGAGGCAAGCAATTTGTAAGCCTAAGACAATATGATTGTTTTCAGGTAGGTAGAGAATCTATCTAACATTAACTTCTATTACCTCATGTTTTGCTGTAGCATCAAAATTGAATTTTCAGGATTGTGCAGCGACTGTGGTGAAATTTCACCATTACCACAGGGTCCTGTTTCTGTATTAAAATCAATGCAAGAAAGTATCAGCAGTTTTCACAAGAAAACTGAGGCATAAAATGCGTCATACATTCATTTTCCTAGTTTCACAGCACTTAAGAGAACCGTCTGATACACTACACTTCAGAGTGTCCCAGTGGGATCCAACCTGGCTCTAATGTTCCCTGTTTGGCATCAGAAATCTCCCTAGGCTTCTCTTGAGGTCATAGAATTCAACTAATCTACTCTCGACACAGCACTGTAATCACATGCACAAGGCATCAATCAATGTTCAATCTTACGCAAAATCACATTCCAAACGCAAGATGAGGATCTGGTCTAACCACAAAGCAAGCACGGTTCATGCAGGAGGCAGCCTGGACAAATCCAGTGATGTTTTGACAGGGGCACGGTAGCCAATTGGTTACAACACTTGTCTAGTCACACATAGAGTACGGGTTCGAAACTCTACTCAGGTGGTTACTGTGTAGGAACCTTGAACAAGTTCTTTGCTCACAATTGCAGTGCAATCGATATTCTGTCATATAGATGTGTGTGCACTTCTGAACTTTGGAAGGAAGGGAATATCAAATGCTGATGCACTATATTGTATTAATAAGAACAGTGCAGGTATAAGAAAGGTCCTTGAAAGCTATACTTCTAGCATATCACAAAATTAATTTCATATGATGAGTACCGGTAAGAAAAATTAAACTGCAGCTGGTCATCACTTGCTAAATTAAAACCATTTATATTTTATATGTTTATAAACTGCAAATAGAACACTGATAGTAATCATAAATACCACTCAGTATTCACCAATTCTCTTTAGCCATATCAAGATTTTCACTAAACGATCATAAGAAAGCTACTTTTGATACAGGGCTAGATTAATCCAAGGTTACATTGCATCAAATTAACCTGGTATATTATCCTAACATGAACTTAACATTCTCTTAACATACCTTCACATGATCGCATCAGTGTATTGCAGAGCTCAGATAGATAGCCGTCATTTCGATCCTTGCAATGCTGAAGTTCATCGCGAAGTGCCAGAGAAGAATTTGGATCGCCAGCATCCCCGCCCAATGCCGTCTCATCGTCCTCAAGTTCAAAATCGACACGATTCTGAGAAATGTTAATATCAAACAACATAATAACGGTTGTACGTCTGTCTGTCCTGTAACAAACACTATTGTGACGTCACTATACTGCCGCCTTGGCGACGGCTGTCTTGACGACGACGGGCATGACGACGGCGTTTAGAGCATTTTAACCAACGACGGCTATAGGCCTATAATATGACATCATAATATAACGGGGAAGTAAGCTTAATTGTTATCACTGCAATAATTGTTTTATATACCGTGATTTTTCACGGGTTACAGCTAGTGTAAAATATAAAAGCCGAGGGTTTTGGAAGATGGATCACGCTCAGATTGAATCGATGCTTCTGCTGATACTCTGACGTCATTCAAGTCTGAACTTAAGACTCTTTGAACTTGCTTACCCACTGTAGCCTCACTTCTGGTTCTCAGATGTATGGGATTTCAACTTGACAGCTCTAAACGGATTATGATTTTGATTGTGATTTCACTTAAAGTGATCATTGATTGATGTCTTGTGTATTCTGATAGAAGCCATTAGACTGATACAGTGTACTCTGACACTTTTAGGTAATAACAGTAAAAGTAAAGTTGTCAATGGCAACTGAGTGATATAATATCGCTTTTCACTACTGTGTCCAAGGTTCTGTTGCCAGACTGCTCTTATCATAATAGTATTTCAAACAAAGGAGCCCTTGTATGTATTGTATTGCATATGGGCATTTATACATTGCCTCTCGCGGTATACACACCATTCATAGGTGCTCCCAGTGCGTGAGACCCCTGAGAAAAAACCAGGATCTAAGTTGAGAAAAGGAAGACGCAACGCTACCACACAGAATGGTGCAAGTATGTATGTATTAATGTATGGATCTGGACTTAAATAAACCACATTATAGGAACCCCTCAAAAGCACTATGAACATGCCTGTCGAAGGAAGCTGAACAGGTACATAGCTAGAAAAAGTAAAAGACTTGAGCCAAGTTTAACCTTTAACCTTATGCCTCTAACAATGAAGTTTAGATTTGTGCTTGGCAGCACTGGGGAGCAAAAACTACGGGCAGGCGATAAATTAAAAAGAAATCTTGAACTGGAGAAGTACAGAACAAATTGGTAGAAAGTTGGTCCTTTCCCCCTACAAATGCATAATGCTAAGACCTACAGGTGGTAAATGAAATACAATAGAACAAAATAAAACTGAGATAATAGGAAAATGAAATTAGATGCTAACCTTTTGGGAGTATTTCTTTTCCGCTAGATTCGGATTCAATGCAGAGGCCTCTTCATCATCACCATTTCTCTTCCTTGTACGATCGCAGTCAGAAAAAAATTGCAAAGAATCAGACGAGGCTTGCATCGCTGACCAATCAGCGGATGACTTGGCCAGCCGGTCCTTGGGCATTCCTAAACGTAACGACGAGACTGGCATCCTATGATCCTCCTTCTGACACGTCCTCATGTCATCCAGGAACTTGGAGGAGTCCTTGGCATCTGACTTGACTCTGGAGCCCTCCTTAAGAACATTCTTCTGATGAGAAACGGGTTTGAGGGATGCAGCGCCGCCTTGTGTTGGTGATGGCTGTGATCTAGCCGCTGCAGTCACAGTACGCTTTGTTCGTGGAGACGGCATGCCACTAAGATTCTCTTCTCTCCTAGGGGACGATTTCAGCTGATCGGCGTTCCAAACGTGAGGTTGTTCTTCATCTATGCCTTGCAGCATTGCTGCATTCTGTTCACATCAAACAAAAACATAAACGCGTTTGGTAAAAGTGCTAGACAGCCAACAGCACATCAATCATAAACTGTAACAAAGTAAAATGAAATTACAGTATTACAGCTGATCGGTGCCAAGTCAACCCAGAGAAACAGCCACGTGCTACAGAATTCATTCTTTAAGCCTTGGTGACAGGTTCTGCATCTTCCATCTCACCATCCGATACTTTCCGGACTTCAAAATAAACACAAGCATCAGAGGTTTGCAACCAAAAATACCTCCAAGAAAGTGCAAAACCAAAGTATTCGTCTTAGCCAAGTGCTCTATATGATATTTTTAAAACATAAAGTTTTAATTTTATCTTTCTCCTAGCTGGGAATTAAATTCTGCCCTCTGCATTCACAGCTGGTATACAGAATAAAGATCACATCTGATGACTAAATAGCTATTAGTTAATAGCTAAATTGAGACAGCTAACCTCTTCTTGCTGTAACAGGAGATCCTTAAGTAGGTCATGATGCTGCTGCAAATCTCGCAACTGGCGATTCCGCTCAACCAAGAACGACTAGTGAACAAAAAATATTAAAACGACAACGTGTAATGTGATAATGACAACTATTCTAGAGCAAGCCTATAACAGTCACATGTAGCAATACGATACTTGTAAACTATAGCAGTCAAGTGACATGTAATGTATTACTGAAAAATATTCTAGAGCAAATGTAGTCAAATGATACTTGTAAACTAATGTGCTTCACGCAAGACATAAATCAGTACTTACTTAATTAAGGCTGCAGATACTTAATTAAGGCTGCAGATTAGTGCAGCACCCAAACAGCACTGTATTGTGCTAAAGGTACCAGATGCAAAGATTGCCCAGGCAAAATTAAATTTAAAAACCTTCTCCTTTCTCAACTGTGTGCTTCTTGATGATTTCCTGAAGAAAGAAAGCCACTAATTAAGTCATAACAAAAAGAAATTACAGGTGTATACACTAAAAGCAGGTTCTTATTAATTGAACCAGCATGTTCTCTTCTTCATCTGGTTCTCTGCTTCTTATGTTACAAAAATACTTATTGTTATGTTCAGCAAACAAAGCTCATGGATTACTGGCAATTGATTTTGGATATGATTTCCATGACACTGCTATAAAATGGAAAACTGACTGGAACAATTCAACAAATAAAACAAGAAATAAACTCTACCTCCAGTTCCTGTTTCTTCTTCATCAGTTGTGACAAATCTTCCAGCGCATCATTGTTAACGTCTGACGGCAGACACTCGTCACATCGGCCCTTGTCTTGTAAACGAGCACCCGGGTATGGTGCTGCACCCCTGGCACCAGCTGTGCATGGTTCCTGATCTTCCGACCCTTCCAAATTGCTGTCTCGCTGGAATGTATTTCTAGATGCATGACACGGCTGACTCGGGGGTTCTGAAGCTGCAGGCAGACAGTCAAAACGAAACTTCTGGCTTTGGGTGGACCTTCCTTTGACTAAGGGACTTCGTGGCGACCGGTGTGAAGAGATGCAGGAGGGCACCCTTGGCAACCCCAAACTCTCTGGCCAGGCAGAGTCGTTCAGACTGTTGAGCTTCTGCTGAAGTTCATCGAGGTCTGAATCCGAATAATGTCCAATATGGTCCTCAATCATTGGTCGCTGGTTATTCAGGGGAAATTCTGCATCTCCAGCAGCACCGCCAGACGGGTTTTCCTGAAACCAAAGTCTCTGCTTTTGTCGAACAAGCAAATTCAGAATGCTAATTGTTTGTTATTATTGTTATTGCATTAATTACCAGGTTCTTAATTCAGAAAATGGAAAAATAGGCAGAGGAGTTGGACAAGGCTGTCTAACTCCTAACTCCCATTTAACTGTTAGGCCTACCCATGAGTACCCAGAAACCAAGGGGAACCAACCGCAGAATGGCACCTGGACTGTGAATCATATACCAAAACCTCATCAAAGAAGCATGATGATTATTTTACGCAGACAGCTGTATATTAGTCAAGGGCTCACACTTAATAATATATGTCTGTAGCCTGTGAAGAGATGAGATAGGAGGTAGAGTTAACAGATTGTATCAAGCACATAGAATATCAAATTCATTTGGTCTCCAGGAGTCAACAGAAATTAGTGTGCAGTCATACTAGTGGGCTGAAAGAAAACATGGTGAAAACCTCATATACCATGTAGCACAGTACAAATCTGAAAGATAAAACACATACTGTCAGAAAAGTATAAGTTGAGAACCCAGAAGCATTTGAAATGTGGATATGGAGAAAACTAGCTAAACTCAGCTGGAAAGATCATATATAGCAAATAAGAGAACAGAATGTACCAGTTCATCGTTGGATGACTCGCTAATCTCCAACTCAGTCGGTTCTTCTGATTTTGAGTCTGACTTTGGTGATGCACGCTCTGCGGTGCCACGCTGACAGTGATCATCATCGCTTGTCACCTGGAAAGACAATGTTCTTCTGGAATAGCGTTTGAGAGGATGGTGAAGAGCATCAGGTAAATACAAATTCAGTAAAATAACTGTATTCTAACTACCTAATTCACTGACTTTTCATTATCAAACATAAGAATCAAATCTCCATACACATGTTAGTAGGTATAGACAGTCCAGCCGTAAAATTGTGCTTTCATTATTTATGTCCTACTTTATGGATAATACTGCAACACATTCTTAGGATAGAAGTGATTTAGAAGTGATTTTTTATCTAAAATATATTACTGAAAGTTCCTACACTTAACACCTATTCTTCGCATGAGAAGAAAAAATTCTGTAAAAATAAATGTTACTTTCTACACAACCATGTACCACATCATTTGCCATAAGAATAATTCCACAACAAAATTACATAATTAGAAGTCCTAGCCTGATCCATGAAAACCACAGTAAACATGCAGCTCATTGTGGTAAGAGGAAAATTAGACATTCATATAATATTATTATGTACTTACAAGTGCTCTTTGTAGAGCAATTAGGTAACAAGTTTCCTGCTTGTGTAGGAGCTCAAAAATTGCATCCAAATAGTCTCGCTGAAGCTTTGTTGTCTACAGAAATAATAGATATCAACATCAAAGGCCTGTCAACCAGTGAACACAATCTGTGGCTAACCACAAGAATTTGGTGCAGTCATCAGTTAACATGCAACAAAAACGTATATTTGACTTCATACACAAATGAGAACTGAGTCAGTTCCTTGAGCAACTTCAAAGATTTCAAACCAAAACGACATAATTAGAAATCCCAAAATGACATAATTAGAAATCCCCAAAATGACATAATTAGAAATCCCTAAAATGACATAATTAGTAATCCTAATTCTACTCTAATCCAGCAGCTTCTTAACAGTTGTAATCAAAATACACAAGCCATAAGTTGAGTGTCACTTCCAAGCAAAACTGCATTCTGTCATCACAATTCTTTGAACACAACCAGTCAAGATCCAAGACATAACAGAGACAGCAAAACAGGTTATGAATAATAATAGACCTATGAACATTGATCAGTTTTAGATCATATGATCAGATCCAAAATTGATGGATACACTTTAGGAACTACATACACTGCATGGGTCTTTCACAGGCAGTAGTAAGAACACAGACTATATATGGCACTTTGCATACAATAAGAAATGGAAATGGAAAATACCTTACACGTGAAAAAAATAATCTATTGGGAGGGGGATAGATGATTGGTAGCACTAAGGCCAGAAGAGCATTAGATCATTGTTCGATACCCATAACCCCCCTCTAGAGCGGCGCCTTGCATGGCTGCTAAAAAGATCTTGATTGTACTGTCATGTTTCAACGTAACCTTACTGCGTACTTGTCAGTTTGAATTAATAAAGAAGATTATTATTATTATTAATATTAGATACCAACTGTTTGAAGCTTCTGGGTAGAGTAAAATTGCTACTTTAGGGTAGCTTCTTGTGCTTCTGAGTAGATTTCTGCAAGTGTACTATAAAACTGTCACATACAACATAGCACAATGTGCAAAATACAACAAAAGACAATAAACATTAATTATGTAGTGCTCTACCTCAGTGTCAGGTTGCTTTCCCAATGCAATCAGAAGTGATGATGCAGTCTTCAGGCTGTCACGTATCTTCATCACCTGAGTTACTATTTCACTGCTGTCCATCTGAAACAGACAAACCTTTCTGCTTGGAGGCAATTTAAATCAACTTATATAGCACCACACTGAAATCATAATTTCTGACAGGACCCAGAAAGGAAACGTGGCAGATCACAAAATTCAGAGAACTTACTTGTAATTCAATGAAAGTATACAAAGCTTAATAGCAGCTAATACCAACTAAATATGAAATGATACCACCAGTAGAGCAGCCTGCCTGCCTGCATACATAATGGTAGGTATGTATGAAACTTAAAATTTATACAGCACAAGGAAATATATGATGCCAATACAAGCTTTTGCAAAATCTAGCTTCACCAATAAAAAATTTCACTGCAAGCCTTCTAGGATGCATAATGTCGCAAGACCTACTGCTAAGCCATGCTCGAAAAGAACCTGGAAAGCAGTTGGCCAACATGAGCAGCAATCCTGCTTTGGAATATCCAGGCCAGACTTAATACTGGACAGAGATGATGGTTCAACAAATCAGTGCCCATAGTAAAAGGCAACAGAAATTCCATGTTAGATAACAATCACAAACCACAACATTATTGAGGCCATCAAGGTCCATGAATCAAATAAAAGTGCAATGGACATCTGTGGACATTCAGAATATTGACAGAGATGACAATGATGAATAAGAATTTCTAAGCAAAAAATATCTAAATTCTATTACGTGCATACTGCATAATTGTCATGGCTCACCTTATCGAGAGAAACCTGGGTCTGAGGCAGTAGGTCACCTAGTGCAGTCCAGATCTGGGATAACCGTGTCCTGTCTTCCACAGCCTGGGATCCAGATTCTGGATGAGGGTATCTTGGTCCTGGTGAGCCATCATGACCAGCAGTCTGGCTGCCACCTCCTCCTCTTCCTCTTGTTGTCTCTGCCTGCAATGTCTGTTGATACAGAACAGGCATCCGAGTGAGTAAAACGGCCTTATTTGGTATGGTAGCATGGAGAGAAAACTCTGTCCACATGCTCCCCTTCCCTTACAAGAATGTGGAATGAAACTACACGATATGTGGTTTGGAAATGGAACTGAAGTACAGCAGTAAAATGGAGGTGTTTGATTGCGTATTAGTAAATTTACCTGCTGTCCCTTGCAAAAAACCACTAAAGAGTGTAGGCAGAGGTGGAGAGGAGGTAGTGCTGATGTAACACAAGATGATGCAGATCATGCATAAATCCATTTAAGCTACAGCGATATCGCAACACGTCTGCTTTTTACAAGCTGCTCAAGTCTACTCTCTATAACCGCGGCTGGGCTGGGAAAGCTTCTGAATAGGTTTCTTGAAGGTGCACGATATTAAATTTCCGAATGAATGAATCTTTCATCCTGTAAAGTAGCATTGCAACTGTAAATCTTAAATTTCTCAGTATCACACAAAAGCTGTGTCAAGAAGACTGGTCAGCTTAATCACCGGCAATTACTCTCCAAGGTCAACATCCAGTTCATCTTATCCAGTTACACAAAATTATTTAACATTAGAAACATACATAAATCTTGAGGGGATTAAAACCAGCAGTTTTCTTAGAAGTAAAATGTAAGATTCAACCAAACTCAATTAGAACCCTTTACACATGCGGAGATATACACAGTCATGTACGTAGACCTTCACATCTTTGAAACTGCTTCCTATATGCAACACAGTGCCTGCAACGCATATTTCACTAAAGGAAAAGTAAAACTCCAAAGTCCCATAGTGGAACATGGGGAGGTGCTCATTTCCTGCTCTTCAGCCCTGAGCCGACAATGGACGAATTCCAAGGTCCTGGATACAAGGCCAGTGAATCGCAGACCTACCGTTTACTTCCCAGCTCATGGCAGTTCCAAATTCTACTGCTTGACAGCAGGGTCATGTGTGCAAAGGCAACTTGCCCAGGGTCATTAGATGTAGTCTACACAGCAGATTCAAACCCAAAGCCATTAAATCAAGGACCAAGTTGCCAGTGAAACACCACTGTATCGCAAATCTGATTTCATATAAGATTATGCTAAAATAAATTTAAGAACAAATGCAGACTGATACCTGTTTTGATGGCAAATGCTGGTGTTTGCCAAACGCAGATGTCTTATTTTGCTGACCAGGTGGCGACGGAACGGTTGACGAGTCAGTAATGTTATTGGTCTTGGACTTGTCCCTCGGACTTCTCTGATCAGCATGTCTGGCCCACTTGTCATACCCATCAGAATTAGCAGACTGCTGGCCCGTCTTATGCATAGCACTAACTGGCCAAGTATAGCAGTCTTGCTAAAAATCACAAGTAAGTAAGTAATTAGTAACATCCATTGTGCCGGTGTCTAATGCACAAGGCATCAATTGATGGCACATAACCCTGCAATGTCAAAAACAAGAAAGATTCAACTGACATACCACCTAGAACTAGACTTGGAAATTGTGTAAAAGAAAAGAGTGATTTTTCACCTCTTTATAAAACTTGCTAAATATCCATTATTAAAAAATATACAGAAGATAGAGAATGAAAATCTAGTCAAACTCCCCCACTGCCATGCTCGGATAGTGCTATAGTCTCTTGATAAAAGAGAAACATCAAGCTTTGAACTTTAATTGATGACATAATATCTTGACACTTGCCTAAACAAAGAACTTTTTAAACCTTGGTAGCTGCAAAGTCTTTGACACTAGAGCTGATGGAAGAGGCTATTTCACGCTTCCTGATCTATATTTCCATCACCAACTTTCCATTATCCATAATCCTCCCTCTGTGTGGGAGTTAAAGCCAAGCCAATGTCTTGGTCAGAACTTTCATAGCTAACAAATGCATTTTCTGAAATTGTGACACTTCTGGGCTAAAGGCCACCAGATCGACACTCTTCACCTCTGGTTACTGACAGATGAAACTGCTGTGGCACACTGGATGCACTTTCTCAGTCATCCAAACCGCTGAAGAATTATTGCCACATTAAACAGAAAACTACTTACTACAAATTTATGCCTCCATTGTATAATTCCGGGCACTTTCTGAGAGAAGTCTACCCTACCTCAGTGTACAGAAAGTCATCATGATTTTATAGGTCACGAGTAGGTGAGTGGAAGGGGGAATGGGTGAGTGAGTGAGTGAGTGAGTGAGTGAGTGAGTGAGTGAGTGAGTGAGTGAGTGAGTGAGTGAGTGAGTGGATGGACTCATCACCTACCCAATTGTTGGGTCGATCTTCTTCACAAGATGTCCAAATACGATGTTGGTTAGATTCCTGATCACTGGAGTTGTTTGAGTGCAACAGTTGTCGATTTCCCTGTCCCAGGTAAGGCGTTTTATTGGGTACTTCCGTGTCACCTGTTCTTCGGCTAGAACTTGGGAAAGGTTGCATCCTTTTAGCACTTCCGGAATCCAATGTCAGCGTTTTTCCCTGCTGCATTTTCCTGTTGTATAAGAAAGTGGTCTTATTCTATATTTTAGCTTCCAAGTATGGCTGACAATAAGAAATAATTTCAGCTGTAAAATTTGAGCTGAAAATGTAGACAACAAAGAACCGTTTGATCATTAAAGCACATTAGACAAAAGAATTACATGTCTAAATAATCTCTGTATGGTGTTACAGTACACTCCTGGGGGTCAGCCCGAATCCCCGAAACGCGAATCCCCGAAAACAATATCGCCCGGATCCCCGAAATCGATTTTCGGTATTAAATCTATATTCTATATCATATCGAGATACATCAAGGCCACGCTAGGTCTATGTCATGTATAAGAGTTTACAATTTAACTTTGAATAGTTTTCTATAAAACTCTTTTCGGGAATTCGGGCTTTTCTGTATTTTCAGCGCTTTCGGGGATTCGGGTTTCGGGGATTCGGGCCGGACCCCACTCCTGGCCTTCTAATAAGCATTGAAAAGTAAAAATTCTTAAAGCAGAACAGATACAGCTGGATTAGATGCTGATAAGAACAATTGAAAATATGCATTATCTCTTATTTATTCATCAAACTACTGGT